>CM041296.1:96471308-97054784 GCA_023052935.1 Piezodorus guildinii | reverse complement strand
AGCATCACGCGTGAACGGCCTGACCGATTTCGCTAAGGCATAATTCAGACAGGACTCGTCTGTCGCGTCAGCTAGTATATAATAAATAAGCGACTCCTACATATATACTGAATATATAGTTTTTATGTTATTCGAGAAAGTTAAGAAACCGAATAAGTATACATGGAAACATGTAAAGGAGGTTAAAAAAAAAACTTGTATCACTTCTACTAATGAAGAGTCTTGGATTCAGAACGTAATAGGGCGGTATCCTTTCCAGGACGACGGCCGTTCAAGGTAGTGATTTGGTCGAGATCACACTCAGCCGCCAGGTTCTCCCCCATTTTTTAGGTACCAACTTTATAGAGGATACCAATTCAATATCTGAATGAATGAAAATAATTTTTATACCAAGACATATTGTTCCCTAGGAATAAAGAAAAGAGAACAGCAAAGGTCCAATAAGTCTGTCACTATTTAATAGATAATTACCTAGACGTCTAATAATTATGAAATATATAAAATAAAAATGAGTAAAAGATATAAATAAAACAGATGATAACTTAATGAATTTAGAAGCATATAATTAAACCAAGACAGCTTTCATCTGTGCGGAAGATTGATGTTTTTTGAGGTGAAGAAATAGGTGGTGTTTGAGGAGTTTGGAGAGATGAGTCGTGAGTTCCAAAGTATGGTAACACGGATAAAAGGACTTATCGAAGGTGCAGTTCTGTGAGATGGTACATATAAATCGCAAGCTTGAGATCTTGTGTTCAGGGTATGTGAGGTGCGTGGAGTGAGGAGGTCGAAAATATAGGAAGGTTTTATGGCTCTCAAAAATTGGAATAATAAGATACCTAGGAGGTATTTTCTTCGGGAATGAGAATAAAGCCACCCTTGACCAGAATACTAGTAAGAAATATTTCATCGTTTGGAGAGGCCGTAAATGAACCTTATAAATCTAATTATCAATCTCTACAGCCTTATCTTATTTCCCCAGAGAGTCCTCTATATACAAGAGATGGATTTTCTAGTAATTTGAAAAATATGGTTACTCCATGTTATTTTGATCAAAGCTAACACCTACATCAGCTCCTGTTTCTTATTATATATGCTCTTCCTTAGTGAACATGAGGAAATTACACCCTATAAAGTCAGGCGGTAACAACTTTTTTCACTGATGGTATCTTGCTGAATATTAAGTTCTGCACGATCCTTCTCAACTCGTATATTTATAAGCATATATATGTGTGTTTTTCTTCTTTATCATCCTCACTATATCCATAATCTCCTTCAATTTAAATCCTCAGTCCACTATCTTGAAACAAGATCACGCCATTCTGACCTTTACGTACCTATCCACAAAACTAAAACTTTTGATAGTTATTTATTATCCGCTCTACTACCCTCTGGAATTCTTTACCTACCCAAATCCGCCATGCTGCTTCTCTATCCTCATTTGAATCCCAACTTTTCCTGTACCTCCTAAGTAAAAACCCTACCGTTTAAATGTATATACTGTTTGTCAATTTATTTATTTTTCTTTCTGTTCAACACCATCATTTTCGGAAGATTTCATTTTTTATTATTTTGTTATATAATATTTCTTATTTTAAATAATAATTATGTTAATTTTATCTTTTGGCCAGACATACTCGTATAATACGTGTTATTTCTTAAGGATCCCATAATATTTTTTTTTTCTATTCTACATACAATATTTAAAAAGGGCCTGTTCCCCCACTTGTGGAAGGAAAAGCAGAATCCGCGGGATCCCATCGCCTCCTTCTCAGCAGCGTCACTGGTGAGTAGTCAGTGGAAGCTGAGTGAGGGCGCCATAGCCACAAACACACCGCGCATGAGAGAAGAATATGACCAATTTCAGAATGAGTGGAGCTGGATAGGGATTGTGCTAGAGGATTAGAATGATGAATGAGGTTCTGATGGGATTTGGAAAATTCAGATAGAATATAAATATTCCTTTAATTATAAAAAAAAAAAAAACAAGAAATAATAAAAATAATGCTTTAACCTCGTTTCATTATACAGTGCATTGAGTGTTTTCAAACAAAAGTCTAATCCTCTTCCTTTTCTTTTAAATGTACATTAGAAAATTGCTTCTTCTCCTCTTTCTTTCCTACTTTTCCTTGATCTGATAATGTGAAAATATTCTTGGTATTACTAAATAGCTGGAGTCCTGAACTATTATTAACGGAAAACATCTTATATCTCCCATCTCCGTATTAATGATATCTTGAGCCCATATTGTTGGTGTAATAGGATGGTAGTAGATAGCCGCGGAAGAAAGCTGTTACCAACGCTGTTAATTGGTAATTACCCACTCGCTCCCAATTAACATCTCTCGCATTATCAGATATAACATGTAATTAACTTCTTGTTTGCTTTTCCTGGTAGTAAAAACTATTAACTTATGATATTTTGTACGGTTCGTTCAAATTGTATTTTAACACAAAACTCTCGTTTCTCAACTAATCTCGCTGCATTATAGTTATATGAATGGTTGAAGATAAAGTTATCTAATGACCAAAACCATCTTAATTACTGTTATTTATTGATATAGAAAAAAATATTTAAAATATTGGGTGATATATATATTTTATCGATTAATAGCCCTGATAATTGCTCGATATCTTTTGAAAGCGTTGACCTATACCGCTATGTCAGCTAATATACCACCAAATTAGTTATAGCACGAGGTCGGATTTTAGTAAAGTGAAATCCTTTAAAAATGACGCAACTTGAAAAAAAAAAAAAATCAACACATATTGCCGCGTTATTTGTGTGTGCATAAAAAAAAAAAAAATTATTGAAAAATTGAACAGCTGTCTCACTTACTTATTTTAAATAAAGTTTTTATACCTTATATATAAAGAAAAAACACATTTTTATTTTTTTTAATTGATTATTTTAAACTCTTGAGACATATCCAAAATAAAGAATTATTTTTTTGTCGTTTTTACTCCTAGAATAACACTTTCCAATCGCTTTTAAAATCGCCGGCTCTAAGATCGATTATTTTAGAAGGACTATAATTATGTATTATATAATATAATATAATCAATAAGTTCCCTTAAATTTTTCCATCGCTCCCGTCATCTTCTCCCACTATCCACTCGTAAGCTCCTCGTTTCCTCACTCATTTTCCCCCACTTTGACTATTGTTGTGTGGCATATGACGGCCTCCCGACTGTGCTTGAAGACAGACTAAAGCGCATTATGAACATTTTCTTAAGATTTGTCTTCGGTACTTCAAGGAGATCTCATGTTACCCACTTATACGGTGAATTAAAGTGGCTCCTTCCCTCCACGCGCAGACAATATTTCCTTGGATCATACCTTTATCAAACTATCAACTCCCATCATCCTTCCTACATCCACAGTCTCCTTCAATTTAAATCCTCAGTCCACTTACTCGAAACTAGATCCCGACATTCTGACCTTTATGCTCCTACCCACAGAACCAAAACTTTTGATCGTTCCTTTATTGTTCGCTCTACTGCATTCTGGAATTCTGTACCAAACCATATCCGCCATGCCACTTCTTTATCCTCATTCAAATCCCAACTTTTCCTTTACCTACTGTCATCCCAAATAGACGATCAGCAAATATGATATGTCAATTTCATCTAGAAATCTACATTGAATGAAAGAAGATTTTTATTTACCGCCCAAATTTAAATTTGGTTTTGTTAAAATTATATTTTATTTTCTCAGAAGACAATATTAAGAAGATATTATAAATGTATATATATATATATATTTTTTAAAAAGTAATTTGTTTGTTTTTTATGTATAGCTTTTCTCCTCATTATTAATAATTGTAATTGCAAATAATCGTTGTAATTAATAAATACTCTATATCTAATAAAATATAACCGTTATGATATACATTTTTTGTATATTGTATGTTTTGTACAATTGGATAGAGGATTTGGAGAAAAAAAATCGATTATTTTTTGCTCATTGATTGAAGATGGATATACACGTATTTGATGTAGGTTGCGTTACTTTATTATGCGATGCAAGATCATAACGCCCTATATTTTATATAGAAGTCTATTGTTTATTTTGCTCGTAGAATAACATATCGATAATAAGATAATATCGATAATATCGATTATAAGATCGTGCGTTGGAGTGCCGATTATTTTTTTGTAAGTCTGGAAGATGGTTTCTACCCATACAGTTTAGTTAAGGCGAAAGTTGCAACCAACGCATACATCGGGCTTAGGAAAGTTCAACTTGAAATATCTCAAAAAGTAGTATAAGTTCTGAAATTCTTTAATTCTTTTTTATTTTATAATAAAGGTGATTAGAAAAACAAAAAATCGATTATTTGAAACGCTTTAAATATATTTGATAAAGACCTCTGTCATTAAAATATAAACTATATATGAAGGGTTGAAAATAATCGATAATACAAAAATATGGCCTGAATAAATTATTAATAGACCTAAGAATAGAAAAAAACAGTATTTAATATATATATATATTATATAATATATATATATATATATATATATATATATATATGTCATAATCATGAGAACAATAAATTATTATTATTATAAATTTACTTATAACAATAATATCTTTATTGTAAATTCTACTTAAAATATCTATGTCCCTACTGTATGAGTATTCATTATTCAATGTATTCTTTTCTATATCTCTAACAATAACATGATATATTAATTATTGTATGATAATATTAATGTTCTGTTTTTTTGTTTTTCTATTGTTATGGCATGATTATGAGAACAATAAATTCTCGAAACGTTTATTCATTGACTAAAACCTGAGAACAACAGAAACTTAAATTATCAACAGTCGAGAAATGATCAAATAATATATATATATATATATATATATATATATATATATATATATATATATATATATATATATATATATGTGTGTGTGTGTGTGTATGCAATATACTCTCTACTTAGGTGGAGTTGACCTAGAATCAGGACGAACCTCTTATGTATTGAACACCAGATGTGTTGTAGTGATTGTAGTTCATGATATTTTTTTTTTTTTAATGGATTAATTAGGTAGAGTCGAAAATCAGTATACTAAAAAATATTGATCAATTTGAAATAAATTTATTTGTACATATGAGTGATACAAAAGCAAGGAAACCTATGTAATGTAAACAAATCTGGGGCTCGCAATACTTTCACTTACTGTCGTTGTTAATATTAATTTAAGAAATTTTAAATAAAATTAGAGTTTAAAAAAATCTGGTGCGCGAAACACACGACTTTAAAATCCGTAGTTAAAATCTATTTAAGAATTTTTAAATACATTTAGAGACGAAAATAAATTGTTAAAGCATTACTTAAATTGAATTTCAATAGAAACATACGTTTTATTACATAATCTATTATATTTTTATCTACAACAATCGGTTAATTTTAACGGCTTTGCATCACTTTCCAATGACCTTTACAATCCCGTGTATCAGATATGTTTTCTAAAATATTTAGCTATCCAACGATATATTATACATCTATGTCATGTCCCAAAACACAAAAATTACTTTAGGAAATAGTTTTGCACTTTTCTCCTTTAGTTGTTCATCAAATTCGCTCAATTTGCATATTTAGCTGTTATTTACAAATGCTATGGTTACACGATGGTGTGCCTAATTTTTTTAAATCTACCAAATTAAAGATACTTTAGAGGAAGAATATTTAAAATATCGGCATTTGAGACGTTGATTTCCAAAAGGTACTATATCCATTCTAGGAAATTTTACAGGATGCGTGAAAATCACTAATTATTATATTATTAAATTAGCTAATTCGATTTCTTTCGCATTAAAATCCAGAATGGTTTTTTTAGAATAATAATAACATCATATTAAAGTTATGATATTTTGGTATAATTTGTAACGAAATTAAATCCGTAATTAGTTCTTTTAGAAAATAATTATATTTCTAAATTGCGTTTATAAACGGCTTGGGCGTGGGGTAAGATAAAATAAAATAGGAGAATTAGATACATTTAAGTGATGAGAATACAAATATGTAAAAAAATCAATTTTGTAAAAAATGTCCTTTAGTACCTTTTGGAAATCAACGTCTCATTTAATCCCTGTTAGACTATCTCTACCAGAATGAAACCTACATCATATTAAATCCAATAAAATTTCGCATCGATATATAGAGTTTAATCAAAATCGATAGAGTCGTTTTTCAGAAAATCGTAAAATGGTGCAAAATGCATGGTATAAAGTGGCCATACTGGTGAGTAGATTTTGATGAAAACGTTGCGGTAACATCACAGGCGTATAGTTTTCTTAAATATAAAATTTTATTTTGGTAAGGCTTTTAGTTTTTGCGCTCGACTAATCACACACACATACACAGACCTTTTTTGGGGACTTGGTCATTTGGACACAAGGGACCATAAAACGTGTATTTCCATCGAAAACTGAAATTAGAAAATTTTCCCGATTGCAACACATTTTCTTCCTATATAGGTAATTGAAAGTAAAATAGGTTTGTTCTGAATTTGAAGGTATCTTATGAGGGTCTAGGCATTAATAACGATGAAATAACTATCTCGCTTCAGCGCGTTGAAAAAGATCAATTTAATCACATTAGTCAACATATATATTTCAACAATGAAGCTCTAACTACCCTGATTAGCTATTATGTTGGGATGGGCTGGCAACAGTAATGTCTTGGCGATGACAATAGCCGAGCCTGCTCTAAGATCCTCCAGTGAGCACATTAATCATCAGCAAAAAGAAGGAGATGGGAAACTGGTTCTCAAGATGAAACATGGGATCAGTTGGAACGGCTACTGTTTGACGTCTCGGAATCCTAATGAATCTCCATCTCCTTAATCAATACTCCACTCCTACGATGGGGGATTTGAATAATATCCGCCTCCATTTAAATATATCCTTCATCATTTTTTGCCCAGGAATCCCAAACGGTTGATATGGGGATATTATATTTCCTTAATCCACGAGAAAAAAACAAACAGCGATTTTCAGTCCAAGTAACTATTACAAAAAAACAAAACAAGAAACGCGAAAATGCAATGCTTGATATGACTGTATATATTGTGTGAATGGCATCTCATATCACTATTACTAATGTTCATATAGAAACAAATTGTAATATATCTCAATAAATAAATATTAAAAAAAAAAAAGATACATATCAAAAACTAATTATTACAAAAGAGAAAAGAAAGCGATATTTTCGATTAATCATCATATATAGAAATAAACAAATAAAAATCAGGAGAGAACAACACACGACATTCACTTACCTCCGTTGTTAAAATTATTTTAAGAATTTTTAAATACATTTAGAGATGGAAGGGAGCGGCGTGGTAGAGTGGTTAGAGCTCTAGTCTACTGTTCTCCGGGGTCTGGGTTTGAATCCCGGCTGTGGCAGGATATTATTTATTCTGTTAATTCAGTCGGGGGGAGGGAGAGAGGAGCGACCCTAGGGTATGGAGACCCTCCTGGGGCAGACCCAGCCTCTTTAAAGTGGGTACAGAAAAAATTGGAGAAAACCTGGCGGCTGAGCGTGATGAAGGCCTAATCACCTCATCTTTGGCCTAGAAATAGTACGAATCTCTATATGTACTGAGCCCAAGACCTTTTTTTTTTATCTTATTTTTCTACAGATGAAAATAAATTGGTAAAGAATTGATTTTCAACAGAAACATGTGTTTTATTAAATAATCTATTATATTATTATCTACGAAAATCAGTTATTTTTATCGGCTTATTATCACTCTCCATTAACTTTTACAATTTTGTGTATAAGATAATATTTTTTCTAAAATCTTTTCCTTTTGAACAGTATATTATACATCTATATTACTATTCTTGTGTTAAAAAAAACACTAATTATATAAACAAATATTTTTCCATTTTTCTTCTCATTTAGTTATCAAATTCACTCAACTTGCACATTTGAGGGACATTAACAAATTATTCTCGGTGAAATTATTTTTTTTTATAGAGTTTCGATTTAATACTTATGCATAGAAGGCTGTTACGCTAACCACTATACTACAGGTGATCCCTGTCTAAAAACCGTGTTTAAAAAAAAAAAATAAATAAACATGTGATGAGCTATTAGCAAAATATCCAATGACGTTCATACTATAAAAAAGATTTTAGAATTTAGTACATTTAATTTTAAATCACATTGAAATCTTATTCAATTTTTATGAAGCATGTCATTACTTAAGCTTCTGAATTTTTTCCACACTCCATTCATTTCTACTTATTGATTTTTTACATATTTTTACTTTCAATTAACTATATATGAAATTTAAATATAGTTAGAGAAAGTATTGCGATCGTAAAAATTTTCAAATTCCAGTTAGACACGTTTTGGGGTCCCCTGAGACCAAACGACCAAGTCTCGCTAAAAGGATTATATGTCTGTGTATTTGTGGTTAGACCAGCACAAAAACGAAAAGTACGAAACTGAAATTCTATACTTGAGACAACTATACCCCCAGATGTAACAGAAACTTTTTTACTAAAATCGGCTGAGCGGAAGTGCTACTCTATACCCTGTATTTGCTCACTATATCGATGTAAAATTTAATGAGCTTTAATAACATAATTTCCTTTCTGATAACAGAGATTTAAGAGTGAATTTTTGTATTTTTACCTCTAAAGTACCCTTAATTTCGAAGATTCGAAATAAATATCTCTATAATCTTGTTAGCTATGATAAAAAACGGCTAAATATGTAAATTAAACGAATTAGGCAACTGACCAAAGGAGAAAAGAGCAAATATATTTTTGTATGTAATTTTATATTTTTATCGACGTATCATATATCGTTGAAAAGCTTAGTAATTTAGAAAAAATATTACCCTATTCACAAAGTTGTGAAAAGCAATAGATAGCGATAAAAAAAACAAAAAAAAAACTTGTTAGTATTGGGTTGATGCAAAATTAATGCAGGTTTTTAGTAGGTATTGTAAATACGCCATATCTTTACTTTAACCATATATATTTAATCAAAATAATTTCCATCTGAATCAATGCACTTTTGCCAACGTTCAACAAGCTTTCTTATTCCACCAGAAAAAAAATCCGAATCCCTGGACTCAATGAAATCACGAAAAGAATTTTCAATGTCGTCCTGGTTTTGAAAATTTTTCTCCCTCAAAAAGTTGTCCAGATGCCTGAAAAAGTGGAAGTCTGTATGAGAGAGGTCAGGTGAATAAGGCGGATGTTGGAGAACTTCGTAGCCCAACTCGTGCAGTCGTCGAAGCGTTGGTTGTGCAACGTGTGGTCTGGCGTTATCGTGGAGCAGGATTGGCCCCTTCCGATTCATCAATACTGGGCAAAGACGTTGCAATTTTTGATTCATGCTGTCAATTTCTTGACAGTACTTGTCAGCAGTTATAGTCTCACCTCGATTGAGAAAGCTGTAGTGAATAACACCAGCATTATACCACCAAACTGTGACCATAACCTTTTTTGGGTGCAGGTTGGGCTTCGGGAAAGGTTTTGGTTGTTCATCTTTGCCCAGCCATTGGCTAGAACGCCTTCTGTTGTCGTATAAGATCCATTTTTCATCGCACGTCACAATGCGATCGAGAAATGGATCATTTTTATTGCGTGTCACAAGCATGGAGCAGATTTCAAAGCGGCGATTTTTTTGGTGGTCGTTTAATTGGTGTGGCACCCACTTGGCCAACTTTTTTACCTTACCAATTGCTTCCAAGTAGCGTACAACTGTAGATTGGTTCACACCGAGTTCCGCCGCCATTTCTCGTGTGGTTTTGGTTGGGTCTTCTTCCACTTTTGACCTCAGCTGGTCGTTGTCCAGAGCAAGATGACGGCCCCGTCCTTCCTTGTCTTCGAGGTCGAAATCTCTTCTGCGAAACTTCTGGAACCAACGCTGCACCGTGCACTCATTAATAGCCCCCTGACCCCACACTTCATTAATATTACGAGCCGTTTGCGCAGCGCTGCGCCCTAATTTAAATTCGTAAAAATAAATTTGACGAAAATCGCACTTTGACATTTTCGATTCAAGACCTTTGAACACACTGAACAAAACGATTTTACTAAACAAATTCATGGTGAAAGAGAGGGTATTAGATAAGGTTTGTTTTGGTATAATAATGATCAATGTTAGTATTAGCTTTGTTTACACAATTGGAATTAAGATATTGCAATAGAGGAAACCTGCATTAATTTCGCATCAGCCCGATAGTAATAATGTAATAAATTATTTAATAAAACACATGTTTCTAGGATTCATGGGATCTCGGAAAACTGTCTATATCTCTTCAAAATTCGCATTCAAACATGTAAATGATGGCAAAACTTTTCCTTACTGTATTCTACATATATTTCTGAACTATGTGATTGATTTATTGATTGTAAAAATAGATTAGTTCAATTTTGGCTTTAGTTTCGAGGGTTATCTAACAAAATATTGATCAATACTTCCACGGTAAAACAAAATATTGAAGTAGTATTGAATAAGCTTGAACAGTAATAAATAATGGAATCACTGTTTTTTTAATCGATAACAACGAAACAAATTACTTAATAGGTGATGTCTCTAACATTTCCTCAACTTCTAGCTATTTTCTCTTCCTTGAAATTTCTCTTACCCAAGTAGTTGAGTGTTTCTTTGAATTTGTAGTAGTTTTCTCAATTTTAATTAATCTATCTTCTTTTAGTTTTAAAAACTGTTATTAAATTATGTTTTTACTTTCACTTACTATATATAGTAAGGGGAAGTATTGCGATCGTGAAAATTTTCTAATTCCAGTTTTCAACGGAAATACATGTTTTAGGGTCCCCTGAGTCCAAATAACCAAGTCCCGCAAAAAGTGCTGTGTGTATGTGTGTGTGTGTGTGTGTGTGTGTGTGTGTGTGTGTGTGTGTGTGTGTGTGTGTGTGTGTGTGTGTGTGTGTGTGTGTGTGTGTATGTCTGTGTGTGTGTGGTAACTCCCGGGCGGAAACGGTAAGTCCTATGAAACTGAAATTTCATATTTAAGACAACTATACGCCCGAGACGTGACAAAACTTTTTTCATCAAAATGAGCTAACCAGAAGAGGCACTTTATACCATGCATTTTGGACCTTTTTTCGATTTTCTCGAAAACGGTTCCGACGAT
Source organism: Piezodorus guildinii (assembly GCA_023052935.1). Lineage (NCBI taxonomy): Eukaryota > Metazoa > Arthropoda > Insecta > Hemiptera > Pentatomidae > Piezodorus > Piezodorus guildinii. The sequence continues at coordinate 97,043,645 of CM041296.1, read as the reverse complement.
TTTGATTAAACTCGCTATATCGATGTAAAATTTAATGGGCTTCAATATGTAGGTTTCATTCTCGTTGAAATAGCCTGACAGGGCTTAAACGCCGATATTTTAAATTTTCTTTCTCTAAAGTACCTTTAATTTTGTAGATTCTATAAAAACAACCATAACATCTTATTAGGATTGATAAAAAAAAAAGATAAATGTATAAGTTGAACGAATTCGAAATCCAACTAAAGGAGAACACTAAAAAAATATTATTTTAATGCAATTTTTGTTTTTGAACATAACAAATGTAATGTACATTTATAGTATAGTATGTACATTTATACCCATTTTCATGTAGGTTTTATTTGGATAAAAATGGTCTGACAGGGCTAAAGTTAATAGAGAGTGATGAGAAGAAGATAAAACTAACTGATTATTTTAGATAATAATATAATTGATTTTTTAATAAAACACATGTTTCTATATAAATTCAATTTGATTGATTCCTTAATAGTTTCACGTATTTTTATCTCTAACTGTATTTGAAAATTCTTTCATTGATTTTAAAAATTGAGGTAAGTGAAAGTCGTAGCAATGATTTGTTCGTATACGTATTTGAAAATTGAAATGTATTCCAGATTTTTGAAAGTACAGTTATAAAAGCCCAGCCTCCTTAAATTCCGACAAAATCCTTATGGAAATGCCGTACGCTTTGGACCGTGGAGATGCTAATGATATGTGTCAAATGTGTTATATCGATTGACCTTTGTTAAATCAGGTTGTTTTCATGTGCTAATTCAATCAGTTAAGTGGATTACGCATCACGCATTAATCATACGGTCACTGAGATTCTACTGGAAGTACTGTAGCGCGTATTACTGAATAACGTTTAACCAAAATCTGTACTTTTTTTATATAAAAAAAAATAATTTGTAGTTCAAACATAAATAATTTTTAACTCAAATCTGCTGCATCTTGCGAAGTGAACAAGATGAACGTTACGTCTGGAACACTGGATAGTTTGATTTTTTAACTATTGCTAGAAAAGAATATAGTATTCGTTAACAATATATACATACGTTAGGGAAAGTGTTGGAATCCAAATAACAATGTGCCGCAAAAAGGTGGATATGTTGTGAGTCTAGCTCGAAAACGATAAATTGTATAAAACTAAAATTTCATATTTCAGGAGCGTATATGCCAGAAATGTTACAGAAACATTTTCAACAAAATCGGCAAACCAGAAAAAACCACTTTATACTATGCATTTTGCTAGTTTTTACAGATTTATGTAGGTATTATTTGATTGAAACGTTACGACAGGGCTTAAATATCGATATTTTAAACTTTCTTTCCCTAAAATACCATTAATTTTCAAGATAATTAACTACGCATCTTGTTAGCACTGATATGAAACGGGAAACTTTATAAGTTGAACAAATAAGATAAGTATGTAAGTGAACTAAAGGAGAAAATATCAAATATATTTTTAATGTAATTTTTGTATTGTTGAACACATAATGATGATGATAACGTTTTCATCAAAATCGGCTAACCAGAAGAGCCATTTTATACTATGCATTTAGCATCTATATTACTATTTTCTCAAAAACGGTTTTGATTAAACTTTTTAATTATTGTAAAATTTAATGGTCTTTAATATGATGCAGGTTTATTTTCTAATTGAAATAGTATGACAGGGCTTGTATGCCGATATTTTAAATCTTCTCCTGAAGTACCTTTACTTTTGTAGATTTAAAAAAATTAGGCATATAATTATTTTAGCATTGATAAATAATGTTCAAGAGGGACTCTTTTGAAGGAGGGGGGAGGAAAGAAACTAGTTTGAAAGTCAAAACAGTTACTTTTTTATGCCTTTATTTTTCCTCTTATGCAGGTGAATAGAAATAACATAAATATTTAAAATATTAAATCATAATAATATTAAAAAAGCTATGAATGTATTAAAATCGATAAAAAATATATGAAGCCTTGCTGGTTGAGATCATCTCAGTTAATTAATCACAAATTCGATTCGAATTCCGGAAGGTAACATTATAACACTTCCCAAAACACAGTTAGTTATTTAAGACCACTTCGCCTATATTTTCTGGGGATTAACTGTAGCATGGGGGTTAGTATAACAGCCTCCTATGCCCAAGGTCCCGGGTTCAACCCCGTATGTGGCCCTAGGATTTTTTAATGCGAGCGAAAATTCCTTAGTTATGCCGTGAAAGATAGTCCCGAACCTGTGCGATGTCAGGTACTCGTTAAACATCATTATCCTAATTAAACCTGTATAGGCAAAAATTAGGAATCCCACTGTAGCATCGTCCGATTAGTCACAGAAACATAAAGTGTTGTTAAATAATTAAACAAATAATTCTTTTAGAAAACTTGAGCACTCAAGGTAAGAGAATGGCCAAGGAGGGAAGAGAGGAAATGTCTCAATTCTAGGGTGAGTTGAGGACAGGAAGGGATGGTAAGAGGGCTGAGTGATGTGGAGGGGATCTTCCTGTCCACTCCAATAATATTTCTTAGTACAAAATCTAACGCCACTATCCATTTATTAAATTGGCTACTATATATTCCAGTCGATAGGCGAATCGCGATGAAACATGTATGATGTATTTACATTTTTGGTCTAGACAGACACATTTTTCTAGTGGAACATACATATCAGTAAAGTTTGTTCCAATATGATACCACCAGTAACCCTGATACGCAGTATATTTATTACTTTTACTTACCTATAAATGAAATATATAGGAAGGAAATGTGTTGCAATCGTGAACATTTTCTAATTCCAGTTTTCGACGGAAATACACGTTTTATGGTCCCTTGAGTCCAAATGACCAAGTCCCAAAAAAAGGCCTGTGTATGTGTGTGTGATAAGTCGAGCGCAAAAACTAAAAGCCTTACCAAAATAAAATTTTATATTTAAGACAACTATACGCCTGTGATGTTACAGCAACTTTTCCATCAAAATAGGCCAAGCAGAAGAGCCACTTTATACCATGCATTTTGCACCTTTTTATTATTTTCTAAAAAACGGCTCTAACAATATCGATGTAAAATTTGATGTTTTTGCATTTTGAACTTGGCAGTCTTAATCTGTACTTTTTCTTGAATATAAATTGCTAACGTAACTGGTTAATCTTTTTTTTAGCCCTAAAATCCTGATTCAAAACAACAGTAAATTGTCTAAACAAATAAAAAGTAATGAGATAAAGAAGTACAAAAAACAAAATGATATTTGGTATAATAGCAATGTCAGACATATTAGGAGGTTCATAGATAATTATTAGGAAGTAATAAATAATTTGCCTAGGTTATTTAGTCCTAACGCTTCCGATACAAGAAAACAGTGTTCCAACAAAACTTCTGAACTGTTTTGTCGCTCTCAGAACAAGGTGAAAAAAAACCCTAATAACTTGGGTTCTTTTCATCTGAGTATTAAAACAGTGTTTAAAAATGCCTATAAATAAAAACTAAGGATTCAACACATTTTCAAAATTAACAACATGTGACAAATGGATCGTCTTATAGACACATTATTTGATTGAAAGAGCATATGCCAAAAACAAAGAATAACCTATACTTATAATTACGTCAGAGTGAGAAAGTTTCACATGGTAGATCGAACCAACGAACAAGAACGGAAGTAAAAATTAAATTATTTTTACTATAAAAAATTTTTATATTCAATTTTGCAGTAGGAGCACATAACCTAGACCATAAATTCTATGGATCGTAAATTTACCAAGCGCATCCGTAAAACCGATCAATAAAGGCATAAAACTGAGGCCGTAAAGGATGGTGCGTATAAAGGGACATTTCCTAACAAACATTAAGTGAATGATTCATTGACAAACGAGCTGTGAGATACTTAATGAAGATAAGCGGGGGTCACCGGGTGACCATGTCCTAAAATAAAAAATTGCACACTTCCACCATAACCACAGACAGAGAAATATTATTTTTGCCTCAATAATATTATGACATAAAAATATTGAAAAATATTCGTTCGAAATTTAACAAGCCTTTACCGAAAAATATGGTGCGCGCAACACACGACATTCATTTACCTCCGTTGTTAAAATCAATTTAAGAATTTTAAAATACATTTAGAGGTAAAAATAAATTGTTTAAAAATTAACTAAACTGAATTTCAATAAAAATATGTGTTTTTATTAAATAATATATCATTATCTACGACAATCAGTAAGTTTTGTCGGTTTTTTATCACTCTCCGTTAACTATTACAATTTTGTGTATTAGATAACGTTGTTTCTAATATCTTATAGCTATCCAACGGTATATTATACATCTATACTACTATTCTAGTGTTCAAAAACAAAAAAATTGCATTAAAAATTTTTATTGCACTTTTCTCCTTTAGTTGTTTACCTAATTGGCTTAACTTGCATATTTAGCTGTAATTTATCAATGCAACAAGATGGTGTGCCTAATTTTTTGAAACATATAAAATTAAAGGGACTATAGAGGAAGAAAATTTAAAATATCGGCATTTAAGCCCTGTTCAATCAGAATGAAACCTACATAATGTTAAAGGCTATTAAATTTTACATCGATATAGCGAGTTTAATTTTATTCAACACATTAATCTATCAAAAGTTATTTAATTATTTTACTCTATTGTTTTAATGTGTCCATTCATTTCTTCTTAAATAATCATTAAATCATTAATTCTTAATTGGGAATAATTATAATCCTTCGATCTGTGGACAGACACATTGTATATATTAATTTTACATCATATCAATTGTTCTTTAAGGACCCTCTCCCAAAATATTTTTTTTTTTTCAATTCTATTCTAATATATAGGTAAGTGACAATAAAAGGGTTATATATTTTATTTGTTTACTTTCACTTACTATATATAGTAAGGGAAAGTATTGCGATCGTGAAAATTTTCGAATTCCAGTTTTCAACGGAAATATACATTTTAGGGTCCCCTGAGTCCAAATAGCCAAGTCCAGAAACTGAGTCCTATGAAAAAAAGTCCTATGAGACTGAAATTTCATATTTAAGACTAATATACGCCCGAGACGTTACAAAACCTTTTTCATCAAAATGAGCTGACCAGAAGAGCCACTTTATACCATGCATTTAGAACCATTTTTCGATTTTCTCAAAAACGGCTCCGACGATTTTGATTAAACTCGCTATATCGATGTAAAATTTAATGGGCTTTAATATCATGTAGGTTTCATTTTGATTAGAATGGTCTGACAGGGCTTTAATGCCGATATATTAAATTTTATTTCTTTAAAGTACCTTTAATTTTGTTGATTCTATAAAAATAACTATATTATCTTGTTACCACTGATGAAAAACAGGTAAATATATAAATTGAATGAATTCGATACCCAACTAAAGGAGAAAACAGAAAAAATATTTTTTTAATGCAATTTTTCGTTTTTGAACATAAGAACAGTAATATACATGTATGATATACCGTTGGAAAGCTAAAGATTTTAGAAAAAATATCATCTCATGCACAAGCTTTTAAAAGTTGATATAGAGGGATAAAAAACCGATAAAACTAAGTGATTGTTTTAGATAATAATATAATACATTTTTTAATAAAACACATGTTTCTATAGAAATTCAATTAAATTAATTCTTTAATAGTTTCACGTATTTTTATCTCTAACTGTATTTGAAAATTCTTTCATTGATTTTAAAAATGGAGGTAAGTGGAAGTCGTGTGTTGCCCGCACCAGATTTTTTTTCTACTTTTGAGTTACACATATAATGCCTAAATTAATTTAGAGAGCGATTTTATTAGTATGTTCATTATTTTATTTTACTGTTTTTGTTTTTGCGATAAGCTATTTTTTCTATGCTTGTATTCTTCTTGGCAGTTCTAGCCATTCTAAGATTAATTAATGCATTCCGGTGTAATTGGTGATGAACGGCACCACGAGTTTTAATAACCCTTGACAAAACTCACTACTGGTTAAATAGTAGTTGATTTTGTACCTCTTATGAAATTATATAGAATGTTTTTATGTGTTGCAATTAACAAGATTCTAATGCTTAATTGATAACATTTTTTAAATTTTGCCGAATTGGGATCTGCTCAAAACTAAATTTATGGTTTAAGCTAAAATATGACAGTAATGTGATAGTATGGAAAACATTTTTTATATGTTCATTTCCCAATAGTAACCTTTAAAATAGATACCTAATGTGCACAAAATATACTAAAACAATCAATTTCTTGTACAAAGAAGATCTATTGGCAAGCAAATTGTTTTTGTTGATCTAATATTGTATGTATATATATATATATATATATATATATATATACACCCTTTGTATATAAGATCCTTTTCCTAGAAATAACTATCACTCACTTATTTATTCTGAATTCATAATCTGAATTATTACTTATTAAGTTCTTATTCTAATCTATACTAATATTATAAAGCTGAAGGGTTTGTTTGTTTGAACAATCTCAGAAACTATTGGTTCAAATTTAAAAATTCTTTTTGAGTTGGATAGTCCATTTATCGGGTTATAGGCTATATAACATCACGCTGCAACCAATAGGAGCGAAGAATCAGTGGAAAATCTAGGGAAAAACGGGTGAAATCAACCTCACATCCCAACGATTCTAAATGATTTACCATTTAATTTTAAAATAATTCAATTTCCCGTTAAGTTATCTTTTGCCGTAACAATTAATAAATCACATGGGCAAACATTTAAACACGTAGGAATCGATTTACATCAAGATCGGGTTGCGGAGAAAATCAGTATGTTCTTCTGCAACAAGAAAATAAAACCAAATATATCATTTACGCAGAATTACTTTAAAATATTAGGTTTCCGAAAAGTTCGTAGAGATTTTTAAAATAAAATTTACCTTTTATTTTGTCCACTAAAAATAAATCACGAAGCTAATGCTTATTTATATACCTTTAATCCTCATGGAATTAAATATGTTTACACACTAAATTCGTCTTTAGTGTAGTTTATTGCAAACCAACATGAGTGACGAGTCGGTTCATTTTCGGCATATTATGCTGTTCCTACTCTTTAGAAGATGACTTCAAAACGGACCTTTTATTGTTCTTCAGGAGTAAGAACAGTGATTTTTGGGAAAAATGGACCTTTCAAGCCGTTGGTAAAGGTAATCGCTAACGGTGGTAACTATTTTGTAGATTAAATAAATAAATTTTAAAACAGCTCAAGTTCGTCAATTTTAATTATTGTCCAAATGTCTCTACGAACTTTCCGGACAACCCAATACATTCAATTTAAAAACGTCTTGATAGCGATTATAATAACAGAATGTGACGCTGACGAAGTCGCGAGAAACAGCTAGTCTATTCATATAGATTCAAAATAGTCTATAAATTTATTATTGATTTAGGTTTGTTTGTTTATATTAATTTATTCATTAAAAAGTAAAAATCGTAGATGACCAAAAGGATTTTACGCCTTTTTTCAGTACTTGGTCACTTGAAACCCAACCTAAAACGTGTATTTTCCGTTGAAAACTGGAATTCGAAAATGCTCACGACCGAAATACTTTTTCTTACTAAATATTTAATAAATAAGTAAGTGAAAGTAATAAAAACCTGACATGAGATGAATTAATTATGATTTTTAATTAGTAATTTTGGTGTTAAAGGCGTAAAATCGTTCTTTTCCTCAAGGCTGAAATGACCAAGTTCCGCAAAAAGACGTGTGCTTGTGTGTGTGTGTGTGTGTGTGTGTGTGTGTGTGAAACCGATAAATCTACCTCGAAAATATTGGGTTGATGCAAAATTAATGCAGGTTTTTAGTAGGTATTGTAAATACGCCATATCTTTACTTTAACCATATATATTTAATCAAAATAATTTCCATCTGAATCAATGCACTTTTGCCAACGTTCAACAAGCTTTCTTATTCCACCAGAAAAAAAAATCCGAATCCCTGGACTCAATGAAATCACGAAAAGAATTTTCAATGTCGTCCTGGTTTTGAAAATTTTTCTCCCTCAAAAAGTTGTCCAGATGCCTGAAAAAGTGGAAGTCTGTAGGAGAGAGGTCAGGTGAATAAGGCGGATGTTGGAGAACTTCGTAGCCCAACTCGTGCAGTCGTCGAAGCGTTGGTTGTGCAACGTGTGGTCTGGCGTTATCGTGGAGCAGGATCGGCCCCTTCCGATTCATCAATGCTGGGCAAAGACGTTGCAATTTTTGAGTTCCGAGTTCCGCCGCCATTTCTCGTGTGGTTTTGGTTGGGTCTTCTTCCACTTTTGACCTCAGCTGGTCGTTGTCCAGAGCAAGATGACGGCCCCGACCTTCCTTGTCTTCGAGGTCGAAATCTCCTCTGCGAAACTTCTGGAACCAACGCTGCACCGTGCACTCATTAATAGCCCCCTGACCCCACACTTCATTAATATTACGAGCCGTTTGCGCAGCGCTGCGCCCTAATTTAAATTCGTAAAAATAAATTTGACGAAAATCGCACTTTGACATTTTCGATTCAAGACCTTTGAACACACTGAACAAAACGATTTTACTAAACAAATTCATGGTGAAAGAGAGGGTATTAGATAAGGTTTGTTTTGGTATAATAATGATCAATGTTAGGATTAGCTTTGTTTACACAATTGGAATTAAGATATTGCAATAGAGGAAACCTGCATTAATTTTGCATCAACCCAATAAAAAGAACATAACTTAATACAATTGGGATGTTATAACAACTATTTCAGCAAAATCGACGAACAAGAAGAGCAACTTTATACCATGCATCTATCAATATTTTCGAATCCCCCCTGTCAACGGAAATACACGTTTTAGGATTCCCTGAGTCCAAATAACCAAGTCCCGCAAAAAAGGTCTGTGTGTGTGTCTGTCTGTGTGTTCATGGTAGGTCTAGCGCAAAAACGAAAAGTCTCACGACACTGAAATCTGATATTTAAGACAACTATACGCCCGAGATGTTACAGCAACTTTTTCTTTAAAATCGGCTGACCGGAAGATCTACTTCATATGATGCAGTTGGCACCTATTTACGATTTTCTCAAGAACGGATCTAACGATTTTGATAAATTCGCTGCAACGATGTAAAATTTAATGGGCTTTAGTACGATGTTGGTTTCGTTCTGATTGAAATAGTCTGACAGGGATTAAATGCCGATAGTTTAAATTTTCTTCCTCTGAAGTGTAGACTTGAAAAAGTAACCATATCATTTTGTAAGTGTTGATAAAAAACGGAATAACATAAAAGCTGAACGAATTCGATATCCAACAAAAGGAGAAAAGAGCAAATATATTTTATGTATAATATACCGTTGGAAAGCTATAAAGTTTAGAAAATATATTATCTTATACACATAATTGTAAAATTTAATGGAGAGTGATGAAATATGATAAAACTGAGTGTCGTAGTTAATAATATAATATATATTTAATAAAACACATGTTTCTATTGAAACTCTAGGTATTTAATTTTTGACAATTTATTTTCATCTCTAAATGTATTTAAATATTGATTTTAACAGTGGAGGTAAGTGAAAGTTGTGTGTTGTGAGCACCAGCTTTTTTTCGTGCGTGTTCGGGTATCATATAAGACATCATAAAAGAGATTGGAATTAAGAAATTGACCTTTAACATGTAGAAAATAATATAATATATATTTAATAAAACACACGTTTCTATTGAAATTCTAGGTAATTAATTTTTAACAATTTATTTTCATCGCTAAATGTATTTAAAAATTCTTAAATTGATTATAACAACACAGTTAAGACGTGTGTTACGCGCACCAGATTTTTTTAATCAACAAACTTATTTCCTCAAAATAAATCCTTTAACTGTTCTGATAAGTTATTTTCTGATTCAAGTAATGCTCACTTGAAACTTCGAACGGAACATATTTAATTTGTCTTTTTTTTGCTCGCGTATTCATCCAAGTAGATAATTTACTCAAATTAAGTGACTTGAAGTGATGACTAGCCGTTATTCAAGGAAGAGATCCATTTTAGCACGTAGCAAACAAGAGCTACGGTGTGTCCTTAGAAGGTCGAGGAGGAGGTAACATGGGCGAAGGTGGTGGGATGTTGATCGCCTATCGCGTATCAATTAATCTAGTTTCTATTTCGCCTTTGTTGGTGTCATTTTGGGGCCGATAAATATCACTTGCTTGTGTAGAGGTGGTTGCTTTGGATACTCTCTCAGGGACCAATCAGCGCTTCCATATCTAACGAGATAATTATCATTAATATTGTTTGCGTAATACACCATTAATTCTCAATGAAGAATTAATAATTTCACTTATAAGTTCCAGAATTCATTTTGGTTCATTTTTTTTCAAAAATGAACCTTTGTAATAGACCAAAAAATAAATAAAAATAAAAATCTCTCCACCTTAAAATTTAAGGGCTTACGTTTCAAGATGCGTAGAATCGGAATAACGAGTAAATAAATATTCTGTGAATAAAATTGGAGGCTGATTTACAACTTCACCACCCTTTTATTAATTATTAATGCACGACGTTTCTGCTAAAATGCCATCTTCAAGTGCAAAGGAACAAATTTATCTAGTGTGAGTAGAAACCTCATGTCTAAATTGTAAGCATCCACTTACACTAGATAAATTTGTTCCTTTGCACTTGAAGATGGCATTTCAGCCGAAACGTAGAGCATTACTTGTTAATAAAAGAGTGGTGAAGTTGTATATGAGCCTCCGATTTCATTCACAGAATTTGACCTTCACTTTAATGAATCTACACTTTATAAAAAATCTGTTTTTCCGCTACTACTACTTATTTTAAAACTACAGAACCAATTTTTTTGAAATTTGGCACAAAAATACTATGTCATACAACGATGATCCAAACACCAAGACCTTAATATTAGCCAATTACTTTTAAAATGGCAGCCGATTAAAATTTATTTAATTCAATAACTCAGTTATTTTTGATGATAGAGAAAAATATACATAGCGTTTTAGAATCAGTATGCTGAGATTGATTATAACACATATATTTACCTGTTTTTCATCAATTGTAACAAGATAATATGGTTATTTTTAAAGAATCTACAAAATTGAGGGAACATTAGAGAAAGAAAATTTGAAATTTCGGCATTTAAGCACTGTCGCACGATTTCAATCAGGATGAAACTTATATGATGTTAAAGCCCATTTAATATTACATCGAAATAGCGAGTTTAATCAAAATCTTTTGAGCCGTTTTTGGGAAAATTGTAAATAGGTGCAAAATGAATGGTATAAAGTGGCTCTTATGCTAAGCTGACTTTGTTGAAAAGGTTTTTGTAACATCTCGTATAGCTGCCTTTAATACGAAATTTCAGTTTTATAGGACAACAAAACATACAGACCTTTTTGCGGGACTTGGTCATTTGAACTCAGAGGACCCTAATCGTGTATTTCTCTTGAAAACTGGAATTAGAAAATTTTCACGATCGCAATACTTTTCCTTACTATATATTATATATATATAGGTAACTGAAAGTAAAAATATTGAAATAAAAGAAACTGAAAACCACGGCAAACATATTCATGCCTTCCCAATGGTCATTAAAAAGGTGTAAACCGACTATTTTGAAACACTCAATTAGCGTCCTGAGACTGTTTCTAAAATAGACCCTAGAGAGCGTGGTCTCGAGAGGTTTCACACAAAATTTCTAATGTAACTCTTAAGGAAAAAAATTAAAATCTAGGCGAAGAAAAGAATATTAAATTTATAGTCAATAATATTGGGTTGTGTCACATAATATGTCCGTTTTCAAGGTAAAGAATTTTTATTAAAAATACGATATGAAAACAAGATAATTTTATTCGAAGTATTTACCTTCTTTTTCTACACATTTTTCCCAACGTGACACTTTTTTATCCCCGAACTGAAAAACTCTGAGCTTTGAAGTGAAAAAAAAATCTGAAAACGCACTTTTAACTTGATCATAATTTTCAAAAAGTTTTCCTTTGACGAAGTTATCAAAATTCCTGAACAGGTGGTAATCTGTTGGAGACAAGTCGGGAGAATATGATGGGTGCGGATGAACTTCGTAGCCCAGTTCTTTTAAAATTTGCACGGTATGTTTTGAAACATGGGGTCTTGCTGCCGCTCATTGAGATCATGAGGAAACCATATATCGAGCTTTTTTACTTTCCAAATATACTTTAAATGTCTGGAAACGGTAGATGCCCTAGCATTTAGATGTGCTATGAGTCCTTCAACTGTTTGGTAGGGATTTCCTTATACTTTATGTGTGAGGACATCGTTGTCTATTACGGACGGAGGTCTTCCTCGGGGCAAGTTTTCCAAGTCGGTATCCCCAGCTGAAAACTTAGCAAACCAACGGCGAATGGTCCGTTCATTAACACTCCCTTCCCCAAATGTCTTGCAAATATTTCTAGCGGCCTCAGCTGCTGAATGGCCGAGTTTAAACTCGTACAAAAATATTACTCGAAAATCGCGTGTTTCCATGTTCATATTTGGAGGTATACTAAAAAGTGGGTAATTGATTGGGAAGCTAATGTTTATAATACAAAGGTAGAGGATTAATAACTGTTTACTTTAAATATGTAAACATTCGGAAGAAAACAACAGAGACCTGCAAAATCCTTTATGTATTTCAGAAACTATAAAAACGGACATTTCATGTGAAACAACCCAATACAAATGACAAAACGAATAATATATCAATTGCTATATTTTTACTTTACTTACCTATTATGAAATATCGTGAGCATTTTCAAATTCCAGTTTTCACCAGAAATACACGTTTTAGGGTCCCCTCAGTCCAAATAACCAAGCCCTACAAGAAAGTTTGTGTGTACGTGCGTTTGTAGTAAGTCTGGCGCAAAAACTAAAAGTAGTACGAAAACGAAAATTCTTATTTGGGACAACTATGACTCCGAGAAGCTACAGAAACTTTTTTTATTAAAATCAGTGAATTAGAATAACCACTTTATACCATGCATTTTGGATCTTTTTACAATTTTATCAAAAACGGCTCTAATAATTTTGATTAAACTCGCTATATGGATGTAAAATTTAACAGGCTTTAATATGGTGTAGGTTTCACTCTGATTGAAATAGTCTTACAGGGCTTAAATGCCGATATTTTCTTCCTCTAAAGTACCTTTAATTTTGTAGATTTCAAAAAATTAGGCACATCATCTTGTAAGCATTGATAAATAACAACTAAACATTCAAGTTAAGCGAAATTGATAAACAACTAAAGGAGAAAAATGCAAACATATTTTTTAATGCAATTTTAGTGGTTTTGAACAAAGAATACTAATATAGACGTATACTGTTTGATAGCTACAGATTTTAGAAAAAAATATTATCTAATACCCGGAATTGTAAAAGTTAATGGAGAGTGATGAAAAGCCGTCGAAACTGATTATTGTAGATAAAAATATAATAGATTATTTAATAAAACACACGTTTCTATTGAAATTCAATTTAATTAATTCTTTAACAATTTATTTTTATCCCTAAGTGTATTAAAATTCTTGAATTGATTTTAACAACCGAGGTAAGTGAAAGTCGTGTGTTGCGCGCAAAAGATTTTTTGATAAATACAAGATTTGGCCAGTTCAATGAAAAATAATGCATTTTTTCAAAATTCTCGGCTTTGTTAATTTTATTTGATTAATTATACAATGATAAACACATACAACTGTAATGGGATATAAATAAAATCGACATTCGAAAATATATTGCTTACTTACGTCTTCAGGTGTTAAATGAGACAAATTATGATAATTTGAATCAACATGCAACTCTTATAGAAAGGAATTTAACCCTAAAACTGGCGGAGAAATAGTTTCGAACAATAATAACCCTGTCTTATGAGCCACAACTATATTGAAATATTATTTCAAAAGGATGAACTTCTTCATCTTCTTGAATAAATGTTGGTCTACAATATAATGATATTTTTCGGTCTCACAATAACTGCTAGAATGACAAAAGAACAAAGGTTAAGTAAATTCTTTTAACGCCGAATATCTTCTGAAGTATTAAAAAATAATCCCTTTATCAAAAAAGTTAAAAAATAAGCCCTTTATCAGTCTTAAAAAATAAAACTTAGTAGTTTCGCTAACCTTAGAACTTTCGCGAATAATACACACAGAAAGTGGGTAGGGACCAGATAAAAAAAAAAAAAAAAACAACCCATGAAGGGTCTTGGGCTCAGTACATATAGAGATTCGTACTGTTTCTAGGCCAACGGCAGTGCAATGAGGTGATTAGGCCTTAATCACGCTCAGCCGCCAGGTTTTCCCCAATTAATTTGGGTACCCACTTTGTAGAGGCTGGGTCTGCCCCAGGAGGGTCTCCATACCCTATGGTCGCCCCCCGACTGAATTAACAGAATAAATAATATTTCTGCCACAGCCGGGATTCGAACCCAGGACCCGGAGCACAGCAGACTAGTGCTCTATCCACTAGACCACGCCGCTCCCTGGGTAGGGACCAGATAAGGAAAAAAAACGCCAGCAACCCCCTCCCAATAAATATATAAATAACTCAATATATATTTTCCAACTCATCATTATTTATGGTCGTATAAGTTCAGACGTCGTACAACCAGGATCCAAGCAAATGCTGTTTCAGAATTTTTGTATAGATATAACATTTTATAGTATTTATTTACTATATTCTCGAATAGAAACATCGAAATAACTTTTATAAATTTCGCATTTAAAAAAAACAAAACATCAATTGAAGATATACGAGTACAAATGTCCTGATTAGTTATTTTCTGATTCAAGTCATGTTCTCTTCAAACTTCGAACGGAGTTCGTAGATGGCGTATTTAATTATTATTATAATATTTATTTTGAATATTCATCTCAGGAGGTCACTTTATTGACCTAACTTTGAAGTGATAACTAGCCATCTGACATCACACAGACTCTGGACCGTAACCCACAACTTTCACTTACCTCCATTATTAATATCAATCCAAGAATTTTTAAACAAATTTATAAACGAAAATAAATTGTTAAAGAATTATTTAAATTGGATTTAAATAGAAACATATGTTTTATTAAATAATCTATTATATTACTCTCTACGACAATCAGTTTGTTTTATCAGCTTTTCATCACTCTCCGTAACATTTTACAATAGTATGTGTAAGATAATATTTTTTTTCTAAAATCTTTAGCATTCCAACAGTACATTATACGTGTATATTACTGTTCTTAAGTTCACATCGGAATTGTTGTTTTTCTTATGTTCTGTTTGAGTGATTGGAAAAAAAAATCTTAAGTTCAAATAAAAAAATTGCATTAAAAAAATATGTTTGCAGTTTTCTGGTTTAGTTGGGTATCGAATTCATTCAATTTATATATTTACCTGTTTTTCATCAGTGGTAACAAGATAATATAGTTATTTTTATAGAATCAACAAAATTAAAGGTACTTTAAAGAAAGAAAATTTAAAATATCGGCATTAAAGCCTTGTCAGACCATTTTAATCAAAATGAAACCTACATGATATTAAAGCCCATTAAATATTACATCGATATAGCGACTTTAATCAAAATCTTCGGAGCCGTTTTCGAGAAGATCGAAAAAAGGTTCTAAATGCATGGTATAAAGTGGCTCTTCTGGTCAGCTCATTTTGATGAAAAAGTTACTGTAACATCTCGGGCGTATAGTTGTTCTAAATATGAAATTTCACTTTCATAGGACTTTTCGTTTTCGCGCTAGACTTACCACACGGACACACACACACTGATCTTTTTGCGGAACTTAGTGATTTGGACTCAGGGGACGCTAAAACGTCTATTTCCGTTGAAAACTGGAATTCAAAAATTTTGACGATCGCAATACTTTCACTTACTATATATTTCATATATAGGTAAGTGAAAGTAAAAATCCTTGGGCGATCTGCCGGGTTTCCACCCTCGATCTTTAGCAGAGAAGGTTGCTATGCTAAACCAATACGGATGAACCCCATCTTTTAAGTTTTCCTCACATCCATTTATCAGTTGTTATTGTTTCTACAACGTAATTGTTCGTATTCCAGTAATACATTTTATAAAATATCTTGCGGAGGATACATTCCGACTTGGATGAATCCCCATTGGGCTACAGGACCGTCAACCCCTTGGTTTGATCACATTAGTTACGAAACAAATGCTACCCCCTCTGGTACGCATGGCCCCTCCTCCCCCTACGAACGCCTCCTTGGCGCCTCTGGTAGTTTCCGTTTTGCTGCAACGCATTGCGGAATCGATTTGCACTTAATGCTTATTGGAAGGAACCACATCCACTCCCTCCTTCCCTATAAATGTCTGAAATGGAGAGAAATGGTTAATGTTTCAGTCTGCCTTTTTCTTCTAATGATAGAAAACTGCTAAGTGATATGAATGAATAAATGCTTTGTTTACATAATATACAATACAGCAATAACAAGTATATATATAATATATAATATATATATATACATTTTGTTTTTGAAGTCAAGCCCACAAGACAAATCAACTGCCCTTTTTTTAAGTTTTGATGATAATAATTTTGATTTGTAGTAACATTATGATCTATTTTTATTGATTGTAAAAATTTAATAATTAAAATACTGGACAAAAAAATGTCTGTATTTGAAAGATTTATTAAAGTATGCTGCAAGTTTAACCCAATCTAGCCCATTTAATCTATCTATTACTTCTTCTGGAGTTAGGTTATCTTTCCCTAAATATTTCATCCTGAACTCCTTTAACACAGGAAATATTGCCTAAAAGTGGTTAGAGGCACATTAAGGTTGCACATGGCACAGGTAGGTATCCTATTCCTCCTCCATGGCTGACAATTAAGTCCCATCAGTTCTCCTCTCGCTTTAAATATCCAAGATTTATTATAATGACTAAGTTTGTTGTGGTGGGTGTAAGAAATTGCCTTTTCAGGATCAAGTTTTGCATAAAACATGTGAAATTGGCTTGCTGAGAGATATTTGAATCTAAATGTCTTTCGTACACTTTCGTCTTGTATTATACGTAAAATAACTTTCATAAACATGTCATTTATACTATTACAGAGGATTACTATACTGATTTATCACGATAATTAAATACAATTTTCCGAACCTTCATCGTTTGAATCCCGTACAACAATAAATATCTGTACTTTTTCCTGGTATCATGTCTTGAAATGACAACTTCGGACTAGCACTTAAAAACTGGAAGGCGAAATTTATTTTGAAGAGCTTCTGAAGGTCCCACATACTGCAATTTTGGTGTATTATTTTCAATATTGAACCTTAGCAATCAACCAAAAATATAACCTCAAGATACGTATAATCCGAACGACTAATAAAACAAAAATCCGTCTATTCGCCGTATGCCTGGACTATTTTATGCCAGGTCATCCGACGATGATCCTAACATCTAGACGTTGATATCAGCAGATTAGTTTTAAAATGGCCACCGATTAAAAATGAATAAATTCGATACCACAGTTATTTTTTATGATAGAGACAAATCTTTACTAATCAAGAAACTGCGAATAATTATAAAAAGGATAGGAAAACAAATTGCAATCTATCCAAAAAAGCGCCCATAATCCAGTTATTTTTGAAGATAGAGAAAAAAATGTACAGGGTTTTAGGATCAGGACACAGCGTCGAACAAACAAAGTAAAAAAGTTGGAATGCTTATATACACGCATGTAACTCAAGATACTTTCCAAGACATAGAAAAAATGTATAGAGTTTTAGAATCAGTACACTGAGATTAATTATAAAACATAAAAAAAGAGAAAGTCTAAAGTACGAATTTAAGAATACAAGTGATATTCGATAGAAAATTAAATTCACTACAAAAAATAAGATTAAATTAAAAATAAAATAACTCATTGAAATCGATTAGAAAATAGCAGAGATATAGAGTTTTGAACTTAGCAATAGTGATTGGCCATATTATTTTGATTAATTTAACCCAATTCCTCAAAAGTTAGGTGTCTGTAAATAGTTATACCCTATTTGACAGCATTATAATTGTCAGAGTTTTATTATTTTTTTAACAGGATAAGCTATAGATAATAACAGGATCAGCATACCTATGTAGTCACAAAAAGTGAATAAATAAAAGGAAATTTCCCTCAAGTTCATTTTGGATATCAAGGATTCCAAAATTGCAATATACGTAAAAAATGTTATTGACCTCAGCAATTTATCCAACTGCAGCCTCAATTTAATAATTTTTAGTTTTTTTTTTTTTCACCGTTACTTTATTTTTGAAATACTCATTGAGGACAAACCTACTTAAGGTTTTAAAACTAATTAACTACTTCATTAGGCAAGTAGCTATTCAATGTAATGAGACCTCCCGGATCTTCTCCAAGCTTAATCTATTTAGAAAGTTCATTCGGAAGTTCCGGGAATCAAACGGGACTTGAGGCACACTTCCAGGAAGGGGCGGTTTTCTCAAACATTTTCACCTAGCAAAGCAACTTTAAAATTCATAGATGATTTATGAATTAGAAAAAAAAAAAGTTTATTTGTTTAACGTCACTTTATGCTACTATGGCTAATCGGACGATGCTACAGTGGGAGTCCTAAATTTTGCCTATCCAGGTTTTATTAGGATAGGGATCTTTAACGAGTACCTGACATCGCACAGGCTCGGGACCACCTTTTAACGTCCCCTCCGAAGGACGGCGTAACTAAGGATTTTTTACTCCCATTAAAACCACCTGCGGGTTTGAACCCGTGACCTTTAGCATGGGAGGCTGTTACGCTAGCCACTCAGCTACAAGTGATCCCCAAAAAAAAAAAAAAAAATTAAAAAAAAAAAAAAAAAAAAAAAAAAGTTATGACCAAGTATTACACTAATAGACTGATCTGCTTAATTTGGTTGTAAAATAAGTTCATGGCGTTTTTCAATATTTCAATTTAATCCTCTCTGTGTTTATAAAATCATATCTACTTGATCATTAATGTTTATATGTTCTAAAAATCTGGTGCGAGCAACACACGACTTTCACTTACCTCCATTTTTAGAATAAATTAAAAAATTTTCAAATACAGTTAGATATAAAAATGAGTGAAATCATTAAACAATTAATTAAATGGAATTTCTATAAAAACATAAGTTTTATTAAAAAATTGATTACCTTATTATCTAAAATAATCACTTGTATCAATTGATTGTGTATGAGATAATATTTTTTCTAAAATCTCAAGCTTTCCAACAGTATATCATACATGTATATTACTGTTCTTATGTTCAAAAACAAAAAATTGCATACAAAATATATTTTTTCTGTTTTCTCCTTTAGTTGGGTATCGAATTTATTCAATTTATATATTTACCTGTTTTTCATCAGCGTTAACAAGATAATTTAGTTATTATTATTGAATCTACAAAATTAAAGGTACTTTAGGGGAAGAAAATTTAAAATATCGGCATTTAAGCCCTGTCAGACCATTTTTATCTTAATAAAACCTACATGATATTAAAGCCCATTAAATTTTACATCTATATAGCGAGTTTAATCAAAATCGTCGGAACCGTTTTTGAGAAAATCGAAAAAAGGTGAAAAATGCATGATATAAAGTGCCTCTTCTGGTAGGCTCATTTTGATGAAAAAAGTTTTGTCACGTCTCGGGCGTATAGTTGTCTTAAATATGAAATTTCAGTTTCATAGGACTTACCGTTTCCGCCCGGGAGTTACCACACACACACACACACACACACACACACACACTACCAGACACAGACACAGACACAGACACACACACACACACACACACAGACCTTTTTGCGGGACTTGGTTATTTGGACTCAGGGGACCCTAAAACGTGTATTTCCGTTGAAAACTGGAATTCGAAAATTTTCACGATCGCAATACTTCCTCTTACTATATATAGTAAGTGAAAGTAAAAAAGGATTAGTTAAGGTGCTTTTATGCATCACTTTCTACCAAGATTCCTTATCGTTAAGTGGTATTCTGCTTGCTCAAAATGGAAGAGAAAAAAAAATTATTTTAGACATTGAATAATTTTTTGATATCCGAAAATCCGCGGCATAGACAGTTAACATTTGCAGTGTTTATAGCGATGATGCCTTAGAAGAAAGGACCGTCTTCAAGATTTTTGCTCGGTTCAGAACCGTAAATTTTGGCTAGGAAGACGCAAATCCTTTAATTGAAATTTTTCAAAAGGTACGAGAAGACATTTTTTTTTTTTTTTTTTTTTTTTTTTTACAAAATTGATACTTTGAGATATTTGTATTCTCATCATTTAGTAGTATCTAAATCTTCTGATTGGTTTTATCTAATGAACTCAAACGCGATTTAGAAATACGAATATTTTCTAATTTCATTTTATTTCGTTCCGAATCGTATAAAAAAAAATTCATTCAATAACTTTTAAATAGTATTATTAATACAGTACAAAAAACGATTCTAGATTTTAATGCAAAAAAAAAAATAATAAGTTGGTTTAATAATACAGTAATGAGAGATTATCGCGCTTCCTGTAAAATTTCTTTTTGGAACTTAACATCTCAATTGAGACGTTGATTTCCAAAAGGTACTATATCCATTCTAGGAAATTTTACAGGAAGCGTGAAAATCTCTCATTACTATATTATTAAACTAGCTAATTTGGGTCTTTTTGCCTTAAAATTTAGACTTATTTTTTTACTATAATAATAACATCATATTAAAGTTATGAAATGATTTTTTTTAGGATGATTTGGAACGAAAATAAATGCGTAATTAGTACTTTTAGAAAATGACCGCATTTCTAAATCACGTTTTTTAAGGACTTGAGAATTCATTAGATAACATCTAATAGAATATTTAGATAAAACTAAATGATGAGAATACAAATATGTAAAAAAATCAATTTCGTAAAAAATGTCCTTTAGTACCTTTTGGAAATCAACGTCTCAATTGTTGATGACCAAATTCTAGCATTAGTCACAGACAACCCTCAGTTACGACACGAGATATCAATAATATATAATTGATTACAAATATTAACAAGAATCTGAAGTTTTTATTGAAATCATCAGTAAAATACACTAAAAACTTATTTTACAACAATTAAAAAAAATTGTATATAAAAACAATTAACATATCTAAATACAAGTAGAAATAGAAAATAATTTTATTATGGGACTGGGTCCTTTAAGAGCAACAGGTATGTACAGTTGAAATATACAACATGACTAACCAACAGCCAAAAGGAATGCTATTAAATACTACTGAAAATTACGGGTGAATAAATATATTAACAAAAAATAAACCAATCGCAATGCGTCTTTTTAGGATGAGAGAAGATATAGAAAAGTTGGGATTTGAATGAGGTTGGAGATGCAGCATGGCGAACATATTTAGGTAAAGTTTTAATTGTATGAATAAGCACGTAAAGGTCAGAGTGCTAGGATGTTATTTAGAGTTTCTTCGAGAAACTTGATTCGATTTGGTCGATCTTTTTAAAGATAAAACAATGACTCAATAAAATGGTGAAAGTGCTTACAAATAATCATATCTGCGGACAAGAAGAAAGTAATATTGTTAAAAATCCGATATACAGCCTAGAAAATGCCCGACATTTTTTCTGCTTCCCATTTACTTCTTTTCTTTCAGGATACCTTTAGAAATACAGTCAGCTAGGCAGGCGGATAATATTCAATACCGATAATTTTTATGTGAAATAACAAGATAAATTTTGTTTCAGGTGCAATATACGGAGTACACGAATGCTACGTATGCCGTCCTGATGGGGAACCCTCGCCTGAACTTGAGAAGCAGTTTCCGAACGTGGAATTACCGATTTGTGGTGTCAAAGCACCAGAGAGGAAAACCTGCCCCGCAGGATCAAAGGGCTGCTTGACCCAATATGAAGGTAAGCCACGAGTCAAATCGATAAATTGTTATTTATATTTATTTGAAATCCGTTTCATTTTACAAATAAGATTTCAACTATCATTGTATAAGTTTTTTAAGAAATAAAAATTCACAAAATATAGCTAATAGGAATATTTATCCAGAACAATATTATCAAGAGATGAAAATAGTTTGAATAAGGGACTTTTTGATGAATTGGTATTTCAAGAATGGTGGACGTGTGTACTATAAAAGAAGGAAATAGACATTGGTAAATTGGGATCTATTTTTTTCAATCAAACCAATATAAATTCTAAACAGTAGATTCCAGTGACATATGTTGTATAATAAAAGACATATTGCATTAAATTTTTTATACGGAAACTGTCATCAAATTTTCGATCTGAGAAATACTAATGCAGCTTGAGTGTGTCAAATTTGTAACTTTTGTTTGTTTACTTATTTAACGTCCCTTTATGCTGCTGTGGCATGTTGGACGATGCTACAGTGGGAGTCCTAAATTTTGCCTATCCAGGTTTAATTAGGATAGGAATCTTTAGCGAGTAACTGACATCGCACAGGCTCGGGACCACCTTTTAACGTCCCCTCTGAAGGACGGCATAACTAAGGAATTTTTTGCTCCCATTAAAAAATCCTTGGGCTACCTGCGGGTTTGAACCCCACATCTTGGGCATAGGAGGCTGTTGTGCTAACCACCATACTACAGGTAACCCCATAAATGTGTAACTTTTTTAAGGGTTAAAAAAACGTTACACAATACAAATACAGACCACAGCCAAAAGACATATCCGTGTCGAAATCCAACAACGGTTGCAATAAGTTGGCAATCTGTAAAGCCCTGCCTGCCTTAATTGTCGTTAGTAAGAGTGATAATCACCAAATGAATTATTTTTTTAAATTCCACTGTGACTACAACGTTTAGTAACCTGTAGGATAACATGGCCTGCCCTAAGAGTTAGTAAGGAAATCAAATTCCAAATTAACATTCAATACAAATATAGTTTTAATCAGTTATCTTGTTGGTATTTCCTCAGGCAGATGGCATAAGTCACTTTACTTTCACACTTCATTTTTTCTTTACTTAATTTCATAAATTTATATAGAGTACATTATATATGCCGATCGCCGACCATGAAACAGTACAAACCTTTAAATGTACTGAACCCAAGAACCTTCATGAGCTGCAGAGGTATAGGATTTTAAATATATATATATATGCAAATGAAGAAAAAAAAGTAACCTTTATATGTCAACTATAATCCTTTCTATTATTAACATATTGATTGGATGATTTTTTAAATACATACAAAACATAAGAAATATAAAATTAAGGATTTATACCTATCAGTAGACTAAAATTGTTTATTTACTTTTTTTATTTTTAGGTGATAGAGTCACCAAAAGTTGTACTGAGCTGTCTCTAAACGATTGCAGCCAAGCAAACAGGGTGAAATATTGTTACTGCGGAGGAACATTGTGCAACAAAGAAGAAAAAACAATCACAATAACTTCCGAAACAGACGATGAAGACCTTTCTGAAGGCAGCGGAGACACCACTACAACAGTAACAACACAACCAACTACCACAATAACTACAACAAAACCCACAATAAAAACACACACTGCCTCATCTTCTTCTATTCTCAAAACCTCGTGGTTAACTATTGCTATAATTATATATTTTTTCCAATATCTAAAATAAAAACAGCTAAGTATTACAGCAGCAACAAAGACCCACAAGCACAAAACTTTTTATCGGTTGTTTTTTCTTTATATGCAACGAATTGTAATGGTTGTGCTGATTCCATTACATTAATTATTCATAATCAATTCATAGCTAACCTGTTTCTTGATACATATTCCACTATGTTTGTATTATAATGAAATAAGTACTAAAAATATTAACTATAACAAAAAAACATATGATAAAAAGAAAGAAAAAATATCAAGGTTCGATAGGCTTTTGAAAAGTGAATAGATTCATAAAAGAACTGAACTTTGACTGATTTTATTTAAGAAATCCAAAATTAATTATGAATTCAAAATAAACTATTGAATGGAATGGAGATATTTTAAGCAATACCAGTCTAGTTACAGCCAACAATAAATAAATTACACAGTAAAAAATAGTTAAATTTAACTCAATCAGTAAATTATTAAATATCAGTGTTACCAAACATATTAATCAGTTGTTAAAATTCAACAATTAGATACTTGAAAAGAGCTTTGCTAAAGTTTAACAAGAAAAATAAAGTATTTAATTGTAAATAACATTCCGATCTCATTAGTATTAAACATTTTATACTTTATTTTAAATTTAATTGAGTAGTTTCACCATTCACTTGGAATAAAGTTTACTCCTTAAAGGAAAAAAAAATTAATTCAAAATATAACATTAAACATAACTGAAATAAATAAAATTCTACTTATTTAAAAAAAAAAAAAATGAATAAAATAATTTTTCTCCATTGGTTTTACTGAAGTCATGATGGTTATGTTCCTTTATAATATTATTTATTATTATTCATAAATCTATTTATTTTATTACTTTAGATAATTTTAGTGGCCTATTGATGTGTTTTAGTTTAGTTAAATAATTTAGTATACTATAGTAATGAATATAAAAGTATATACATATTATATTATTTTATATGGAATCAACTCTAGAAAAAAAATTATTCTTTTTTACGATGTATCCAGTTTCATGTATAAATATATTATTTGTAAGCAAAATTGGTACACATATGTAGCAAACATGTATGGGTTCTAACATTACAAATATCGATAACATAGTCTGGAGTGTTGCAAGATAAGAGATAATTTTGTTCACAAAGATTTATTTTTTAAAATAAATTGGATGAACAATATATTAAATATATTTTCTACAAGTCATAACAATATGCATTATTCATTATTGTAATGTATACATATTCCTGTAACTGAACATACTAAATAACCTATACCAAATAAATTTATAAAATGAGTTTTTAAGTATCATTAAATCAAATTGATATATAGGGGATTTGCAAAATCGATATTTGTGATATGAAAACTAATTTAAAGCTACAAAATATCTGAAGGTTTAAGATTTATAGCAATATTTATTTCCCAATAACAATATTTGTTGATTCATGGACCAAAATTTTGTGCCAACCATTTTGTAATCAAGGTGTAAAATTTTATTTATTTAGTGAGTATACTGGATTAAAATATCCAATTAAATGTGATACCTAAAGTATATAGATATAGGAGTTCTCATTAATAAACTGATGTAAAATATTACTATATATTATACCCTAATAATTATTGTAATAATAATTTTAAATATTAGTATTATCATTAAGTTAGCTCTTCTGGGATTATAAAAATGTATATGTGAACTTTAATATACTAAAAAAACAGATGTGAATGAGAGCTGATGATAATTTTGGCATAGTGTTATGATGTTTGAAAAGCGCTGATATTGGCAAGTTCGAAAATATCAAATGACATGTAATATTCTTAATTTAAAAGGAATAATAGTTATAAATAAAATAAAAAAATGAAAAAAATAATACCTCCTGTATTATCAATATTTAAGACAAATAAAGTTTTCAGAACTGATAAAATCAATATAACTTTACAATGAATTCAGCTGTAGGTAAGTATCAATAAATATCTATGTATGCAAACAAGATTTTTTGACAGCACTAATAATCAAAATTTTGGGTATCAATAAACTGAATTATGTTTTGAGATCCCAGCAACTTCTGAATTGAAATTTACAATAAACTAAAAAAAAATTCAAATATATAATATACAAGTGATAATTTGTTATCTAAAAATCTCACTGGACTACTATAAATTTCTCAAACAATTTTTTTTTTTTTTTTTTTTTTTTTATTAATCAATAATAAAAACACAGAAACATGTTCGAATAGAGTTTGATCTACATACCAAGACAATTAAAAGACCAAAACTCAACAAAGAGCTGAAAAAAGAACTTTTTAATGGGTTTAAAGTTATAGAGTAAATCATTCAATATATCACTAAATTTGGTTAAAAAACAGAACGCCCAAACTAAATATTCAACTCAAGAACATGCACCGTACAAGGAACAAGTTTTATTCTAATGAATTTTAAAAACTATATTTCATTAAATCAACTGTGAAAACATAATCATATCATATTAATTTCATGTTATTGTTAACTATAATTGAAGAAGAGAGAAATTATTATTGATAATTGATTCTGAAATTAAATACAAAGAATCAAAGATATCAGAAATAAAAATAATTTTATAGACAAGCATTGTACAGCATTTTTGAAAAGTTATTTTTATCATAATTAAAACATTTAGTTCCAAAGTATAATACAATATTGGTTAAAGTGTACATACATTATTATGAAGTGAATAGTATATTATTATCATGGTCACGGAAATAAAAAATATCAATATTTCGATCCATCTCCCAAACAAACGCTATTAATTCAATAACCATCAAAATATTATAACATAAATTGTTGCTAGACTAAAATTTATAAAAACATATTAAAAAATAGAGTTGCAAAATAAACTGTGAAAAATGAAATGAACTAGCTGATATGTGAGACAATCTATGGGAATCAAAACAAAGAAAAAACACGGGGGAAAATCTCAAGGACCAGGATATACCTGGTCATCAGATAAAAAATCTGCAACATCCTCCACTATCGGAGTATTTTACATATCAAACGGTTCTAAAATATGTTCAATGTTTTCCTTTATTTTCAAAAACATTCAAATGATAACAAAATAAAAAGCAATGATAAAGATCTCTAATAAAAAATTAAATTTTAAAAAGCATTAACATTTCATTTAGTTTTTAATGTTATAATTCAATTAAAAGTATAGTTATTGGCTGAATATTAAAATAAAAAATCATGAGAAATGCACAAATCAATTCTTACTAAGAGAATGTGTTAATAATTCCAAAACTTAAGTATTTTATTTCACTACCTCTAATTGTCAATAAATATCCAATAACAGTAATATAATAAGACTGTTTCTGTTGCTATAAAATAAAAAATCTGGTGCGGGCAACTCACGACTTTCACTTACCTCCATTTTTAAAATCAATGAAAGAATTATCAAATACAGTTAGAGATAAAAATACATGAAACTATTAAAGAATTAATTAAATTGAATTTATATAGAAAAATGTGTTTTATTAAAAAACCTATTATATTATTATCTAAAATAATCAGTTAGTTTTATCTACTTTTCATCGCTCTCTAAAAACTTTTAAAAGCTCGAGTATAAGATAATATTTTTTCTAAAATCTTTAGCTTTCCAACGGTATATCATACATGTATATTACAGCACTTATGTTCAAAAACCAAAAATTGCATTAAAAAAATATTTTTTCTGTTTTCTCCTTTAGTTGGGTATCGAATTCATTCAATTTATATATATACCTGTTTTTTATCGGTGGTAACAAGATAATATAGTTATTTTTATAGAATCAACAAAATTAAAGGTACTTTAAAGAAAGAAAATTGAAAATATCGGCATTTGAGCCCTGCCAGACCATTTTAATCCGAATGAAACCTAAATTATATTAAAGCCCATTAAATTTTACATCCATATAGTGAGTTTGATCAAAATCGTTGGAATCGTTTTCGAGAAAATCGAAAAAAGGTGGTAAATGCATGGTATAAAGTGGCTCTTTTAGTAAGCTCATTTTGATTAAAAAGGTTTTGTAACGTCTGGGGCGTATAGATGTCTTAAATATGAAATTTCAGTTTCATAGGACTTACTGTTTCCGCCCGGGAGTTACCACACACACACACACAGACCTTTTTACGGGCCTTGGTTATTCGGACTCAGGGGACCCTAAAATGTGTATTTCCGTTGAAAACTAGAATTCGAAATTTTTCACGATCACAATACTTTCCCTTACTATATATAGTAAGTGAAAGTAAAAACAAGAATGTTCCAATACATTACTGAATAATTTTACATATTAGCTACCAATGTAAACATTAATAGCAATTTGGAAAGATATTCAATTTAATGTGTTCATCATGTTTGTTTTCATATGCCCTAATTTATAATTTAATATATTAATAAGATTTTTCCTCGAGTTTCATAAAGTCAAATCTATTATTATTAATATAATTTAGACTTGGATTAGTACTAGTATAAATGTTGAATTAATATTACAGAAATAAGCAAATCATGGATTGTGGCTGTTTTATCATTTGTCTTCTACTTTGATTATAACATTTTTTTTTAATATTTTATCAAAATAGATAATAACTTATAAAAGGTACATTGACATTGGGGCAAGTAGATCCTAAACTTTGATTAGTACAATATCCGATTGACATTACACTCGTTATTCATTTTAAATTTTGACCACAGATTTTTCAATCATAGCCCAACATGTCTGTAAAATTTTCATATCACTGACTCTTAGTCTTCCTCTAATAAAAAATATAAAAAATATTTTTGGCCAATATCCATGTAACTGGAGAAAATGGAATATATTCCTCAATTCATCATGAAATCCTGTTTCATCTTAACCTAACCTTTCTAATCCCCTGACAATTAGGCTCCTCCTTCATTATCCCCACCCCACTCTAGTTAATCAAAATACGAAATTGCTTCTTCAATCACATTCAATCGTAGTCCCCATTTTGCTTTTTTTGTTAGAGAAGACTAAACTTTTATATTAGCTGCTGTTTGAGAGACTTAAAATTGTTTATAAAGGCCAAACACCATTTTGTCAATCTAATGTTACAAATCTATCTTTTTTATGAATTTGAGAGGCGTATGGTTTTTTTTAGCAGATTAGGTAACCACTTTATAAAGTATTTTACATTTTAATACAGAATACATATAGAAAACAATACACTCTAAATTCCATTTTGATATAGGTTCCATACATTGAAGGTTGATAAAAAATGGGGAAAATGTAACAAAGTAATCGCTAGTTGATCATTCAAAAACTTCAATAAAAAATTCACATTATATTAAGTAGTTAAAAAAGATACAATTACTGCAAAAAAAAAAAAAAAATAGAAAACATTTTAGAAAGCCTAGGAGAAGCTGGAAGCTATAAATAGATACTTGATGATAGATCTAGAGAAACACGTGTGACGAATTAAGCGACTAACTTTGCTCATTTCGACTCTGTTTCATTTAGTGTGAATCTACAATAAATGGCATAACATTACTAGTTTATTCCTATTGGAATGAAAACAAATATTCCTCTTGTCCTAATGTACCTTATTTTTGGCATTACGGCGGAATAACAAATGAATTTACTGCACAATTTAAATAAAGATATTGAAAGAATTCTTAAAATGGCTAGACAATAACACAAAAACAGCTATTGGTAATAAAGCAAAACTGAGAATGAGCCATATGATACTGCAAATAGCAACAGATTGACACGAAGAACAATGGTATCAAAATTAACTTTTATTTATTTTCAAAAGAAAATCATAAATCGAATAAACAATATTACAAATTCATTCAATGTCTGTATGTTATAATAGTAAAATATCACTTTTGTGGATAAATGCATCGGTTATTTAATTATTATTAAATTGGTATATAGTTCAAACTGTTTTCAATAAATAATATTCATTTTACAAACTAAAGAGTAGAAGGATACCATATTGGAATTATACATTTCTGGATTAGTATTTTATAGCCACAGAAATCTCTAAAGTAACTTAAATTCAATAAATAATAATGTTAAATCAACTCACCATCGAATAATACGTCCTCATAATGGATGTCTGCCTTCTTTTGAAGTTCTTTTTCTTGTTCTTCCCATTTTTTACGAAACATCTCCCTTTCCATGTCAGATGATACAAGCTCAGGAGGTCTTTCTCTTGGCGCTTCTTCTACAGTAACTGTTGGGTTTCTAACTTTCACTTCTTGAGCCATTTTTCGATCAATGTCTTTCATTGCAGCCAAATCTGATCTATGGCATTTACGAGTACGCCCTAGACAATCAGTGTACTCAACCCTTAAAAATAAAAAATATGGTAAAACATCAAAAGTAAGAAGAAGTATTATAATGATAAAATCTTAAAAGGAAATAAAAAGGTAATGGTATTTTTACTCGAAGTATCGTAAAAACTGAATAAGCATTTGATAATTAATTATGCAAAAATCATTACAGCATACTAGAACAATATTTTACAATTGACGTAATACAGTAAATTACCAACCATACTGTAGGATAACTATTAGTGATTCTAAATGGTGTGACTAATTTTTAAAATAAAACTATTAAGTCAAAGAATCGGCTGTGAAAAATGAAAAATGTAGAGGACTTTTGCAGCAAACAAAGTGTGTTAGTGCAACGGGTCACAGCATTCAAGTCAACTTTAATCAATTTAACCAGAGGTAATTTATTTTTAATAAAATGAATATTTATTCTCTATATAATGATTCATCCATCCATCCCTTATTGAAGTATACCAGAACGTTAAATAAAAAACACAATAATGGAGATATTGATTTCGAAAAGATACTAAATCCATTTTAGAAAATTGTATAGGAATAAACAAATAAAATAATAATTCTTTTTTTTTTTCCAAAATTAATAACTTCATTTATACATTGTGGGAGAAAAGATTTTAGTATGATTTGGAATGACATTAAATGTGTAATTCATACTTTTAAATAAGTTGTGTGTTTTTTAGATAATGATGGCTGACTTTGATAAAACTCATAGCTTAGATTACAAATTTTTCATTCATCAATTTTTATTATAAATGTCCTTTAATAAATTTTGGAAATCAACTTCTTGATTAACATTAGTTAATTTATATAGAACTAATGCTCTTAAGAGCTCAATTTTAATTATTGGGTGGCCTGGAAATTAAGGCAGAATTTTCTATATACAAAATGTTACTGCATTATTCATTTGTATAAATGTCAACACTTATTACTCATCTTTCAAACGATATTTGTTTATCTCTGTAGCATTTTGCTGCTTAGAAATAATTTAGTTTTCACTAACATGTCAATGAGTGAAATTCAAATTTGGTTTTTAAGTTTAAACTCAGCCAGAACCATAGCCCTGATGGCCAGAAACATCAATGAAGTCTTGGACTAGACCAGCATTAATGAGCGTACTACTCAACAGTGGTTAAAAAAATTTTGGTAGGGGTGTGGGACTTCAGCCTTGACGACAATGAAGGTTGTGGAAGGACTTCCTTTCTTGATGATAATGCTCTGCAGACTTTAGTGGAATAAATCTCCTCAAAAACTGCCCGAAGAATTTGCAGAGAAACTTAACCTCAGCAAATTGGCAATGTAATTAGAAGGGTGGAAAAGGTTGAAAGTCGGGTTCTACACACATTAACGACTGCAAAAAAAAAACAAAAAACAGGATTATGATGTTTGTGCTGTACCTTCTTTGCTCAAACAAAAACAATGCTTTTCCACCCAGAATTGTCACTTGGGACGAAAACTGTTTAATTTATAATGATAGCAGAAGTTCTAGAGAGTGTCTCGACAAACGAGAAGCAGCATATTTTCCATATTTGTTCGATAAACTACAGATTCTCAAATAGCATTACAAAGATGCTGAAGCAACGAATAATATACTGAGTGCCAAGAAGAGATTATTATTAGATTATTTTAACTACATTTCTAAGAATAACAAGCTTTTGGTCATAGTTTTATTCATAAATAAGAAAACTTTTGAACTTTTTTCACAATGAATGTCCAATACTGCATACCATTCATTGTCATCGATATCCTCTGCGTCAATAGAATTATCATCGGCTTCTGCATCGTTGTCATGCTCTGTTATTTGAACTGTTTCTAAGTCACGGCTACAACTAGGAAAATCGGATGCTTCTTTGTTTTTAAAATCCACCAGATAAACTTGTTGCTTCTCATCTGGAACAATGTTGCCCTTCTGCAGTTCATCATAAAGCTTTGACTTTACAGCAAGAACTTCTCTGAAACAAACAAACTGATTTATAATCACTGTATTAACATCAGTTATACAAAAATATGCATCTCTTCAAAGAATTTAATAGATGAAACAGCTGTAATTACATAGGAAAATAATATTGATTATAATTACTTCGACTTCTTCAAGAGATCAATTTCTTCAACATCTAGTTCTGTATCCTTCTTGTTCCTATCTTCAACACCACTATTCTTCTTGAGAGGCACTTTGGGTTTTGGAGGTAATTTAACATATGAATTAGTAGTTTTTATATTCTTGACCTCTTCCTGCTTCCTTGAAAGTTCAGCTTTCAGGCTGATTAACTAGTAAAATAATAAAAAAAAAAATTAAAAGTTGTCATCAAACCAAAATTGGACATGAGCGTTAATTCACTAGCATACCGATGATTTACTGATGTCAATAGTCTTGCCTGACTTCATTTTGTTAAAATAAATAATAAAAACAAAAAATTACTAAATATTAAGTAATATAAATTCCTTTATAACATATTGGAAAATTCAAATAATGAAGGTTTTAGTGCGGTTTCTTGCGTTAAGAACGATAACAATCGATATCTATGCCAACCTAAATAATCTGATTTAATCAGGAAATTAACGCGTTTTATTTCATAAAGCCTACTTAATCCAGTGAATAATAGTTTAAACTTTAAACAGAATTTGTATTATATAATAGGCAGAATTGAAATTAAGACTTGTTAGGCGAATTTAATTTATCGATGTATTCACCATATCTGTTTTTCAATATCTTGTTCACAGGTTGATAACAGTGCTGTACACGGCTGCATTTTATTACCTTCTGAAATGTTTGGAATCTGATAGCTAGTTGGGAAGCTGGTGCAATGTATTTTTGTTGTCTCCTAGTTTATGAGAACTGATTCATGTCATTTTATATATTTTTTTAATTTTCAATAGTAAACGAAAGTTTGTATTATTTCTGATGGGTAAAGGTAAAGTTCTATTTCTTCATCCAGACCTTGGTCTTGGTGGTGCTGAAAGACTAGTTGTTGATGCTGCTCTAGCTCTTCAAGAAAAAGGATTTGAAGTGAAGTTTATTACTTCTTATCACAACCCAAATCATTGTTTTGAAGAGACAAGGGATGGAACATTGCAGGTCACAACAGTGGGAGAGTGGATTCCCAGAAGCATTTTCGGACGTTTTTATGCATTATTTGCATATCTCAAAATGATATATTGTGCCTTGTACATTTGTTTCTTTGAAAAAGCCAATTGTGTTTTTTGTGATCTTGTTTCTATTCCGATTCCAATCATTCACTTCGCTATAAACAATGTAATATTTTACTGTCATTTCCCAGATCAGTTATTGTCCAAACCAGAGGGATTTTTGAAACACATGTATAGAATGCCATTAAATTGGTTGGAAGAAAAAACCACCTCATGCGCTGATAAAATATATGTTAATAGTTTATTTACAAAATCTGTGTTCAAAGCAACATTTAAAAGCATTCAGAAGGAACCAAAGGTTTTATATCCATCAATTAATACAAGATTATTTGATGAATTCAGCATGACTAATGCACAAAAACCTGAAATTAGCATAACTGATGATTGCTTTATGTTTTTGTCTATAAATCGATATGAAAGGAAAAAGTTTGTAGAACGAAGTATGAACGCTTTTAAAATTATGAGTGAATCACTTTCCCCAGAATTATGGGAAAAGACTGTTCTAGTTATAGCTGGTGGATATGATCCCCGTGTTACTGAAAATGTTGAATATTTTTTGGAACTTCAAAAAATATCTAAATCATTGCAAATTGAAAATAAAATCTACTTTTTGAAGTCCCCATCTGATTCAGATAAATTATATTTGTTGAATAGATGTGATTGCCTTATTTACACCCCAGCTAATGAACATTTCGGGATCGTGCCTCTAGAAGCTATGTACTGTAAAAAGCCAGTAATAGCTGTACGAAGTGGAGGTCCAACAGAAACAGTTGTCGATGGCAAAACAGGTTTTCTTTGTGATTTTGATGATGCCAGTTTCGCTAAAAACATGTTAAAAATAAGGACAGATTCTGATCTCAAAACCAAATTGGGCACTGCTGGTTATCAAAGATTTTTAGAAAAGTTTTCCTTCAAAGCATTTTCTGATCAACTAGAGCAAGATGTCTCATCGTTAGTGAATGATAAAAAATCTGAGTGAGACTCCTAATAGACAGATACCATTTATTTCAAATGAATAATTATCTTTTAAAGCAAGCCCTCTGGGATTGCGAGCTTTAATTGTCCATGTGTGATGTAAATATGTAGATGCTTGGTACATTCAGTACATTTTAAACCCCTTGATTTTTATCTAGCTATAAACAACTTAGAGTTAACTAATTGTCATTCTTCTCTGATTCAAATGAATTCAAAATATTTTTAAATTATATTTTTAGTTTAATACAATAAATCACTTATTATTGGTAATATAAAATTAAATATTATTTTGATTCCATTAGGTTAATAAATGTTAGGCTCTTTACAGTTCCAAAAAACAATTAATGTAAATAAGAAAATATTAAGGAAAAGAATAAATAATATTTTGTGTTATAATTTATTTGGTTTTTATTTGTCCTTTATGATTACTTTTGAAGTCAGGGAAGATAAAATACCTGTTCCGTATTGTAGTGGCCGTCCCTTTCAAAAATCCGATAATGGATATAACAACCAATATTTATTTTCTTCAAGTGTACAGTTTTTATTATAAAAACATATCTTACTAAATTAAAATATATCCAACTCAGCTTCTCCCAATAGTCTGTTTTTGTAGTACTTACATTATAAAGGTTAATGTTTTTAATCTTAAATGACAATAGTATAAACTATTTAAATGGATAAGGTTTTAAATGTATTAACATTCTCGGGCAGTTTCTTAAGTTGCAGAATAAGGCATTATCTACTATTAGATTAGAATAAGAACACCATAAATTATTTTTTTAATTTCTTCCCACAAGACTATTTCGCTGGCTAAATATGTACTGTACAGATTCGGGCCGGAAAAAGGGAAATGAGCATGTTCAGCCAGCGAAATAGTCTTGTGGGAATGAACCTCATATAATTATTTTGTAAAATACTTTTTAAGATGAATTTTTTCATGGTTTAACAATTAGCTTTTTTATATAAATGCTCAATCTTCAGGAATATAAAGAATTGTATTATTTCAAACATTTTTAATATCCCATTCAACGTTACACAATCAGAATAATAGAAATATAAATTATTGTGAAAAGAAACAAAATTCGGTCCAATATTATTCCAAACAAAGCCCACTGGTTCATCTTATTGTCAGCATTTATTTGACTATCATCCTTCATGTGGTTATATTGAGACTCCTGAAATTGAACAAAAAAAAACTTTAAAAATTCATTAATTTGAGTGATAAGTAAATAACAGGTAAAACATTTTTAAACAAAAACTGTCTCATTTAATAAAAATAAGTATTCACTAATGGAAATGTGTATTATCACAGTTGTAATTAATAACTCAATATCAATCTTAGGAATTGGCAATTAAAAAATACTCCTCCCTATATTGAGGTCTCACGTTTCAAGATACGTGATAACCCAAATAATAAGTAAAACTAAATTAGTCTATTCCCTGTCCACCCACGGCTTTACTCCAACAAAACAGGCCCGATTTTTTTGGCTAAATATAATGCAAAAAAAAAAAACAGGCCATTGGACGATGATCATAAAACTTGATGTTGATATAAGAGGATTAGTTTCAAAATGGTGGCAATTAAAAATGTTTTAAGACAGAGGAAAGGATATAGAGTTTTAGAATCAGTATTAATTATAAAAAATAAATTAATCTTCTTTTTTGGTCCAGCCACAACTTTTGGTAATTTTCTGAGTTGTGATACCCCCATAACATTTTTAAAGATAGAGACAAATGGAAGGTAGTAATCAATAGAGAATTTAATTTCCTACAAAACAAAAAATTAATCATTGAAATTGGTTAAGAATTAGTGGAGATACAGCTTTTTGAACTTGGCCGTGGTGATCAGCCCTTTTTCTTGAACATAAATTGTCAGTATTACTGGTTTTCTTTCTTAGGCTGTTTGATTAATTTATTTATATCCATAATAGTTAATTGCCTACATGTACAGATACCTACATAGCTAAATAAATTGTAATACCAGAATATAATTATTCAAAAATAATAACCATCATGTAATCATTTGCCGAGCAATGATGAGCAAAATAATATATCATTCATGAACTTTTCATTAACCATCCTTGATTGCTAATTCTTTCAACATTAACAGATAGATTATCGTTATGTCATCAAATTAAAATTATATTATAATTTAAGAAAATACCAAAATATTTACTTACCCCTAAAATGCAGAACCAAGAATGAACCATGGGATGGGTAACAATACGATCAAGAAATTTTGAAACATATTCTTCATGAAATTCAACTTTATTAGTTATGTAGCAGCAAAAAATAATGTGTATTACTGTTAGTAACAGCAAATTAGAGTTCACTGTTACTAAAAAAGATAATGATTATCATAAATGAAAAAAAAAAATTAAATATTATGGAGCCATGATAATAGAGGTCAAATGAATACTTACATAAATAAGGTGTAGAAGATGGGAGAGCAGGTAGAGCTTTATCCACAGCAATGAGGTTAAAGAAAAGTAGGAAAAGACAAGCAGAATGAAGGTATAATCTCTTACAAACATATATTGGCATCCAGAAGCATGCTAAGATAATGAAAATACCAACTGAAAAAAAAAAATGCAGATTAACCTACAACAAATTACTTATTATTGATCAACTATTATTTAGAGAGATAGGAAAAACATGTAAAAAATATCAGAATGTAGACATACTGAATGAAAAACAAAAGAGTAAAATAGGAAAAAAACAACCTTTACCACTACAACCCTTGAAGGGTCTTGGGCTCAGTACATATTAAGATTCCTACTGTCCCTAGGCCACCGGCCGTGCAATGAGGTGACTGAGGTGAGGTGCAATTAGGCCATGATCACGCACAGCCGCCAGGTTTTTCCCTAAATTTTGGCTGTCCCTGGAGGGTCACCACCTGACTGAATTAAGGTAATAAATAATATCCTGCCAGATCCGGGATTTGAACCCAGGATCTGGAGAACAGTACACTAGTGCTCTATCCATAAGACCACACCGCTCCCCGAAATAAGAAAAAAGTGTATAAAAAATAAATAAATAAGGCAGTTAAAAAGATCAAATTTTCTCATTAAGAATGATTGTTTTCTTATAATCAAAACATATCTTTTTTTTTTTTTTTTTTTTTTTTATTTATTTATTGTAATTTACAACTGTATTAAAGAACACAATAAGTAAATATGAGGAATGAAAAAAAAAATGTCATGAAAATGTCTTGAGAAAGAACAACCCAGTGGTAGCACTTCACTAACTATTTTAACTCAGTAGGTCCCGAGGCCACCTTCTTTTCAGTCGCCTTGGAGGATTATCTGGGATATCTAAGGAAGATAAATTACGGACAAGTGGATTTGTATGGGCAGGGAGTTTAGAATGAAAAGAGGAGTATCTATCACGGGCTATGTCTGCAACAAATGGGATGTTAAGGTCATTATGAATGAGTTGATTTGTAACAAAATAAGGAGCATTCAGGATTTTTCGAAGGATTTTGGATTGTAAGGACTGGATGCGGGAGGAATTAGATGGTTTCGTAGAGCCCCAAAGCTCGATTCCATACGTCCAAATAGGTCTGATAATAGTGGTGTAAATGAGTCTTTTGTAATATACTGGAAGTTTTGAACGTTTGTCTAGTAAGTGTTGTAGTAATCGATATCTTCGAGCAGTTTCTTGTCGTTTCAGTCTGGTGTGAGGATTCCAAGTAAGGCGCTTGTCAAGATGGAGACCTAGGTATCGGATTTGCTCAACAGGAGTAAGGGTAATGTTATTAAAGGATACTGAGGGGCAGGAACTCATCGGTTTGCGACGAAGGGTAAAGGTGATTTGGTGGGATTTGTTAGGGTTTATTTTAATCCTCCAATTTTGACACCATTCTTCAATGGCTGTGATGTGGGACTGAAGGGTTTGGGATGCAGTAGTTGGATCATTATGGACAGATAAGACACACGTGTCGTCAGCATAAGTATTGAGGACAGTATGAGGATGGAGTGGAATGTCAGCTGTATAAAGGGAATAGAGGATAGGACCTAAGATACTACCTTGAGGCACTCCAGCAGATTGGAAAAATATGGATGAGTAGGAAAAGTTATGGTTAACCTTAAAGGTTCTGCCAGTAAGGTAGGAACGCATTAATAGGAAATATGTAGGGGTGAGGAATTGACGGAGTTTGTAAAGCAGTCCCTGGTGCCAGACTCGATCAAATGCTTGTTCTACATCAAGAAAGGCTCCAGTGTAGTACATTCCGCGCTCCAATGTAGAGGACACTACATCCACCACGCGGTGACATTGCTGTATTGTAGAATGGGATGTTCGAAATCCAAACTGGTGGTCAGGGATAACGTGATTCTTTTCTAGGATAGGATAAAAGCGTTTTAGGAGGAGTTTTTCTAGGATTTTGCCCATAATGGGCAAAAGAGAGATAGGACGATAGGAAAACGGATGTTCAGGAGGCTTATTGGGTTTTTGTATCATTTTTATTATTGAAAGTTTCCAAGAAGTAGGAAAATACGTGGATCTGAGAGTTGCATTGTATATATAGGTAAGGAAAAGTACGGCTTTGCGAGGAAGTTGTTTAAGGATGTGAGGTGTGATAAGATCATGGCCTGGGGCTTTTTGAGAGGGTAATTTTTTAATTATGTTTATGACTTCAGATGGATGAAAGGCTTTAGGAGGAAGGGACATTGGGAGGGGGATAGTTAGTTCTGCCTCAACATGTTCAATGTGGGTTGGATTTAGGATATCTGGATGAGGGTTAAAAATATTGAAGAGGTGTTTACCAAATATTTGTGACTTTTCTTGATCTGATCGGGACCAGTTATTGGATTCAGTGAGGAGTGGGTGATTAAAGGATTTAAATTTAAGGAGTTTTTTGGTTGTTATCCATAAGGATTTATCAGAGATGTTGAGGTTTTCTGTAAATTTCTGTAAAGTCTGTACTTTAAATTTTCTTATTTCTTTTTTTAATTTGTTAGTAAGTTGGGTGTAACGAGCTTTGTCAGATGGGTACCTAGTTTTATGCCACTTAGTCCTTGCTAGTCGTTTTTCTTTTAGAAGTGTTTGGATATGTCGTGGCAAGTTATTGTTAAGGTCTTGAGTGTTTTTGTTTGTAGGGTGTGATGTATTGTCATGGATAACTGTCTCAATTGTTTTTGTGAGTTGTTCAATGGCTGAGTCAATGTGTTGTTTGGTTTTTAATGGAATTGTCAAGTCAAGTTTGCTTTCCATGTCAAGCCGAAAATTGTCCCAATTAACATGTCCAGTAATCAGAGAAGGAAAAGAAGGTTTGGGAAGAGGATAGGAGTGCATGAGAAGCAGAACTGGACTGTGATCTGAGGAAAGGTCATCTAAGGTTTTTATCGTGGATTGGGTTGTAGGTATTTGGGATGTAACGAATATATCGAGTATATCGGGGCGTTTTTTAAGGGATGTTGGCCAATAAGTAGGGTTTGATGGTGATAGGACGGAATAGCTATTGGAATGTGTGACCTGGGAAAGAATCCTGCCACGAGTATTGGATGTTCGACATCCCCACCGTTGGTCTTTGGCGTTGTAGTCACCACCAGCAATGAAGCGCGGACCAAAGGATCTGAATAAGGTATCTAGGTGATTATAGGATAGGGAATTACCAGGAGGGCAGTATACAGCTGAGATCGTTGTGGTAAAGGGGTGGCAGGATAAGGTGATAGAGGTTGACTGAATGGTGTCAGTTGGAGTAGAGGGAATCAGGGAGTGGGGTAAGGATTTGTGAATAAGGATACATGAGCCTGCATGGGATGTGTTATCTGGATGATTTGATCTGTAAGTGATGTAGTCCCGTATGTAAAAGTGAGAATGAGTTGTGAAATGAGTTTCAGTAATCAGGGCAATGTCAATGTGATTGTCGTGAAGAAAGATGTCAAGTTCGTTTCTGTGATTATTCAGACCATTGGAATTCCATAGTAGAATAGCTAGGGTCTGTTTGTTCATCTTGGGATATTAAGCGGGATCTGTGATAGGAGACTTGTAAGGAGATTGATGAGTGGTTTGATGGTGTTTTGGAGGTCAAGAAGGAAGGATGAAAGAATTGATGTGATATCTTGAACTGTGGGCATTAATGAAGGTGGATGTTTGGGATTGGTCTGTGAAGGGATTAGTGGTGGTAACTTTACCCTCAGAGAAGCAGATTTAGGATCACTTATTGGCATTTTCGTCTGAGGATGGGAATTTTGAGGTTTAGGATGAGTTCTCTGGGGCTGTGATTTTATGGTCTGTGGCTGGTAATAGTGAATCTGGGGTTGAGAAAACATATCTTAAATTAAAAAATCACAAACAAAGCAGGTCAGTTTATAATGTAAGACGGTATTGGAAAAGAATAAATTTGAATGAGGAAAGGGCGGAAGTATGCTCGATATTGGAAGGAATGGAATTCCAGAGAGTAGTAGAACGACCAAGACAGGAAATACCAAGTTTTATTCAAAGATATTATTTTTTCAGCAATGTTACATGAAGATGCCATTTCTCAGCTACTTTTAAGTTCTTATTTCAGTGCTTCATTGACATAAAAAGTTTCTTATGCACAGTAAACATTCCTAAATCTAGCTCAATGAACTATCACTATTTAAAAAAAATCAGAAGAATTCTATATACATCATTTAATGATAAGCAGGGTTATTATAAATGAAGCAATTACCAAAAGTAGGTAAAACGAAGGCATAAAGGTGCATCACAACCTGTCTTTTAAGTTTAATGGATATGGTGAATGCTTTAGGGATTTCATTTGATTGATTGTAATCCCATGGATTAACAATTGTTGATGTCTCACCAATCAATGAAACTATTTTCCATTCCAAGTCCTTAAGTATCAG
Organism: Piezodorus guildinii; assembly: GCA_023052935.1. Classification (NCBI taxonomy): domain Eukaryota; kingdom Metazoa; phylum Arthropoda; class Insecta; order Hemiptera; family Pentatomidae; genus Piezodorus; species Piezodorus guildinii. The sequence continues at coordinate 97,002,839 of CM041296.1, read as the reverse complement.
TTCAGGCTTGAAATAAAAATAAAATTATTTCAATAAGGATAATAAAAAAATAACACAATTAAAAAAAAAAAAAAATGAAACTAAATAACTTTACCTTGACATTTTTCGATGAAAGGGAAACACTCACATGATCTGGATGAGAATGCAGCCCAAGACTAACATTACAAGTGTGGTCATCAAATGGCCAATGTTTCAGATCTAGACCACACCATGTTGTAAGTTTTGCCTCTGGAGACCAACTCACCGTTCCTTTATTATTAATCTTTATTATAGCTCTTTCCATTGGTGACGAGCCATCATCTTCAGAGCTAAACACAAAAAAACAGTTATATTTACAACATATATGAATTGTGAATCAATGGTCACTCACAATATTAAGCAAGTAGGTACAGCATTGTGACACTCACTAAATCTTCTCCATGAGCCGAAACTTCTATTGTTTGTTTTTAACCCCCAAAACCGCAATTCAATTATTTTGATAAAGCTTTTTTTTTTTTAATACAGAAAAATATAAATAGTGCAGTTATTACAGAAAAATATTTAGTTTCGAGACCAACAACATGAAATAATTTTCCTACCTAGGTTCTATTACATAGATTTTTCTGAGGTATCTCAATTTAAAAGATTAACAAGTGAGTAATCTCAAAGCAGAAATAATACACATGATACCTCTTTTGTGAGAAAAACGCAATCCAAACTATTTTAAAAAGCATAATAATAACAACTTAAAGATAATATAAAGAAAAAAAAACACTATGTGTTAAAATGTACTAGGAAACCAAATGTAGGAGGTATGTTGGAGAGCCAACCATTACCTACTTGTACAATACGAAGTCAGGCAACCAGATTTCACGATGTAATAAAGTAATACTAGTTAAATTTCCAAAATCCTTTGGATTCCATTGCAGTTTTGGATCAAACCAAGACTAAACAGAGAAAAATAAATAATTATCAATGGATTGTTATAGATCACCATAAAATTCATTAGAATTAACAATTAATTGTAGTAGGTTAAGACTCTAATTACAAATTTGTTTTTAAAACAAGCTATGATATTAGGTATTCTCCAACACAAGTTTTGACTATCATTAAAATGTAAGGCACTATGGATTTCAGTTCCAAAACAAACACCTTACATGTATCCAGAAATTTTTTGATAGTCTAAAACTTGTGTAGTAGCAGGCCTCTGATTATTGTTGATAGTCCAATAAAATATTAAAATTTAATTATGATATGTGTTATAGAAATTAATGAGAAAAGTTTTGATACTTACAAAATAGAATTTTCCATGAGTAGTCAAGATTGATTTTTTGGCATCCTAAGATAAAAAGAAAATTATAGAGTAAAAAATTCTAAAATTTACAATCCTAGGATGTTATATAGATAAGAGTATTCTTTTTCTTAGCATTCAAAATTATATAAATTAATAAAAAGCAATATTTCCCAAATGAACAACTAATCATCATGTTTTTTATGTGTAGACCATTTAAAAATCAAATACTAAATAGAAATGAATGCAGAGGATTGGAAATATACTAAACTATGGGTAAATCTAGATAAGTAAAAAACAAATAAAAAGATTAACGCTGAATTAAAGGGTAATACTATGTTTAAAATTAATACAGCAATAATTATCAAATTTATTGTCATACAGTTTTAGATTTAAAAATAAAATTCTCCTTTTACAGATATTACAGAAGAAAATGAGCTAACATAAAATGTAGAATAGTATGCAGGTAAAATATCATCTACTGATACATTATAAAGATCAAAGAACAGCTAGTAAGAAAAAATGTAAGATAAACCTGTAAGGATTGGGCATGAATCTACTTATAAAATTTCAGATTTATATGATTCAAATCTTAGTATCCAAAACAATTCGGATGTAAGGAGATTAATTTTTTACACTTAGGAGTTGGCCACATAATATTTCTAAATTCATATGGTGGACAGACTAGTTTGTTTTATTCAATATTAGGATTTCACATATCTTTAAATCTGTGATCTCAAATTTTGAAGGGGGAGTATTTTTTTTTCTCGATTACAATGGCTCATTATTGAAAATAATAAAACAGCATTTATACTATACCTCTTTACTATTTTATTATTCTATTTCTACTCAGATAAACGACTGATTTGGGCCATAAAGCATCTATTATCATTTAACACATAAATATATATTTTTATGTTTGTTTGTTTATTCATTTAACATAACTTTTATGCTGCTCTGGCTAACGTAAGATGCTACAGAGGGAGTCCTGAATTCTGACTATTCGGATTTTATTAAGATAGGGAAAGTTATCAAGTACCTGACATTGCACAAGCTCAGGAGTATGTGTATTTAAAACAAAATCAATTTATAGGTGGAATATAATTATCTTTGTTGTTAACTGGAAGTATAGTGTTATTGAGCAACAATCAGTATAATAATTAGTATTTTATTGATTCAACCCCAAACTAGGTAAGAACCGTAAATGAGACAGATCGATAAACATAATCAATTAAATGTAAACCTTAATTTAATAATGTTTTGAATATAACGATTGTTCATAAATATAAATGGATAAATAAATAAAAATAAAGTTATATTTAAAATATATATATAATAATTCAAACCAAAGATATGTATTGCAACTCTATAGAAGCGTCAATAGTCAACTTGTCTATGTCACTGGCTGGAACTGCATAAGGGTCATAATTGGCCAAAAGCTGTTTCCTTAACTTTTTCAGAGGAGAAATATTTTCAGAGACAGCAGTAGATCCTAAGATGATCATACACTTTAATAATGACATATGATACAATTAAATTTAGGATTGGAATGTCATAGAACATAACGAACCTTTACAATCAAAAAGCCATTTTCCAGACACTGCAGTCCAGGAACAGAATGAAATATACTTTATATCTACTGGCGCATTATCTTCCCAGGCCATGAGTAGGTACCACTTATTGTTTTTCATAGAGTATACAGATACAATTGAATCTTTAATTACAACCTATAATAAAAATATAAAGATTATTCTGTTTTATATGAAACTGTAAGGCTAAAATACTTTTAAAAAATCACAATGTTCACTTTTATACAATAAAGAAAAAATATTTTCAACTGAATATTTTGTACATTTAAAATTGTAAATCAGAATGAATTTATTTTGTAAACTCAAATAGCTTCTTCTTATAAGTTGAACATAGAAAAATGACATATATTTATTACAATCAAATCAGGAACCTGGTATTTTCTTTCACTTGGTTTATGTTAGAATATTAATTTAAATCATATATTAAAGTATTATTATATAATAGAATTTTTTTTTATAGATAGAATAAAAATGAAATATAAGAAATAATTTATATAATAATAAGCACAATGTTACCGTACATATTGAAACTAATTAGATTTATACTAACTGAAAAATTTCTGGCCTGGGTTGGAGAAAGTATGTTTTTAGTCAACAAATGGATTTTGGGTTCAGTTCTATGACGATTAAATTTTCTTATTTCAGAAAACTCATTACCACCAGCACCAAGCACTATTTCATAAGCATAAAAGGCATTGGTATTTTCAGAAAATAATACATGAGCATTGCTTGTTGCAACTACAGAAAAATTAAATACGATCTTTCCATTTTGCAATGATGACTGAGGAAGTCTATAAAATTTACGGTATCCATAACCATAGGTATTCACATTTTCACAGTTTGGATCTATAACAATGTTCAAACAGAAAAACTAATCAAATAAGAAACCACATGGATCAAAAAAAGCTTAAATAAAAATTTACCTGGATTTTCTAAAGCAGCTAATGAAAATTTAATTGATAATAATAATGTTACTAATAGTTGCACTAACATGGCGGTATTATATCTGGAATAAGGGAAGTTTTTATCACTATGCATGCAGGAATAGACATCCTTTTGATATCAAAATAAATAGAACTGTGAGCTTTGTGTAATCTACAACTATAATGATAAGTACTAACTCATTTCCTGTCAGAATATTATAAGGGTAAAACAGAATCATAGTTCAAAATATTTTTATTTGTCATAAAAAAATAACATACTGTACATAAAAATTATTTCTGTTACTACACAGAAACTTAATACTTTAGGAATGTTTTTGTCAATTATGAAGAGGTTATCATTTCATAAGGAAACTTAAATCTGAGCCAACAGGATACTCCTTGGGTTCTGCATTCCTATAAAAAATTAACAATTATTAATTAATTTTATTTGTGAAAACAAAAATTCATTTATATAAATATAAGATTATTAATGAACAATATGAATAGGTATAATTTAACATTTACAATTTTTAAAGAAAGAATGAATATAACACTCAAATTTTAATAAATGAATATACTGTAATTGGTGATATTTGATTTGTTCATATTTTTGCTTATTTCATTTTCTGTCAACTGATAAAATTGTATTTCATAATCAGGTACATAATTTTAGATCATTAATTTGTTTTCATACATAAATTAAAACCCAAGAATGTATTTTTATGAAAGCTTTATCAATTTATAATCCATAAAAACAAAATTAAGTATTTTTTCATTTCAACTTCCTGAAGTAGGTTGCTAATTTTCCATGTTTTTAAATAAGATATGAAAAGACTGATTACTTTTCATTTTTATTATTCTATTAGGATTTTTTTTTAAACATAAACCTTGAAAAATAAAAGAATTAGTTTAAAATTATATTAATATTTATATTGTTTTCAACCTCTATCTCATCTTTCCAAGATGGAATTCAAATTAAAATGTTACCACCCGTCCCTTCACAATACAATTAACAAATATCATTTCTATTGAAATGTAAATCTATTCGCTAATCATGTCGCTAACATGATAAATTATAAAACATATATATAATTTCAATTATCTGAGATTGAATATGATATGAATTGAATATATGAGTTTGTGTTATAATAAAATATTAAGAATTAATCATGAAGTGACAATAGTTGACTGTGTGTATATATGAGAGAAGTTGGTTGAGGGTGCAGTCACCCGGTATCTCATGATAGTTTCTGGTATCTCATGATACTGTTTAATTCTTTCTTCTCGAGTTTCCTATAATATAAAACATAATTATTAAAATCAATTGAGATTTGGTAAGACTCAAAAGCTCCCCTATGGTTAATATGGAAAAAATAAATTAAGTTTACGCTTAATTGTGTGTTAAATTGACTTCACCCTCAACCAACTTCTCTCACATTAAGAATTAATGTTTAAATATTTATAAATGCCAATGAAAAGATATCAGAGCATTTAAGAACCGAAATGTATTTGAGGTCAATATTATTGACATTAGAACATTATCAGTAAATATTTATGACAGCACATCAATCACATAGAATATATAATCAACATTTTAAAAATATATCCATTACTACTTAAAGTACTGTAATAAAATCATATTAACATACGGTGTGAATAATTTTGCACTGGTTAGTCCTTCTAAAATTACTGAGTCATTGTCTACAAATAATAGACTCCCTTCTTTTAAGCCAACAACTGGAGGAGTTCCTGGTATCTCATGATACTGTTTAATTCTTTCTTCTCGAGTTTCCTATAATATAAAACATAATTATTAAAATCAATTAAGATTTGGTAAGACTCAAAAGCTTCCCTATGGTTAATATGGAAAATAAACATGATAAAGAGCTAATACATGAATGTAACGAACAAAACAATTGATTATATTAAATTATTTAATAATAGACTACCTTTAAATGAAGTAATTTAATAACTTACACCCATATGCTTCGAGTTAATCTCAGGTCAATGTAATGAGGATTAATGTTGAATGGGACTAAACCAAGAGCATCAAAAGAAGGAGGAAAAACTATTGGCATATCATTGGTTGTACAAATGTTAACAGTTGCAACATTTGTACCTGCACTAGAACCAATGTATGGGATTCCATCCTGATAACAGATTTATAATATTGACATAGAGTGAAACATTTTAAAGACATATGAACTGCTATCATTTAACTGACCAGCAAAACTCGATTTTTAATTGCTTCAATCAAATTTAAATCATAAAGTGCCTTTAGGAGGCGAAAAGTATTTCCTCCTCCTATAAATATTGCTTGGCATCCTCCAACTGCAGCAACTGGGTCTTTAGAAGTGTGAATCCCACTCAGACTGACGCCTAAAACAAAAACAAAATCAGATTGTGAAAGATAGAAAAAAAAGTAACTTAGTAAGAATAAAAAATAGTATTTAGTAGAAGCTGGTAGGGGAAAACCATTGAGACATCCAGCAGATCTGTGAATCCCTGCACTTATATAATAAATCTATACAACTGGTTAGGGTTGATGAAGGAATAAAATTTAAATTGTAAGAACTGGATAGGTTAAATAAGTCTTTTCAATAGTATTTATCTTCAATGACCACACCCACAACCTCCTTCTACAGTAAACTGTAATTCCATTAATAATGCAGTTTGTACTCACCCATCTTGTTAAATACATCCTTTACTTTATTCGTGTACTTGTCGTGGTCATTCAAAGCATATGGTACGAAGAGAACTTTAGAAACTGAAAACCTTAGGCAAAAGCAAAAAAAGAGTAAGACCTAAATGAAAATTGTACATAAATAGTGATTAAAGTTAGTGCGAAAAGAATATAAGGCACTGTATTACATTAAAATATATCTTATGGCTTATTACACACAAACTAAAAATTCTATTAAATATAAAAATAGATACTAATAAATATAATAAATAATAACTTTTTCAGGAATGGTTCAATATATTCTGCAGCCCATTCAAAATAGCCAGATCCATGTAAAGTTAGAATTAGACAATAGGACTAAGTTCCTCATTTTCTCTTATTGAGACTGATTTACGGCAATAAACCTTGAGCCGATGATGGGTGGGAATCCTAAAACACACTTGAATTTCGGACACCAAAGATACTCAAGTCAACATTAAAAATATCGAAAGTAAATGTTGTGTATCGATATTAATATTCCTACTTTTTTTGTAAATTTCATTTTATTTGTATTAATCCATTTATATACTTTATAAGTAGCTCTACGCTTATGATAAACGTCCTAAAAATGTCGGATAACCACTATATCCAAAATTGAACATTTAAATATATAACGAATATTTTAAATAATTACAAAATTCGTATAAGTTGTGATGTTATGCAGAGAAGTTCTATTCAATTACATCATTAACTATGCGAAAATAAAACAGAAATTTTTTTAAAGCGGTATTCCACTTAAAACTTGAAATTGGGCTCAAAAACTGAGATACATTTGTCTTAGAGATATAGAAATTCCCCCATAAGAGATTACTCCTTTTTAACATCTAGTGTGTATTAGGTAGAGGATGAAACAAATTAAGATATTAACATTTTTAAGAATCAATCGAATGTTCTATACAATAATTATAATAATTACAGTTCAATCATTTTATTAACATTATTCCTTAAAATTCATAGGTTCACATTTTCAAGAAAAAGGTTTTTCTTATATTTAATATTCCTTCATATAGATCCTGTTTACTTTTCGAGCTGAGCTTTGACTGTTATCTAGTGTTTGTACTCTAATGTTGGCTCATGCCTTTAGTTTTATGCCTAGGTGCAACCTTAGGCTATCTGCAAGTTATGTGAAATAAATGTCCGATTCTTTGATTTATGGTCTCAGGGGAGTGGAATGAATAAAGTGTACTGTATGCATGTCCGGTAGATTTTCAGGAGGTGTGGAATATAATCTAACATTAATTGTCTAGGGATCACTTAAGTATAACAGCCTCCTATCCCAAAGGTTACGGGTTCAAACCGTCTCCTTGGGACCAAAAAATCCTTAGTCATGCCGTCCTTCGGAGGGGACGTTAAAAGGTGGTTCCCAAGTCTGTGCGATGTCAGGGTTACTCGTTAAAGAACCCTATCCCGATAGGCAAAATTTTGGACTCCCACTGCAGCATCGTCCGATTAGCCACAGTAGGATAAAAGGGATGTTAAATAAATAAACAATATTAGCTGTCCTGCCTTTCCATTGTGAAATCATTGTCGTCCAACATTAGATTTGGATATTGAACTAAGAGTATTCAATGAAGATGAGATGATTATCAAAAATAGTGTAAAATAGGTTTAACAATATAACTTTTTCTATGAGTTGATGGTTTCAAAATTAATGGTTAACACTATGCCAATCTTTTATTAGTCGCCTTTCATATATCTCATCCTTCATCACATTTCAAACGCCGTATTTCGCATCCTATCTGACTACCTCTTTGTATGAGTGATAACATTTATAAACAGTAAATCGGGAGGTTACGAAGCTGTATTGTGTTCCTAAGTGTAAATATTTAATTTTTCAAAATGTCAATACCTTTATTTCCAACTTTAACTCCTCGTATAGTTGATCCGTTGTGGTTCAGCGTTGATAAAGCTTTAAATGATGAAACTGAATTAGTGCAATTGGAACTAGAACATAGGAATTGGGTAAAGTTGTAGATTTTTTTTAAACAACACTGTGTTATTGTAACTATTTTATTTTTCATTGATTGATTAAAATTAATGATTTGTGTTTTTTGTTTAGCTTACCAAAATTTCCCAAAAAGATTCTGATCTAATACCGATTGGCAAAACTGCTACAGAGGTATGTATGATTTCTAATAAAGTATTCATGCAATAGTTACCAATTTTTTTTATGTTTAATTGAATGTCTGTGTAATATTTATAAGAGAGAAGAAGAAGAGGAAGAAGAAGAAGAAGATGATGATACAAATGATGATGAAGAAAGTGAAACTCAGGATGATGAAGATGACGAAATGGAAGTTGACGTGCCCTATGATCGGAGTGAAGCTCCTGCTGGGTAAATTTTTTTTTTTTTTATTGCACCTGAAGTAATAGTTTAGATATATTCTATTATATTTTAATAATGTTATACTTTGAAAACCAATTGTAGAAAACACCTACATTTTTATATGAAGTAGATCAGATGTATAAAACTTGGTTAGAGTGAATTTTTAAATTTTATAAACATGAACCTCTTTTACACTACATATTTTATTTTATTTAATCTGCTGTGAATAAAATACAGTTGTGGTAAAATGTGATGGAGTTATTTGCTGGTTTTGACGACTTTGGTTCATCCAATCTTTGTCATAAAAATGTTACTAATAAAATCAAGGAGTTTAATGAAAAGAAATAAGACTTTTAAGTTTGAAAAAAATTACTATTCATTGGGCGGAATCTAACTTAGTACCTAGAAATTGTTCATGTAATTTTTTTCTCCTCTTAACTTCTTGGAGAGTAAAGTATTGTGTAGAATATTTGGTCCGAAAATGTATCAATCCACTTGAGAACTGCCACTCAGTCAGTATATGTAAGGTGATAGCTTCAGGTCAGTTGAAAAGAGTGTATAAGGTTATTAGGCTTAGTGAAAAATAAATTCCTAAAAAGTTATTTAGTGATGTGCTGAATGACAGACATCCAAGCATCAACAGTGGGGTTCGAGAACCACGAATTCTCGTGGACGAAATTTGCTGTCTGCACTCAACTCCCGTCATTTTAATCTCCTACCTCCTGATTCCCCTACCTACTGGCCAACCGATCCCAACCGTAATCCTGACATCCTTGACTTCTTCATTCACAGCGGATTAGGCTCCCTCAACTTATCTGTAGCTCGACTTGATGAACTATCCTCAGACCATAGTCCACTGATCCTAAAAGTATCTCTCACTCCAATTCCAAAACCTATCCCACCGTCATTTATCCGAGGCTCTGTCAACTGGAACCTTTTTCGCCAAATCCTGACCGATAATATTAACCTCAGAGCGACCCTCAAAACCCCAGAAGACCTTGACGATTCCGTCTACTCCTTCACCACCGCCATTCAGCAAGCTGTCTGGAATGCCTCCTATCCTAAGCACTCCAATATAACTCCTCACCAAAACCATTTGCCTCAACACCTTGCAGACCTAATCCATGCAAAGCGCCGTGCCAGATCATTATGGCAGCGCACCCGACACCCAACAGATCGCTGCTCCTATAACTTCTATTGTAGACAATTGAAGAGGGAGTTGGCGACCTTCCGTTCCCAGTCCTTTAATTCCTACCTCTTCTCTCTGTCAGCTAGTGATAATTCCCTGTGGAATGTCACGAAGAAGATTTTAAAATCCCATCAAGTTTCCCATCCTCTCCGGCGTGGTGATGATTCCTGGGCTGCGTCTGATGAAGATAAAGCCGAGGAATTCGCCACACACCTCTCCAAAGTATTCACTCCTCACCCGGAATCCCAAAGCAATCATACCGCAGAAGTACAAGACTTCCTTTTGTCACCAATACCTCTTTCACTACCTTCTACAGCTATTAATCCCTCTGAGGTTAAATATCTTCTCCAGAAACTGACCCTCCGTAAATCTCCTGGACATGATCTCCTTACTCCCCAGATCCTCCGTCAACTTCCGCAGAAAGCTATTATATTCCTTACCTATATCTACAACTGCATCCTACGCACCACCTATTTTCCTCTCTTGTGGAAACATTCCACAATCATTCTCTTCCAAAAACCAGGTAAACCTTCCAGCAACACTTCATCCTACAGACCTATTAGTCTACTCCCCATCCTCTCAAAAGTCTTTGAAAAACTCCTTCTAAAACGAATCCTGCCTATATTAGAATCACAAAATCTTCCTTCCCATCAGTTTGGTTTCCGTGCTCATCATTCCACTGTTCAACAAGGACTCCGAGTTGTAGACCATATTTCCTCAGCCCTTGAATGCAAAGAGTATTGCTCTGGTGCGTTTCTGGACATAGCGCAAGCTTTTGACCGGGTATGGCACACCGGATTACTCTTCAAGCTTAAAATGCATTTACCCCAGTCTCTATACCTCATTCTACGATCCTATCTCTCAAACCGCTCCTTCCGAGTTCGCTGTGGTGTAGAATTTTCTAACTTTTATCCCATTGAGGCCGGTGTTCCTCAAGGCAGCGTCTTGGGACCCGTCCTCTACATACTTTACACTGCTGATATTCCTAATCATCCTGACACCTTTCTGGCAACATTTGCAGATGACACCGCCATCCTATCATCCAATTCCGATCCTGAAATAGCATCCTTAATCCTGCAAAGACACCTTTGTCTTATCGAGGAATGGTGTAATGCTTGGCGTATTAAGGTTAATGAAAGCAAATGCACCCACGTCACCTTCACCCTTCGACGAAAATCCTGTCCAATGGTTCATTTCAATTCCATACCGCTTCCTTCCTCAGACACAGTCCGCTATCTTGGCTTACTACTAGACAAAAGATTGACATGGAACCCACATACAAGACTTAAACGAAAAGAACTTAACAGACGATTTGGACAGTTATACAGACTACTAAACAGAAAATCTAAGCTTACAGTTGACAACAAATTATTACTTTACAAGACAATACTGAAGCCAATCTGGACCTACGGACTTGAACTGTGGGGGACAGCTAAACGTTCTATCATCAAACGCATTCAATCCTTTCAATCCAAAGTCCTCCGAACAATAGTAAATGCTCCTTATTATGTCTCCAACTATACCTTACACCACGACCTTAATGTTCCATTTATTTCAGACCTGATTCCATCTAAATTTTCCAAATTCCACCAGAACCTCATTCATCATCCTAATCCTCTAGCACAAACCCTATCCAGCTCCACTCATCCATACAACCCTCCTAGAAGGTTGAAACGGCAGTGGCCCCGAGACATATTGTAAAAATCTATTCTGGAGTTCTGACACTGGTCAGATTCTCCTCTCATGTGCGGTGTGATTGTGGCTGTGGCGCCCTCACTTAGCTTCCGCTGGCTCTCACCAGTGATGCGGCTGAGAGGGAGGCGCTGGGACCCTTTAGACTCTGCTTGTCCTTCCACAAGTGGGGGAACAAGTCCCGTCTGGGGTTCCCGAGCTGATTGTAAATATTGTACATAGGTATGAATGTGACATGTTTTGTTTATTTATTTGTATTTATTTTGTCTAAAAGTTTTGTTATTGTATACGTTTATTTATTTTGATTTTATTTTATGTAATTTGACTTTCCTTTTGTTTATATTGTAAATATTGTATGAATGAGATCCTGTAGCATTATTATTATTGTCTATTATGACAAATTGTAATATATACGAATAAAAAAAAAAAAAAAAAAAAGAAAAAAAAAAGTTATTTAGTGATGTGCTGAATGACAGACGTCCGAAAGGAGACAGAGTTGGAGGTGGGAGGATTCTGTCGAAGTTAATCTTAGAAATTATGTTTAAATGGAAGTCAGGAAGTGGAATTGTGATTGGGGATATCTGTATCAAGCCTTCAGGTTCGCTGAGGCTCTTATAAGTTAATTACTTATTTCAGGTTCTGAAATTATATTATATTTTATTTTTATAATGATATTTTTAGTGTAATAATAAATACAATTAATTTGATAATAAATTACATATATATTGAGATTTTTTTCTTTCAGGAATGAATAAGGAAGAAGTCTGAGCTACTAACATGTACTGTATCACCTTTTTTTTTTATAATAATTATAGGTGTCTAGTGATTCATATTGCTGTGATGAAAAATTTATTATATTTTATCTTACCAATTCTGAATAGTTTGAGCATCTGCTTGTAAATGTTATATTAAAATTATTATATAATTCAGCAAAACATTTTAATCAAATTTATTTATTTCAAATTAAATAATAAAATTAATACAACTTTGAACAAATTTCTGTAATATATTTTTTTTCAGGACTTAATGGAAAGCTAAAGATAAAATATAACCTTATATTGAATTGTCATATAACCTTGTATTGAATTTTCATCAGTGCTCTGTCTAATAACTTTAATTGTTTGTATCTTTAGCATTATAAAGACTGTATTATTTTTTTATATTTATTGTCAAAGATAATTTTTATTTGTTTATATGAAAGTTAATGTAATACATATATATTGAAATTAAGGTAAGGAAATTTGTCTTTCTGATCAACTTGTAATCTAAAGTATATAAATTAAAATTTTAAAATAAATAACTATTATGTTTATTTAATTGTTCCTTGCTTTGGTATCTTTATATTATCAGGATTTTCTATTTATTTATGTGAGTATTGTATTGTAATAGGCAATACCTTTTGTGAACCATTACTAGGAAGGAAAATATTTACTGAAAAGTTTCCAATAGTATAGGCTGAATTTACTTGTGACATATCCAATTCAAATTTTAAGCTGAAATTTGGATTTTGATGACATAACCAACTTCGATGATGAATATTTTCAGTAAATAATTTTTTCGTTGACCCTATCCATCAGACAAATGCATCATGCACGAATTCATGGAACTATCCTTCATTTTTTTCAGGGAAGCCATTCGTACTATTTCAGTGCATTTGGATTGGATTTTAAAACCATAAATAGATGATTTATTATACCTTTTTACTATTGAGAAGTTAACCTTAAGTTAACCACATTTTTAGTTCAAAAACACCAAAGAAAATTTGTTCTCCGGGTCCTGGGTTCACTGGGGCAGACCCAGCCTCTATTAAGTGGGTACCCAAAAAAATTGGGAAAAACCTGAAAGCTAAGCATGATCAAGGCCTAATCACCTCATTGCACGACCATTGGCCTAGAAACAGTACGAATCTCTATATGTACTGAGTCCAAGACCCTTCATGAGTTTTAGTAGTACAGGTTTTTTTTTAGGTTTAAACTTATATTTAACAAAAACATGAAGTTTACTGTACCAAAAGGCTACAACAGGCAGAGAGGAAAATGTTTTGTTTATTGAATAGTATGCTTGGTTATTTGAGCATGGCTGCTGTACAGAATGAGTTGATAAATACTTGTGAAGTTTATTACAAGTATTGGTGATATCTTCTGATTTAATTATCTACAAATAATTAATAATTTAGTGATAAAATGATTTCATGTTGCTTTACATTTCAACTGAACAAAAATATCTTTCCTAACTTAAACTTAATTTTCTAAGTTAATTTTTACTTTTCAAGCTTCATTATTTACTCAGGAGACTCATGATTTGTTTCCTTCAGTTTATCTTATGCTACTCTAAATATCACTCTTTAATAAACTGAGTCGAAGTGATAATTTAAGGATTATTGTCACCATTATCCATCTTTTAATAATGTTATACATAGATCTCATAATTTTCACAATTCAATTACACTCTTGTCTTTCTTGTTTGTTATTTCTCCAACTTATTCCTAAAATTTATCTATTTGAAAGTTGTTAATTGATGCAACTTCCTTTGGATTTCCATTTCCTTATTGTTAACTTAATCTACTTAATTCACCCTATCTCTTTGAATAATAATTACTCATTTCTTTTACTTTCAATCTCTTCTAGTTATTTTAATTTAATTTTTTTGTAAAGAAACTATTTGTTCGGTATTACGTTATTATATTCATTCAATTTTAGCACTGGGACCTAAAAAAATAAATAAGAATTTCTTCCACATTAATATTAACTATTTGTGTTATTGAGAATTAATGAAAAAATAATTTCATTGAATGAATTAAATTTTGTGAAAATTAAAAAAAAGAAGTATAATTTGCTGGTGTGGAATTTTATATATACATTAATATACACGTATATCTACCTCTACAACCGATGAAGGGTTAGTACTGGTTGGCTTTGTCCTGTTTCTTGGCCAAACACCTCTGCAATGTATTGATATAAGCTCAGCTGTAAAGTTTTCCCTTCAATTTTAAGGTACCCAGTTTTTAAGGCCGAGTAAGCCACAGAAGAATCTTAACATGGCTGAAATAGCATAATAAATAAATAGATCACTGCCCAACCACCATCACTCCTTAAAAATTACATAATACATAATTATATATTTTTTATATAATGAAGGAATTGTATATCCCTCTTGAAAAAAACTAAAAGGGTATTATGGATGCTCTCTTAAATTCAACAATTTCATATTTTTTTTTGTTAAAGGTATAATGATTATAAATTACAGACTTTCATTAACTAATAATTTATATACAGTTATTTTATTATTAGTCTTGTTTTGATAAGGTATTGCTTTTATTCTTAGTTGATTTGTCATTCCTGTAAAATAATAACCCACTAATGAACAAAGACATTTTATGATTTATATCGTGAAACGTTTATTGAATGATAATCTTCATTAATTTACAAAGCGTAATTTATATTTCTTTTTTTTTCTCTCTTCACCATTTGATTTATTTATACGAACAGTTTACTTGTCAACATTTAACATAAACAATTATTCTTTTAAATGATTTGTACTTTTTTGCATTCTATATAATAAATCTTGGCTGGTCTATTGCGCTATAATTTACTTTATACACTTAATAATAGGTAATTAAGGATTAAAATATTTGTTCTCTTATTTAAAAAATTGATAAAATAAAAAAAATGTATAAGGGATGTGTAAACTGATAGGTAGATAAAGGTAAGAATGCTTTATGAGGGTTAGGTGAAGGAAGTTGTAGGAACATTCACCCCTGTGGCAATGCCCCTTGGTGCCCTATATAGGGCCACAGCAAAGGGTACACTCTTCTTTATCGTATTTGTATTTATATCTTATTTTTTGCATTATTTCATATAAAAACTTTCCATTATAAAAACATTTAACTGTTAACTTAAAGTCTTATGAAAAATTAGTTTTTAGATAATTATTATTATTGTCAATCATGAATGAATAGAAATAGACTTAACTAAAATTAATAATTTTACTTCAAGTGAAAAATGCATAACCAATATGGTATTAGATACTATAGGAAAAAAAATAAGATACTTTTGGAATATAATATCAGAATTAAAAGTGCAGAAGTTTTAAACTGATTTTTTTTTAGAAGGGATAAAATATTTATTCTAGAAACCATGAAAATTTAAAATTGATTAATTAATGTAAATTATAATATAAGTATTTGAGTTTTATTTATTTTTTTTTTTATTATTAAAGGTAAAATTTTATTTGAAAATAGTTGAAATCATTACTTTAAAATGATAAATATAGAACAACCAACTAATTTTTGCTATTTAATTAATTTTTATTTAAACAGTTTAATATAAAAAAACCTAAGAGCTATTATTCTTTATATATGCATTTTTTGTCATATATAATATAATTTCAGTGGTTTATACATCATTGTATATAACATATAGTTTTGAAAAGAATTATGTGTGATTTGATGCTTATAGCTACAAAATGGTATCAGTTGGTATAGATATAAAATGAAAACATATAATGTAATATTGTTACTTTATTATGACCTAAAAATACAAAACACGACTGATATGTATCGTAAATCTATTATCAGGCATAGTATTTTGGGATATGAGGTAGTGTTGAGTGGGAGGTGTCAATGCTCCCTCCAGTGTGTTTAACCTTTGAAGGGTGGATTGAGTAGAATTATTACAATTGTTGATTATTGTTATTTTAAACAATCACATAAATTTTCGACATTTTATTCGAGAAAGCATGCTTGATAGGATAAAAATAAGTGTAATCAGCTTTATGGATTCATAGGGACCAAGAATTGATTCAAATTTGATAGTTCTGTTGCACAAACATGGATCAATCCTATTAAGAACATTTAAAACTAAAAGAAAAATTCCTATGCAATAATCCACAACTTCCACCAACAATATATTTAAAAAGTTTCTTTTAATAAATACTACTTAGTTTTCATGAGAACATCTGTTTTTATTAAATAATCTAAAAGTATTTTTTTTAATAATAACAGAAGCTGTTATTATTTTTGTAAGCTTGATATATAATGATTTTTCTAAAGATATTAACTTTACCGCAGTAAATAATATACCAATACCACAACTGAATTTTTATGAAGAAATTTCGGAAATTGTTTCAGTATAAAATTATTTCAATGATAGATCCTATCCCCTTCCTTTTCTATTTTAAGTATTTTTCAATTATAGTAGATGGAGTTAAATTAAAATTTCTTTTAGGATATGGTAAAATAGTTTTTGGTAAAAAAGTCGCTGTAACATCAATTTTACCTGATTATTTTAATATTAAATTTTATTTTCGCTCTTGTATTCCTTTTTGAGTTAGAATTTCCACACATACCTAAAAAGACCATTTTGCGAGACGGTTATTTAGATAAAGATTTTAGGGAACTCTAAAATGTCTTTATTTATTTATCTTGAAGGAGGAAATTACAAAAAAAAAAAAAAAAAATGTTCAGGATCGCAATACTGTATGTTTCATTTAAAGATAAATTGTTAAATTATATCAAATATTTTTCTAAATTTATTAGAAATAATTATTACCGCAAAAACAATTTAAAAAAAAAATCTTCATTTAAGAAAAAGTCCTATTGATAGCATTTCTTTAATTACATCCTTGAATGAATATAATTAATACACGACTATATTATAACTTTCAGTCACCTATGTATGAAATATATAGTATTGAGATCGTAAAAATTCTCGAATTCGAGTTTTCACCGGCGATACAGGTTTTAGTTCCTGAGTCCAAAAAAGTCCTGAATAAAAGTGTAAAAATCTAACACGTAAACGATAAGTTGTGTAAAACTAAAATTATATATATATATATATATATATATATATGCCTGATATGTTACAGCAACTTTTTCAACAAAATCGGCAAACTAGAAGAACCACTTAATACCATGCATCAAGAACGATTTTAATTAAACTCGCCCTATCGATGTAAAATTTAACAGGCTTTAATAGCATGTAGGTTTCATGATTGAAATAGTTTGACAGGGCTTAAATGCCGATATATTAAATTTTTGTTATTCTTAAGTACCTTTAATTTTGTAGATTTGAAAAAATTAACGATTTCATCTTGCTAGCATTGATAAAAAAACAGGTATATATATCCAATTGGACGAATTTGATATCTTACTAAAAGAGAAAAGAGCAAACAAATATAATTTTTTAAACTTAAGAACAGTAATATAGATGTAAGATTTTTGAAAAAATGTTATACGCAAAGATGTATAAGGCAATGAAGAGTGATGATAAGCGGATGAAACGAACTAATTGTTGTAGATAATAATAAAATATATTATTTAATGAAGCACTTGTTTTTATCGAACTAAATTAATTCGTTAATCTTTTTCCAACTCTGATTTGAATTGATTTTAACAACTGAGATAAGTAAAAGTCGTTGTTTTTTAATATTTATAAAGTAAGCCATTCGCATGAATAAATAAACTGGATTTGGCGGACTGGATTTGAAAGTTAATTCAATAGAATATTTTAATTATTAACAAGGATAAATATTTCGGCAGTAAGCTTCTAATTTATGGTTTACTGTTATCACTATTATGGTATTCTATAACGATTTGGTTCATTTTTTTTTTTTAAAGTTTTGAATTGCGGGTCTAAGATTACTGATTTTCTAACAGCTGTTGAATATTACATTTTATGGCTGGATGTCCTCAATACAGATTATTTTACAGGATAAATAATATTACTTTAATACGTTTTAGAAGGTTCTCAGCCTCATTATTATCAGAGTCACGTAATTAAAAGACAATTTTAAAATAGAACTGAGGGGGACAATGAAAGGAACGAATTTAAATAAGTGGGTCAGTGTTTGCCCGGGCTTTGCGGGCTGGTATCTATGTCTCCTTGAAGGCGCTCATAACCTTCCTTCTTTCCCCTTTTTCTATAATTCATTATAAATTCGAAATAAATATTAATAGTTATATTCTCCCTATATATATGTATATATAAAATGATAACGCGATTTTGGTTTCAGCGAACTCCATCTATTTATTTATTTATTTGTAACCTAAAGGCTTTTCAACCATAGAGGTTATTTTAGCCCTAAACTAATAATGCAGATACAATATAATAAAAGTAATAATACATACATATATACTAATAATACATACATATATACTAATAATAATACATACATGATAAATAATAAAATACAATACGAACATTATACATAATATACGAAATAATACATACAAATATACTAATCACAAAACATACATAATACTAATAATACAGATATAATATTTTAAGTTAAATACAAACAATTATATAAGATAACTACATATAAGAAAAGAATAAAATAAAATAAAAAAAAAATAAAAATAAATAAAAAAAAAATAAATAAATAAAAAAAAAAAAAACAAACAAAAAAAACATCTAAACCAAAATACGGATTTTGCTACAGTTTTCACCATCATTTAGGGCATTTTTCCTGAAGGTTTATAAGTAAATTAAAATAGCAATTTAGCTTTTCTTTAACCAAGTCATCAAAAAACTATTCCTGAAATATAAGTAGTGACAGTTGGAAAGTGCAAGATTTTAGAAAAGTTAATATGCAATAAAATAAACCGTACAAGTTGACATGAAGTTGTTGCGAGCCCTACGTATATAAAGAAACAAAAGATGAACCAAATTAAACTTTAGAAATATATATATTTTTCTCTGTGAAGTTAATTGGAATACATACCAGAAAGTTAATAATAAGGCATCAATGAGTGTACAAAGATATTTTTTATATCTCGCTTGTTTTCATACATCAGGTACTTTTGGAGAAATGTAATTTTTATTCGAACCAACTTCTTTTAAATTCTTCAATAAGTAGATTTAATGTGATATTATTTATGTTTACAAACTTATATTGAAGACTGCACTGTTCTCTAATTTTTGGACATCCACATTCCTTATTATTAAACCAAATATTAAAAAATTTCAAAAACTTCTTACAAAAGAAATTACCAAGAATGCACAAGAGTTATTCATTTTCAGATGATTTTAATTTGTTCCGTTTCTGTTTCTTTCAGCGAAAGAAAAAAATCGCTCGAATCTCTCAACATTCAACTTTGGTCATTTTAACAATTTGTTTCATTATATTTACCATTTTACATGGTATTTTCTAAAGAAGTTATTTATTTTTTGATTTATAGGAATTTTGCTAATAGATCAAGCTTTACATTTATTAAGCTTGTTACTGGGTTTTTCTATGTAAAGAAATAGACAGGAAAAACAATTAATGGGCCATATATGTTCATTAATCCTTACTTAGAGAAAGGGTAATTTACACTCAATTACTTCTTTTTCAAAATTTAAAAACACACTTTGTAGTATTTGAACAGTTTTAGTGTTTTCTTCAAGCAACAGACAATATTTTTAATAGTTTGAAAATGAAAAGTATTTTTATTCTGGGTAGAACAACAAGAAAACTACAATATAAATGGAATTCTTTTGGTCGTCTAAGACTTAAGTTTAACAATAAAAAGACGAATTTTGTAACAATAAGTAGTTATTATCTATAGCTTTAAATCTATACTAATATTATAAAGCTGGAGAGTTTGTTTGTTTGAACGCGCTAATCTCAGAAACTACTGGTTCAAATTGAAAAATTCTTTTTGTGTTGGATAGTCCATTTATCGAGGAAGGCTATAGGCTATATTGTTAAATATCGATTGTATATGTAAAGATAGTTGTGGCACTGAACTTCCACCTAGGTGTACAGCAGCCCAACAACAAACAGTTCAGCCCAGTTGGTAGCGTCCCCTGCGCCATGTTGTTTGTATATATAGCAGTAATAAACAAGCTGTCTAGTACAAGGTTCTTTTATTCCACTGCCTAATACTCTATAACTTTAATAGGTTATGGGCCCAGAGTATTTTTGTGCAGAGCATAGTATTTGTGTATAGTGTCAACGCGTAGTCGCGAAGTGATATTATTTTATTAGTGAATTTTGTTTACCGGTACTATGGCGTCAGTTACTACTTCAGGAGTTCCAGTACTCGTCGGAACAAGTTTTAACAGCTGGTTTTTCAGAATGTCATCTATTTTGGAAAGAGAACAGGTAAAAGATGTGTTGGAAGCAGATCCTCCTACCTCTAGTGCTGAGAAAAGGGAATTTCTCATTAAAGACTCGAAGGCAAAGTCCATCATTATCCAAGGCATTTCAGATAAACATCTGGAAATAATCATGGATTGCCAAACTTCCAAGGAAATGATAAATGCTTTAAAGAAGGTTTTTGTCAGATCTACCTCTTTTTCAAAATTGACTTGGTACAGAAAGTTGATGGGCCTGAAATATTCTCTTCAAGGAAATATGGAAGAACATTTTTTGGCATTTGATACCATTATCCGAAACCTTCAAGAACAAGGCACAGTTCTAGGAGAGTCAGACAAGGTATGTCACCTTTTGATGTCTTTACCAGATGAATTCAACACAGTTGTGACAGCTCTAGAAACTAATTTAGAAGTCCAAATGGATTTTGTGCGAGCCAGACTTCTAGATACAGATACCAAGTTAAAGTCAAAGTCATCAGCTTGTGCATCATCATCAGAAGTATCATTTAAAGCACAGAGTGGTTGTTTTATATGTGGGGATAAAAGACATTTCAAGGCACAATGTCCCAAAAACAAGCAGAACCGTGGAAGTAAATCTTTTAATAGAAGCTTTCGTGGGAAAAGAAGAGGAACAATCCATGGAAACACGAAAGAGTGTAAGTGGCTTTGCAGCATTCTGCGGAAGCAATCCCATAGCTTGGCATTCAAGAAAGCAAGCATGTGTGGCTCTTTCAACGATGGAAGCGGAGTACATTGCAGCAGGAATGGCATCACAGGAAATTGTGAGTTTAAGTGGTATAATTAGTGAGTTCAGTGGTGAAACATTAAGTGGAAAACTGTTGGTGGATAACACTAGTGCTATAGCTTTTATAAAGAATTGTGAAAACTCTAAACGGGCAAAGCACATTGATATAAAATTCCATTTTGTTAAAGATCTTATTTCCAAAGAAATAATATCTGTGGAACACATCAATTCTGACCGCAATGTGGCAGATTTGTTCACAAAACCACTTGCCTTTGATAAGTTTCAAATGTTTCGGAAGGCTTTAATTAATTAATATATTAATGTCATTTATATATATTGTGCTAAAATTGTTGTATAGAATTTTGTAATAGTATAATATTTTTACTTGTTTTGTATGTGAGATACAATTGAATATTTACTTGTGTATGTATATATTTGAAAACATTCAATTGAGGGGGTGTGTTAAATATCGATTGTATATGTAAAGATAATTGTGGCACTGAACTTCCACCTAGGTGTACAGCAGCCCAACAACAAACAGTTCAGCCCAGTTGGTAGCGTCCCCTGCGCCATGTTGTTTGTATATATAGCAGTAATAAACAAGCTGTCTAGTACAAGGTTCTTTTATTCCACTGCCTAATACTCTATAACTTTAATATATATAACATCACGCTGCGACCAATAGGACCGAAGAATCAGTGGAAAATATGGGAAAAAACAGGGAAAATTGACCTCGAATCCCAACGATTCCAAATGATTTACCTTTTAATTTTAAAATAATTCAATTTCCCGTTAATTTATCTTTTGCCATAACAATTAATAAATCACATGGGCAAGCATTTAAACACGTAGGAATCGATTTACGTCATGATCGGGTCGCGGTGAAAATCAGTATGTTCTTCTGCCACAAGAAAATAAAACCAAAAATATTATTTAAGCAGAAATACTTTAAAATATTGGGTCGTCCGAAAAGTTGGTAGAGGTTTTTAAAATAAAATTTACCTTCTGTTTTTTCTACTAAAATGAATCACGAGGCTAATGTTATTTATATGCCTTTAATCCTCATGGAATTAACTATATTTACACACTGAATTCGTCTTTATGAAGGATCAGTAGAGTAGTTAATTGCAATCCAACATGAGTGACGATTCAGTTCATTTTCGAAATAATATACTGTTCTTTTTTAAAAGAGGGAAAAACGTAGCCCAAACTGCAAGAAAGATTCGTTCCGAGTACGGCAGCGATTCAATTGCTGACAGCACGGTTCAGAAGTGGTTTTCGCGGTTTAGAGGGTCTTCAATTTGGAAGACCAATCCCATTTTGGTAGATTAAATAAACAAATTTTAAGCTGTCCAATTTTAATTGTTGTCCAAATTTTTCTACGAACTTTCCGGACAACCCATATATATTCTTTTAAAAACGTCTTAATAGCGATCATAATAACTGAAATTGACGCAGACGAAGTCGCGCGCAACAGCTAGTATTACATATGTTGGGAAGATTGATACTTTAGGAGATAAAGAAATAGTTGGTGTTTGAAAGTGGATAATAATAAGGCTTTACGAATGGATATGGGCAAGGAATTCCAAAATTCAAAATATTAGGAACATGATCTTGTTAGCATCGAAAAACAACGGGTAAATATGCAAGTTGAGCGAATTTGCTAAACAACTGAAGGAGAAAAGTGCAAACATATTTTTTTAATGCAATTTTTGTGTTTTTGAACAGAAGAATAGTGATATACATGTATATGTAACGTTGGAAAGCTAAATATTTTAGAAATATATTGTCTGATACACGTAATCGTAAAAGTTAATGGAGAGTAATGTGAAGTCGAGAAAACTAACTGAATTTTGTAGATAAAAATATAATCGATTATTTAATAAAACACATGTTTCTATCGAAACTTTATGCAATTAATTCTTTAATCTTTTTTGTTTAACTCTATGTATGCTTAAAAATTCTTAATTTAATTTTATCAAATGACGTAAGTGAAAGTTGGGTGTTGTGCGCACCAGATTTTCCTATATTGTTTGTTAGTGGAGGTCAAGGTGTATAAATACAGACACATGTATACTTGTAGATATGTATATACTGTACACCTATAAATGCACATAACATAACCTTTGCAGTGCCATTTATATGAGGAAATTTGTATTATCCTGTTAATGTGAAAAAAATGCGACTGATGGAAAACAAGAGAACTAGCGTTTCCGTATCATTGACATCATCCAAAGCATTCAGTTACCTCAAAGAAGTTTTACATCAAAAAATTTTTATTTGGAGCACTAGGTTTCAGACCTTCTTGTGTGCCAAAGAGCATAATGGTTTAAGAACATATATTAGCAAATAAAATCCATCTATCCTATCGTATTACAGTGATTAATTGCAAATTAATTTATTCAGATTATAAAATAGAAATGGATTGCGGTTTAATAACAATAATGGTTTTGTAAATAATGACTCTGGCGACCTCAGAGGAACCTTCGCCGATGAGTCCTCGCCTGGGACTAGCGGAGCCTTGGACGTAGTCGAATTTCGCCAAGGATATTAGTCACTTTCAAGAACGCATCGGTCAATTCACAACGTCACGTCTAATTTTAAACGTTATAACATTCTCATTGACTTGAGGCCGTAGGATCGGTTTATTGTTCACGCGTATTTTTGTACGTTGGTACTCATATATGGGTCAATTCATTCGAAATCGTCCAGACGTAACCCCTCAAAATTTTTAATTTTCAAGATTTTTTTACCAGTGATTCTCCATCATTTTCTGAATATAAACCGTGGACAAAACTAACAATACATTAAGGATCTGCTTTCAACTTTTTGTCATCACAACACATTATCTAAATGGTAATGAAAGTGGTTAAACAAAATCTGGAGCGGGCAACAATCGACTTTTACTTACTTTGGGGGTTAAAATCAATTTAATAATTATTAAGTAAGCTTAAAGTTAAAATTAAATAATTTAAATAGAGGGTGTATTCAGTTTCGTAAACATATGATTTCGAGTTAGTTAGTTTGTTTGTTCGTTTAACGTCACTTTTATGCTACTATGGCTGATCGGACGATGCTACAGTGGGGGTCCTAAATTTTGCCTATCCAGGTTTTATTAGGATAGGGATCTTTAACGAGTACCTGACATCGCACAGGCTCGGGACCACCTTTTAACGTCCCCTCCAAGGACGGTATAACTAAGGATTTTTTACTCCCATTAAAAAATCCTAGGGCTACCTGCGAGTCTGAACTGGCATAGGAGGCTGTTATGCTAACCACCACGCTACAGGTAACCCCGTATTTATGATTTCGATCAAATAACAATTTAACTATATTAAATTGTTACGTATACAAATCATTAATAAGTTTATGCCCTATTCATCTCTTTATATTGCCTTTTAAAACTTTGTTCATAAGATAATATTCTAATTTATTCTAGAATCTTTTTCTATCCAATGGTATATCATACGTCTATATCAATGTCCTAATTATAAAAACAAAACAAAAAATTTGGTGATGGCACTCGAACACTCGACTTCCACTTACTACTGTTAAAATTGATTTTAAAATTATTAAATATAATTATGTAAAAAAATATTTTACGTTGTTTTATTAAAAAACGTGATTTCATTTTCGTTGAAAACATATGATTTAGATTAAATAATGTAACTTATATTACATTGTTAATCAGTAATAAGTTTATTCCCTATTACACTTTATATTACCTTTAACAACTTTTTGTATCATATAATATCTTTTCTAAAATCTTTCTCTTTCCAACGGTATATTATACATCTATATTACTGTTCTTATTATCAAAATATAATAGATTATCTCTTTTATCCTTTCGTTGGTCATCTAATTCGTATAACTTGTACAATTAAGCGTCCTTTACCAATGTCATTAAGATTATATGGTTAATCTTTTTGAATGTACAAAATTAAATGTAGTTTAGAGGAAGGAAATTTAAAATATGGGCATTTAAACCCTGTCAGACACATGGGCATTTAAGGCCGCTAGAAATATTTTCAAGGCGTTTGGGGAAGGGGGTGTTAATAAACGGACCATTCCCCGTTGGTTTGCTAAGTTTTCAGCTGGGGATACCGACTTGAAAAACTTGCCCCGAGGAAGACCTCCGTCCGTAATAGACAACGATGTCCTCAAACATACAGTAGAAGGAAACCCCTACCAAACAGTTAAAGGACTATCGGCACAACTAAATGCAAGTGCATCTACCGTTTCCAGACCTTGAAAGTGTATTGGGAAAGTAAAAAAGCTCGATACATGGGTGCCTCATGATCTCACTGAGCGGCAGCAAGACCACATGTTTCAAAACATACCGTGCAAAAATTGAAAGAACTGGGCTACGAAGTTCTTCCGCAACCACCATATTCTCCCGGCTCGTCTCCAACAGATTACCATCTGTTTAGGAATTTAGACAACTTCGTCAAAGGAAAACTTTTTGAAAATGATGATCAAGAGAAAAGTGCGTTTTCAGATTTTGTTTTACTTCAAAGCTCAGAGTTTTTCAGTTCGGGGATAAAAAAGTTGGTGTCAAGTTCGGAAAATGTGTAGAAAAAGAAGGTAAATACTTCGAATAAAATTATCTTGTTTTCATATCGTATTTTTAATAAAAATCCTTTACCTTGAAAACGGACATTTCGTGTGACACAACCCAATAGTAATTGAGACGTTGATTTCCAAAAGGTACTAAAAGGAATTTTTTAAAAAAAATTATATTTTGACGTATTTGTATACTAATGGTATACAAATTTTTCATATATAGGTAAGTGAAAGTAAAATTACATTAAAATAATTGTTTGTTTTTTTATCCTTTAGCAGGTCATCTAACTCGTTCAACTTGGATATTTAGCCTTTTTTTTTAGCAATACTAATAAGATGATTAGGTTAATCTTTTGAAATGATAAAATTAAAAGTACTTTAGAGGAAGAAAATATAAAAATTCGCCATTTAAGCACTGTCAGACTGTTTCAACCAGAATATAACTTATACTATATCAAAGCTCTTTAAATTTCACAAAGATCTAACGAGTTTAATTAAAACGGTGAAAATCATTTTTGAGAAAATTGTAAAAAGGTGCTATAAGGTAGCATTGACGGTACCCCGATTTTAGTGAAAAAGTTGCCACATTTGGCTTTCGTGATGGTCCTAACATACACACACACACTGACGGACGGACCTTTAAAAAAGAAACCTTAAAAAATTATTTTAGCTTTACTTCTCAACTACTTCGTCCAATTTTTAATATGAAAATTGGTGAGAAATATAATTGAAAATTTATCCTCATACTGTTTTAAAAAGAAATTAATTAATTAATTAGAAGACGTGAAAATGAGAGTTCGATAAAATATAAATGTGTAGAAATTGAGAAACTCCAGTCAATGAAGATTCCAGAAGTGTAAATAAGATGAAAAACAAAAATTGCAGCAGCACGAATATAATAAATCTCAATTTAGGTGGAACAAATAAAAAATAATTTAGAGGATATAAACCTCCAAAAATTTGCAATAAAACATCCATTCTCTTTAATTAATTAAAAAAACAAAAAAGTTCGCTAGGGCCAAGGCTCATTGGCGGACCTTCACATTCGATTTCAAGGTTTCAAATTGTTTTTCGCCTCCAGAATCAAGATAGGAACCACTCACCTTTGGTGTGTCAATAATGGAATTCGATAACATGCATTTTTATACTTTTGAAAAAATCATTAATTAATTTAAGGATACTAATAATAGGGATAATAGTCATTTCTTTGAATTTCAACAATAACACAGTATAGAAAACGCTTAATTATAGGTTCAGTATAATAAACTTAATAGTGTGTAATAAGCAGTACTATATGTTATAACCTGCCATATTGAATTAGTGTTGTGTTTTGAAGTTCTGGTTATTAATGTTTTTCAAGTTTTTTAAATATAATTCTGTCGGGCGTAGTCATGCAAAAAATGGACCCATTCCGATTAACCAAAGATGGCTTTATAAATGCCAATTGCTGATGCATTTCATTTATTTAGTTACAATAAGATTCGGCATTGATGGTTTCTTTAGAACTTAAGGTGTAGAGTATTAAACTAAATGAAACTCGCGAAACAGTAACCATAAAATTTTTGATGAGTTGGGGATTAAAACAGTCCTTAAAATATGAAAATAGGGCATATTATTTGAAATAGTAAAATTAGTTTTTTTCGTGTGTAACTCCCCTCTCTCCCTTATTTAATAATAATATATATCCTATTATATATACTTCTATTTAACTATTATATATCTTTCTATTTCACTATTATAATTCATAAATTTTGAATTCCCTGCATTCTAAAATTTAATCAAAAATATTTCCTTTCTCTATAACAATAATGCAATGAGAGAGAAAGTTTCTATGTTAAAAAGTGTCCATTTGAGTGTGGCAATTCCAGTTACCAGTAAATTATTTTGATTCGTATCCTTTTAAAAGGAGAATTGAGTAAAACATGGTGGTTCTCTTCCATTTTACATCGTATCCTGGTTACAATATATGTCAATTGTTAATAATCCTCTCAATGAGAATGGCGACTTTAACTTAGAATAAGAAAAATAAATAAATTAAAACAGTCCTTAAAATATTAAAATCGTTCATTTAACTATTATATATCCATTGCATATTTAGAACATGTTTTTAATGTTTGTTTTTTTTATTATTATTTTTATTTGGCGATGGTTTAATGTTTGTGGAACCCAACTTTCAAGCTTTTTTTTGGGGTTGATTCCACCAATGGCCAGAAAACATCGTCATCAAGGGAGGAATTCCTTCCGCAATCTTCTTTATCTTCAAGGCTGAAATCTCCTTCCCGAAATTTTTGAGCCAACGTTTCAGAATCAACAACAGTGCACTGATTAATGCTGTCCTCATCCTACAGTTGATTGATGTTTCTGGCCACCTGAACGACGTTCCATCCGAGTATAAAATCATAAAAATAAATTATAAGAATATCAATATACATTTATATTTACAAGAATATAAATTTTACAACTTAGTTTAAAGCGTTCTTTTTAAGACTGAATTATTTTTAAGCAGCCAAGATTTGTAAGTGTTGACAATCATACAAACGAATAGTCCAGAAAAGGTAAACAGTTAGTTATATAGAGGAGTATTTTAAAGAAAACTCAAAATACTGCATTGTTTTCCGGAACCCAATAAAATAAAAAAGCAATAGAAAACCACTTAATGACAGACTCGACTTTAAAAACTTCATTTCGTATCATAAGCAGTGCATTACTGCCTCAGAGGAAATGGCTTAGGTGCCAAAAATCTAAACTACTCAATAATTTTCGGCATGAAGAGTATAAAGAAGAATAAACAAAAGTAAGGTTGTCCTTAACATATCAAATAGTTTCAAGTTAACAATAAGGTAGGGTCTATAAACATGATATTACTGAAATAAGATAAAAGTCGGGCCTAATCGGGTTTAATCATATCATAGTTACAATTGTTAACAATCCTTTCAACGAGAATGGAGAGTTTAACTAAGAATAAAATAAATAAAAAGTCCTTAAAATATTAAAATCGGGCATATCCTTCGAAATGTTAAAATTAGCCCTTTTCGTGAGTAACCCACCTCTCCTCCCTTTTATAGAAAGTTAGACTTATGCTATTTCGGACCGATTCTTGCACCGAGAAGAGAGTTCCTATATCAAAAAGTGTCCTTTTTAGTGTGAAAATAATAGTTACCTGTGAAATATTTCGAATAGTATCCTTTTAAATGGATACTCAAGTCAAAAATATAGGTTCTCTTCCCTTTTGAATCGTATCCTAGTTTGTACGATAATATCTAACAATATGTCAATTGTTCAACGAGAATAACCGCTTTAACTTATAATAAAAAAAAAAATAAATAAAACAGTCCTTAAAATATGAAAATCGGGCATATCCTTCGAAATAGAAAAATTAGTCCAGTTAACTAACAACTTACACTGGGTAGCGCACGAACCTGGATTTATCCTTAACATTTAACATGCGAAACATGATTATGAATAAAAAACCTGTACCTCTACTACCCAAGGGGTTGAGCACATGTAGAGGTTCGTACTGTTTCTAGACGGTCGTACAATGAGGTCAATACCGCCAAATTTTCCATCCAATTTTCGGTTACCCACTTTATGGAGGCTGGGCGTGGAGGGTCTCTATACTTCAGGTTTGCTTCACGGCCGAAATAACAGCATACAAATTATTCTATCACAGCCGAGGTTTTAACACGAGAACCGGGGAACAGTAGACTAGTACTTTATCCGCTAGACCTAGCCGCTCTCTAATGCAATCAATACTCCTAATAAATAATGAATAAATGGGATTTTGATATTTAATAAATTTTTAATTTAGTTTCAAAATATTATCCTCACACAAGACAGAAACGACGAGAAACTGCTCGAAGACATCGTTTACTACAACACTTACTAGACAAACGTTCAAAACTTCCAGTATATTACAAAAGACTCATTTACATCACTATTATCAGACCTATTTGGACATATGGAATCGAGATTTGGGGCTCTATGAACCCATCTAATTAATCCCGCATCAAATCCTTACAATCCAAAATCCTGAATGCCCCTTATTTTGTCACAAATCAACTCATTCATAATGACCTTAACATCCCATTTGTTGCAGACATAGGCGCGTGATATATACCCCTCTTTTCATCCTAAACTCCCTGCCCACACAAACCTACTTGTCCGTAATTTTTGTTTCTTAGATAACGACTGAAAAGAAGGTGGCCTCGGGACCTACTGCCTTAAAATAATTAGTGAAGTGCTACCAATGGGTAGTTCTTTCTCAAGACATTTTCATAACTTTTTTTTTCATTTTGCATATTTACTCATTGTGTTCTTTCATAAAGTTGTATATTACTATAAATAAATTAAAACAAAGAAATCAACATACCAAATACTACAAGAAATCATGGTACATTCTTGTTATTTATCTCTGTGGCTAATGGGACCGTATTACAGAGCAACTCCTTAATTTTTACTATCCAGGTTTAATTATAGGCCTTGATTTGCATAAGTTGTATCGGCATGGATGATGATGAGGTTTAAAAAGGATAGGGAACTTTAAGGAGCAACTGACATCGCACAGGCTCGGGACCACGTTTTTACGTCCCCCTGAAGGACGTCATAACTAAGGATTTTCCACTCCCTGTAAAAAATCCTAGAGCCATCTGCCAGGATTGATCTCGCGACATTGGGTATAGAAGGTTGTTATGCTAACCACTGCACCACAGGTGACCCTATGAAACATTCTTTAGAACACAGGATATTTCGAATTTAAAAAAAAATCCATTCTTTACTTTTAGTGGAATAGTTTTTTTTTTTTTTTTAAAGTGATAGCGCCACATGCTGACTATTATTTTATGAGCTCTCAACTGACAAGAAGAGGGCGATAACCGTATGGAAATACAGAGGCCCCCTAGATCCGGACGCCCCTGATAACAGGACGTTAGCACCGGGGAGGGGTAGAGTCATTTTCACCTGATAAGGTTGCTATCAGCTGGTCGAAGACCCGAACCACCATTCCGATCCGACGCCAGGCACCCACCTCAGCTCACAGAGCCGGGTCTTGGAGTCGCCTCGAGATTGACGTTGGAAGAGCAAACAGGAGGATGGACCCGGCTTTTATTTTCTCCGCAAACAAGGAGTTTGTACTGATACCGCGGGGTTTTTAACCGTTGCGCAATGTATGTTTTATAGGTCGTTCACATTCGTATCTTGAACACATTTCTGCTATCTAAGTTAAGGTTACATTTCAACCGCTAGAAAGTAAAAAGGTTCTTTTAGGTTTTAATCCATATTTTGTGAAAATACCTCTATGTATCAACAAATATTGTAATTAAATATATGCCACTAGAGAAAACAGCAAATTTGCTACATGCTGGGTGTGCCCAGGAGAGTCTGCTTACCTCAGGGTCGCCCCACGGCTGAAATAACAGAATTAATAATAAGTTACAACCGGGATTTGAACAGTAGACTAGTGCTCTATCCACTAGAGCACACACCGTTCCTTAAATAAATAATTTCACTGCTTCATAATTACTACCGTCTCGTAATTTAAAAAACACAAACTTTGCGGCTGTTTCAGACAGCTTCGATGAGTAGTATAATTGTACTTGGACTGAAATTACAATTATATTACTACAATTAATCGAAACATTCTGAAATAGTTACATGTAGCAAAGTTTACATATTGTTATCTATTATGCTGTTTTAAATAAATATTTTTTTATAATCCTGGGACATGTCCTTTTAGAATAAAATATACAGAATGTTCAAAAAGAGCTTTGGAGTCTTAGAGTAAATTAAATACATATAAGCAAGTTAATAATTACTGATATAAAATAGAGATATGAGAAGAAAACAACATCAAAATAAAAAAATCTTAATTACTATTCTATTGAGCCTGGATGTTCCTTAAGTGATTAAATATGCGGGATTTGAAGATAGAAAGAAAGTTGAAGTGACGGATGGAAGGAGGGATAGAATTATATAGGATTCAAGATCGAATGAGAAAGGATCTATCGAAATGTGCAGTTCGGTGAGTCGTGCTATACAAATCTGAAGGCCTGGAGGGTGTAAAACGGAGATGGACAGAGGATTTGAATTGTAGAAGGTCAAAAATCTATGATGGGAGGCGGGATTCAATAAATTGGTAAAGGAATGACGCGAGGAAATACTTGCGACGATTGGAAGGGTTAAGCCACTTCAACTCGCCATAAAATTGGGATACGGAGGTGGTACCTAGGGTGTAATACATTTGGGGGATTAGTAATAAAAAGCTGTATTTCAAGTTGAATATCCCAAAAATAGGCAAAATGTTAAAGAACTAGAGGCTATGCAAAAACATATAATCATACTTAATTGTTTTGTTATGATCTCCTCGTCCTTATGCATGTTGTTAAGACTGTTTTGCTTTCCTACTTCTGGTTTGGAGGGATATCGGCTGACGTAGCCTCAGCTGAAGGATGAACACATTGCACTTTATCTGATGTTTTGAGAGAGGTGGCAATAAAGGTGCAGGCTTCTGCATCCTAGGAAGTTGTAAAGGAGTGGAGCGGTGCAGGGCAGCTGCAGCTAGGTGTAAACATCTTCAGCTCCTCGGGGTGTCGTCGACCCCTAACATAGTTGCACAGCTCTTTGGAACGTACGGGTCGTTCGGGCTGCTTCCAGTGTGTACGGGATATGCTGTTAGGAGTACAGCCCCACGGCTACCAAAGGTTTCTGGAAGAAAAAAATATTTAGGAAAGAAAAAGATGATAGACAAACATTTATCCGAAAAATATACCTATCCACAAAACAAAAAAAATCTGGTGCGTGCAACACACGACTTTCACTTACCTCTCTTGTTAAAATCAAATTAAGAATTTTTAAATAAATTTAAAGATACAAATAAATTGTTAAAGATTTAATTATTTTGAATTTCAATGGAAACATGTGTCTTATTAATTAATCTATTATATTTTTATCTACAAAAAATCAGTTAGTTTTGTAGGCTTTTTATCACTCTCCATTAACCTTTAAAATTCCGTGTATTGGATAAAATGTTTCTAAAATCTTTAGCTATCCAATGGTATATTATACTATTAATCACTATTCTTGTGTTCAAAAACACGAAAATTGCATAAAAAATATGTTTGCACTTTTCTCCTTTAGTTGTTTATCAAATTCGCTCAACTTGCATATTTACCCGTTATCTATCAATGCTAATATGATGTTATAAATTTTTTGAAATCTACAAAATTAGAGGTACTTTAGAGGAAGAAATATCGGCATTTAAGTCCTGTCAGACTATTTCAATCGGAATGAAACCTACATCATATTAAAGCCCATCAAATTTTACATCGAGTTACATCGTTAGAGCCGTTTTTGAGAAAATCATAAAAAGGTGCAAAATGCATGGTATAAAGTGGCTCTTCTGGTTAACCGATCTTGTTGAAAAAGATTTTGTAACGTCTCGGGCGTAATTTTCTTAAAATTACATTAATTTCATATTTGCCTTCAATATGAATTTCAGTTTCACAGAACTTTTCGTTTCCGCCAGGGAGTTACCACTCACACACACACAGACCTTTTTGCGGGACTTGGTTATTTGGACTCAGGGGACCCTAAAATGTGTATTTCCGTTGAAAACTGGAATTCGAAAATTTTCACGATCGCAATACTTTCCCTTACTATATATAGTAAGTGAAAGTAAAAAAAAAGGTTATTGTTCTGGAGGCCACTAGGCTTTCATTGCCACTAAAATTTCTATGAATAAATTATTTTATTTTACTAATGGTAAATTATTTTCATTTCATTCAAGAGAAAGACACCTCTACATTTCATTTTTCCATGTAGAAGACTGATTCTTTGTAAAAATTTTATAGCTATTTTATTTGACTTCAAAACTGAATATAATTCGAACAAATCCCTTTTTAAAATACAGAGCACAGATTAACTTTACACACAAACTCACACTGCGATAATAACCTTTAGAGAATTTACAAATGAAATCATATTTGTAATAAAGATAAATCACTATTTAAATTTGTGAAATAACCGTTATTATAACTTAATAACAGGTTGCCTGAAATGATAAAGACCCCCAAAAGACCTTATCTCATTGCTAGTTTTTGTTTTGATTTGATATCTAAAAAAATACAGGAATAAGAAAGGTTTGCTCACGGAGATGACTAAAAACTGTTGCAATACTAAAAGTATTAGTCCGGAATTGTTTTCATTTATGGTATTATATCCAAGAAATGATAGAGAATTAATGGTCAAAAAATTACGAAAATCAAAAAAGTCGAACAGCAAAATTAATGAAAATTGGTCGACTTAAAATAGATTGACCCATACCTTGAATAAACAAACATGTGAATTTCGAAAGAGTGATACATTCTGAGTAATTATTTTTTCCAGAAATATTTTTAAGTTCTCTTAACGAGGCTCGCCGTAAATTTATTTTAACGCTAATACCTTTCATTCAGTTCATCAGGTTAGATTTATCATCTTCAAATAAGTCCTAAAATCTATCGCCAATAAAGATACAGTCCTATCAAGTAATAATTTATTTAAGCAAAGTTCATAAAAAGGTAACCCGAAGGTGGAGAATGAACATTTCCAACGACTTTACCTTTAAAAATAAAATATAATAGCTCATTAAGTAATGTTCTCAGTTATCTAGAAGATTAGAACATGTGATTTAAGGAAAAGAAGATAAGCGTTAGGGCGTTGATCCCCAGTTTGCCCACAGTCAGATTTAATGGCCTGTCTTCTCTTCAAATTTTTTTTTTTTTTATGTTTACCTGTAAATAATAATTTTAGTATTATGGATAAAGAAAATAATTTATTACAGGTCACTGAAGGTGTCTAGGTTGTTAAATAAAAATCTGTATAAATCACATAATTCATCCATTTGACGTTTCAACCGGTTTTTAGATCAGAAAATTTACTTCCAATATTATCCTAGCAGGAAAAGACTATATATTTAATACTATATTTCTCTTTGGATTCACGGCCCTAAAAATGGAGTAGAATATACCAATTCGTCAAAATATAATATATTTATAAACAAATCATTATAGCACAATGAATAATAACATAACATAAAAAAAAAATCTTGTGCGCGCAACAAACCCCATCCCAAGCAATCTTACACCAACTTTTTCACCAAAATCTGAAAGTTCCTCTTATTACCATGCATTTTGCACCTTTTTACGATTTTCTCCAAAACTGCTCGAAAAATGTAATGGACTTTAATATCATGTGGGTATTATTTTAGTTAAAATAGTCTGACAGGGTTTCAATTCCGATATAATAATTATCTTCATATTAATTGGTAAATTCTAAAAAATTCATTACTCTCATCACCGCTTTAGTTTTTGTATCGCTCTAAAATATGCAAAATTACAGGATTTAATATTTTTTAAAGAAATCATTATTTCAGCAGTGAAGAGAATTTTATAACTCGAGAACTAGCTCAGTCTCAGTCACAAAATTGTTTCATAATATTTCACTTAGTCGCTCTGGAGATATTACCGTGCAAACTTGGCGTTTTTACCATTTTTGAAAATTCATATGCAAAAACTGACTATGTTCTCAAGATCGAAATTTTTACAAAAGTTGAGCTATGCTATGAATGGAAAAATAATCGAAGGCGAGTCTCTTTTCCTTTATAGACTTTTAACTTGCTAAAAGTCTCATTTTTTAAAATTAATTTTCGAGAATTTATTTAACCAATTTCTTCATTTTTAAAGTAATAAGTTGTAAGGATAAAAGATATAAAGCATGTCCTTAACTTATTGTTAGTTTTTGTTTTGACTTGTCGTCGGCAAAATTACCAGCATTAGAGAGATTTTCCTAACATCTGTTTTTAGTCACAAAGCTATCCTAAAACGGATGCAATACCAAAAGTATTTGTCAGAAAAAAAAATTATCTAAGGTTTTATATTCATGAAAATATAGAGAATAACTGGTTAAAAAAACACATTAAAATAAAAAAAAATTGAGCGGCAAGGTTTGGACGATTTCAAATGGATTGACCCTTATATATAAAGTTGTGGAGGGTGAAGTGACGAACAGTGTGCATAAATAGATGATTGTTGTAAATAACCATTTAATACTGTTATATCTCGGTAGATGGTCCCAGAATCTTGTAATGGTGTAAAAAATCCTTGGCTATACTGTCCTTCAGAGGGGACGTAAAATAGTGGTCCTGACCCCCTATCCTAATTAAACCTAGATAGGCAAAATTTAGGGCTGTAGCATCTTCAAATTAGCCATAGTAGCATAAAAGGACGAAATGAAGAAACAAACCAACAATATGTTATATTATTTAATCTAAAACATATTTTTCCAATGATACTCAATGCTATTTTTACTTTCACTTACTATATATAGTAAGGGGAAGTATTGCGATCGTGAAAATTTTCGAATTCCACTTTTCAACGGAAATACACGTTTTAGGGTCTCCTGAGTCCAAATAACCAAGTCCCGCAAAAAGGTCTTTGGGGTTGTGTGTGTGTGTGTGTGTTTGGTAACTCCCGGGCGGAAACGGTAAGTCCTATGAAACTGAAATCTCATATTTAAGACAAATATACACCCGAGACGTGACAAAACTTTTTTCATCAAAATGAGCTTACTAGAAGAGGCACTTTATACCACGCATTTTGCACCTTTTTTCGATTTTCTCAAAAACGGTTCCGATGATTTTGATCAAACTCGCTATATCGATGTAAAATTTAATGGGCTTTGATATCATGTAGGTTTCATTCTGATAAAAATGGTATGACAGGGCTTAAATGCCGATATTTTAAATTTTCTTTCTCTAAAGTACCTTTAATTTTCTAGAATCTATAAAAATAACTATATTATATTGTTAACACTGATAAAAAACAGGTAAATATATAAATTGAATAAATTCGATACCCAACTAAAGGAGAAAACAGAAAAAATATTTTTTTAATGCAATTTTTCGTTTTTGAACATAAGAGCAGTATGATATAACCGTTGGAAAGCTAAAGATTTTAGAAAAAATATCATCTCATACACAAGCTTTTAAAAGTTAATAGAGTTAAACGTTAATGAACATAAAACTAACTGATTATTTTAGATAATAATATAATAGATTTTTTAATGAAACACATGTTTCTATAGAAATTTAATTTAATTTATTACTTTCACCTACTATATATAGTAAGGGATAGTATTGCGATTGTGAAAATTTTGGAATTCCAGTTTTCAACGGAAATATAAATTAAACTTAATTAATTCCTTAATAGTTCCACGTATTTTTATCTCTAACTGTTTTTGAAAATTCTTTCATTGATTTTAAAAATGGAGGTAAGTGAAAGTCGTGTGTTGCCCGCACCAGATTTTTCCACTTTATTTATTAATTCACATCAGTCAGCAGAGTACTGTGACAACCAAAAAATTGGATAAAAAAAAAAATTAATAAAATAATATGTCATGATGAGGGACAGTACTCCAACCAACAGCACCTCTTCTCGTCAGGTTTTTTATGTACGTTGGCCAGCATTTTTTACATATTTGAAGTATTTCATGTTGTGTTCATGTGCCTACGGTTTTTTGATTAGTCTTCAATTGATTTTAACAACAGAGGTAAGTGAAAGTAGTGTGTTGCTCGCACCAGATATTATCATATGTAAGTAAGTAATAGTTTAAATGAAATAAAAAAAAATCTGGTGCGCACAACACACGACTTTCACTTATCTTCGTTATTTATACCAATTTGAGAATTATAAAACAAATTTAGAACCGAAAATAAATTATTAAGTAATTATTGAAATTAAGGTTTAATAGAAACATTTTAGTTAGTTTTATCGATTTTTAATTACTTTCTTACTTCCTTATCATCAAGTCCTACCTCACTGACAGATCCTTCAAAGTAAATCATAATAATTCCTATTCATCCATTTTTAGTCAGTTTGCTGGTGTTCCTCAAGGCAGTATCCTAGTACCTATTCTTTTCACAGTTTATACAGCTGATATCCCTTCCCATCCTAACACTTTCCTTTCTACCTACGCTGATGAAACTTGTGTGTTATCAATCAATACTGATCCAACTATTGCCTCTCAAACTCTCCAATCCCACATCAGAGACCTCGAAGAATGGTGTCAGAACTGGAGAAATAAAATAAATGCCAACAAATCCAACCAAATTACCTTTACCCTTCGTCGTAAACCTATGACACCCTGCCCTATTGTCTCCTTCAATAATTCTCCTCTTGTCCCGGTTGAACAGATCCGATATCTAGGACTGCACCTTGACAAACGTCTCACTTGGAACCCTCATACAAGACTTAAACGACAAGAAACTGCTCGACGTTTCCGACTACTTCAACACTTACTCGACAAACGTTCTAATCTTCCACTTAACTGCAAAAGACTCCTCTACATGACTATCATAAGACCGATATGGACTTACGGAGTAGAGCTTTGGGGCTCTACTAAACCATCGAATTCTTCCCGTATCCAATCCCTACAATCCAAAATCCTTCGTAAAATCCTCAATGCTCCTTACTTTGTCACGAATACACTAATCCATAAAGATCTTAATGTTCCGTATATTGCTGATTTGGCCCGATATAGATACCATTCCTTTAATGGCAAACTCCATTCCCACCCTAATCCTCTAGTTTCAATCCTTTCTTCCTCTTCCTTACAATCCTCCGAGGCGTCTGAAAAGGAGATGGCCCCGAGACCTTCTAGTTTAAAACATTTTTAGAGTGCCATTGGGAAGCTTCTCTACATGTTTGTCATGCCTTTATATATCTCATCTAATTTACTTGTTGTATTCCTGTATACAGTTGTAAATTCCGATAAATAAAATTTCAAAAAAAAAAAAAAAATACTTTCTGTTAACTTTTAAAATTATGTGCATAGCATGATATTTTTTCTAAAATCTTTAGCTTTCCAACGGAATATCATACATGTATATGATATGATATTACTGTTATTATGTTCAAAAAAAAAAAATTGGAATAAAAAAATATTTTTTCAGTTTTCTACTTCAGTTGTTTTTCAAATTCGCTCAACTGATATATTTACCTTTTTTTTGTTTAGCAATACTTATCAGATGATATAGTCAATTTTATAAAATATAGAAATTAAAGATACTTTAGAGGAAGACATTGTGAAATATCGGCATTTAAGCCCTTTCAGACTGTTTCAATGAGAAAATCGTAAATATGTGCAAAGGGCATGCTATAAAGTGGCTCTTCTGGTTAGCTGATTTTTATGAAAAAGTTGCTATAACATCTCGGGCGTATAGTTGTCTTAAATATGAAATTTCAGCTTCATAGGATTTTTAGTTTTCGCTCGGGAGTTACCACACACGGACGCACACACACACACACACACACACACACACACACACACACACACACACACAGACCTTTTTGCGGTGACTTGGTCATTTGGACTCATGGGATCCTAAAAAGTATATTTCGGTTGAAAACTGGAATTCGAAAATTTTCACGATCGCAATACTTTCGCTTACCATATATTTCATATATAGGTAAGATAAAGTAATAAATCCCATCCTTCCTCTACTCACTGTATTCACAAAACATGTACACTTAATATCATGAAAGCATAAACTTTCTTATTTTATTATTCCGAATATCAGTGTTTGATCGCGGTAGATACAAACGCATTTCCTATTATAGTTACGAGACATTGTATATTGTGAGAATAAGTTGATAACAAATATTAGCTCACTTTATCTCGTGGGAACACTCTCATTCCCGATCTGTTATCAGGAGGTACAACTTATTCCAGATAGTCCGATCGCATGCGCCCGCTATCAAAGGACTTTCAGAAATCGCAATTCGCGGAACAACCAGAAGATCGAAGCTCTAAAAACCGGTTTCCAGTAGAAATGGGAATTAATATTCCAATCTATCGTCAGAGATTATTAAACTTATACATCCGTAAGAAATGTCGATGAAGCAATTGTATCTTT
Organism: Piezodorus guildinii; assembly: GCA_023052935.1. NCBI lineage: Eukaryota > Metazoa > Arthropoda > Insecta > Hemiptera > Pentatomidae > Piezodorus > Piezodorus guildinii. The sequence continues at coordinate 96,962,795 of CM041296.1, read as the reverse complement.
CCGTGACTGACCTCTAGCAACCATGACCGAGCTATGATTAACAACAGACAGCGCCTGACTAAGTCTGTGAAATTACTTCCAATGCGAAATTTAATGCGGAAGAAACTTTAAGGGAACATAGTAAACGTTTATATAATTCCTAATACAATTATATAAATGGTTAAAGTTAATCATACAAAACCAAGATACATCAATTCATTTTTCAAACCTTCATTATAAATAAGAAAATTACTATTTTATAGTTATGCTGAACGAGAAAAAAAAAAAAAAAAAAATCAGGTAAGGACCCTTGGTGTGGAATCCGCTACTTTCTTTCATTGGAGGCTCCTCCATAACATGTAATTTTTTTTTTCAATTTTATCACAGTTGTACCCCATGGTGGAAAATAAAAAAAAACAATTTTTTCTCCTGAACGGATCAACCGCTATTCACGAAAAACATTTATGTTAATGGTTTTCTAATAGAGTTTAAAAAAACATTTTTAAAATGTTTTTATTAAAAAACGTGAATCAACATTTTTATTTTTTATTTAATTATTTTTCAAGCAAACATTTTTTGCTACATATGTTTTTTTTCGTGAAAGTCGGTTGATCCGTTCAGGAGAAAAAATTGTTTTGTTTTTTAATTTTCACCATGGGGTACACTTGCGTTAAAATTGAAAAAAAATATATGTTACGGAGGACCCTCCAATGAAATAAAGTAGCGGAAAATTGGAGGTATACCAAACCATCATAACCAGAAAATAGTTTTTTGAAAAATCCAAAAAACATTTTTGACCAAAATTTTCGTGGAAAAAAATATTTTTTGAAAGCTTTTTGTAAAATCCATAACATATATTTTTTCGTGAAAATCGGTTGAGCTGTTCAGGAGAAAACAATTTTTTTTTTCTTTCCCCCTCCATAACTTCCCTCCCGTTTGGATTAAGGGGCTAAAAATTTGCATAAGGTTGTTTCTCATAGGTGTGACTCAATGGCAAAAATTTAATTCTAATACACGCGGGGGCAGATTTCACATGCTTATTCGGCTAGGCCCTTTAATAACTTTTAAATAAACCTACGACATACGACATGCGACTTACGACGCAAAGACATGTTCAATTCCGTTGGAAAAATAGTTTTCATTAAATAATATAAAAATATGAAATTGTTACATACAATAATCATTTAAGCTCATGCTCTATTCCTCACTAATATTATCTTACAAAACATAATATATATGATAACATTTTTTCTAAAATCTGTCTTTCCAGCGTACGTCATTCATCTATAGTACTATTCTCGTGTTCCGGAAAAAAAAAAATTAACTAAAAAATATCTTTGCTCTTGTCTTCTTTAGTTGGTTATTAAATTCGTAAAACTTCTATATTTAGCCGTTTTTAATCAATGCTAATAAAATGATATTGTTAATGTTTTGGAATCAATAAAATTAAAGGTAATTTAGAGGAAGAACATTTCAAATATTGGCGTTAAAGCCCAGCCAGACTATTTCAATCAGAATGAATCTACACGATATTAAAGCCCATTAAATTTAACATAGATGTACTCAGTTTAATAAAATTGTTAGAGCCTGATTTGATAATATCGTCAAAAGGTGCAAAATGCTTAGATTAAAGTGGCACTTCTGGTTCACCGGTTTTGATGAAATTTTTTTTGTAACATCTCAGTCATATACGCTCCCAAAATATGAAGTTTTATTCTAATATAATTTAAATTTGTCGGGCTAGGCTTACCTCATATACACATAAACCTTTTTTGCGGGCTTGGTCGTTTGGCCCTTGGGGACCCTAAAACGTGTATTTCCGATGAAACACGAATTAGAAAATGTTCACAATCGCAATACTTTCCCTTACAATATATTTCATATACAAGTAAGTGAAAGTAATATATACGATTCCTATTTTTTATAAAATTCAAACATGGTATCTCTATAATAGCATATATATTTTTTACATTCACTTTCCCATTTAGAAAATATGAAGTATTGAGATCGTAAAAATTTTTGAATCCCAGTTTTCAACGAAAAAGTAAGTTTTATGGTACTCTGAGTTTGAATGAACAAGTCCTGCAAAGTGGTGATTTGTGTGTGTGGTAAGTATAGCAAAAACGGCAAGTCTTCCGAAACTGAAATTTCGTGTTAAAGACAACTATATGCTGCGATGTTACACCAACTTTTTTTTACACAATACAACGAACCAGAACTACCACTTAATACGCAGCATTATGCAGATTTTTTACAATTTTCTCAAAAAAAAATTCAAAGAATAATGATTAAACTCGCTAAAGTTATGTAAAATTAAATGTCGATATTTTACCATTAATTTTATAAGTTCGAAAAATTTAATTATTAAATTGTGGATGTAATTATTTGACCGTTGAGAATTAATGCAAGGAATTAGTCCGGGTGGCGGTCATTAAATAAAACAACTAAATAGTTTCAACTATTTATTGTTTGCCAACGTTTCGACCCCCTTTCTGGGTCATCATCAGAGCGCATGGTGGGAGAATGGAAACTAGCAAAGGGGTTCGAAACGTTGAATTATTAAATGTTTTTGGTATTAATAGAAAACATATAAATATACAAGATGAAAGAATTTGATAACCAACTAAACCTTTACCATATATAACTTTTATGTATGCACATATTAAATTTAATCACAATTTTGGACGTTAGTTTAGTTTAGAGCAATATATTGTCACTGAACTTGTAATCTCACTGAATGTTTATGAATTATTCAAGAAAGTATATTTGTTTACTAGGCTTTGTCTGTATACGACTATATTGTATGAATGTGGTCTCATATCACTATTACTACCGTTCATTATGAAACAAATTGTAATATATCTCAATAAATAAATATATATTACTATTTATTGAATACATTATTCTATCCTCTATTCCTTCTAGTTCCTATAATTTTTTCTTTCACTTACTATATATAGTAAGGGAAAGTATTGCGATCGCTTCTTCTAAAGTACCTTTAATTTTGTTGATTCTATAAAAAAAACTATATTATCTTGTTACCACTGATGATAAACAGGTAAATATGTAAGTTGTGCGAGTTTAAAAAACAACTAAAGGAGAAAACTAAAAAAAAACAATTTTTTTAAAGCATTTTTTTGTTTTTGAACATAAGAGCAGTAATACATGTATGATATACCGTTGAAAAGGTAAAGATTTTAGAAAAAAAATTAACTTATACTCAAGCTTTTCAAAGTTAATAGAAAGCGATGAAAATAAGATAAAACTAACTGATTATTTTAGATAATAATATAATACAGTTTTTAATAAAACACATGTTTCTATAGAAATTCAGTTTAATTAGTTCTTTTATAGTTGCACTCATTTTCATCTCTAACTGTATTTGAAAATTCATTAATAACGGAGGTAAGCGAAAGTCGTGTGTTGCCCGCACCAGATTTTTCAAATTCTAAAGTTATATTATATTCACACATAAGTGCCTAAATTAATATAAAATTAGACCAAAATTCAACAAATATTTATACGAATAAATAATCAGTGAAAAATGGTGCGAAGCACTCATTCATTATTTTAATTATAAATTCGTTTCTGTTCAAGTATGTCTTTTACAATTTTAAAATATTCTACTTAGTGTCTATGAATTATTAAAGTTAGTTTCCAGTTCGATCATTTTTTGTCGCCACACTCTATTAAATTCTTCTATTATATATGCTGGATTTAAAGGGCTTAGCCGGATAAGCATGTGAAATCTGCCCCGCGTGTATTAGAACCAAATTCATACCATTGAGTCACACCTATGAGAAACAACCTTACGCAAATGTTTAGCCCCTTAATCCTAACGGGAGGGAAGTTATGGAGGGGGGAAGAAAAAACAAAAAAAATTGTTTTCTCCTGAACAGCTCAACCGATTTTCACGAAAAAAATATATGTTATGGACTTTACAAATAGGTTTCAAAAAATATTTTTTTAATTTTTTTTCCACTAAAATGCTGGTCAAAAAATTTTTTTGTATTTTTCAAAAAAATATTTTCTGGTTATGATGGTTTGGTACACCTCCAATTTTTTGTTACTTTGTTTCATTGGAGGGTCCTCCATGACATATATTTTTTTCAATTTTATTGCAAGTGTACCCCATGGTGAAAAATAAAAAAAACAATTTTTTCTCCTGAACGGATCAACCGAATTTCACGAAAAATATATATGTGAATGGTTTTCTAAAACAGTTTCAAAAAACATTTTTTTAAATTTTTTATTTCGAAAACGTGAGTCAAAATTTTAATTTTTTTTTTTTTTTTTTTTTAAATTATTGTGGATTGGTACACCAACAATTTTTTGCTAATTTAATTCATTAGAGGGTCCTGCACAATATATATATTTTTTCGAGTTGATCTAAAATGTACCAAATAGTGAAAAAAAAAAAAAAAAAGCAGCATTTTTTCAGCTCTCTGACTAGTAGCTGGTCACGCATGAAGAGTAGGGATAGAGCTGTAGGATCGTAATGTCATTAGATATTACCTACACACTATGCACATACATACTATTTATTATACCTATTATTATAAATGTGGTCTCATATCACTATTACTGTTGTTCATTTTGTAACAGATTGTAATATAGTATTTCAGACTTGAATTTAGACGCTCATAAATCTTTCGAGAAAAAAACCACTATCTTCGTTAACGAATGAAATTATTCCGTTTTTTACGAACATTAAAATTATTTATTCTTTAATTATTGTCTATCTATCTAATTAACCTGAAGTAGCAAAAAACATTGGTATTTTTATTTATTTTTTGAACGATCATTCCATACATCAGTATAAATAATAGGTATAATAAATAGTATGTATGTGCATAGTGTGTAAGTAATATCTAATGACATTACGATCCTACAGCTCTATCCCTACTCTTCATGCGTGACCAGCTACTACTCAGAGAGCTGAAAAAATGCTGCTTTTTTTTTATTTTTCACTAATTAAAATTTTGACTCACGTTTTCGAAATAAAAAATTTAAAAATGTTTTTTGAAACTGTTTTAGAAAACATTCAATTATATATTTTTCGTGATGAATTCGGTTGATCCATTCAGGAGAAAATTGTTTTTTTTATTTTTCACCATTGGGGTACACTTGCAATAAATTGAAAAAATATATGTTATGGAGGCCCCTCCAATGAAAAAGTAACGAAAAATTGAGGTGTACCAAACCATCATAACCAGAAAATGTTTTTTTGAAAAAATTCAAAAAAATTTTTGACCAGCATTTTAGTGTAAAAAATTTAAAAAAATATTTTTTGAAACCTATTTGTAAAGTCATAACGATATTTTTCGTGAAAATCGGTTGAGCTGTTCAGGAGAAAACAATTTTTTTGTTTTTTCTTCCCCTCCATACTTCCCTCCGTTAGGATTAAGGATGAATTTGGTTCTAATACACGCGGGCAGATTTCACATGCTTATCCGCTAGTCCTTTGTCCACAATATTTGGCTAACAATAATTTATATCACTACACTTATGTCCGGAAATTTGTTTTCAACCTTGAAAATCGTCTCCTCTTTTTTTTTATTTTCATATTATTTAATAGTTAAAGTTAATCAATTATTCATCACTGATACAATGGGAAGGTTAATTAATGTATTAAAAAATGAAGGTCTTCAGAGAAGGAAATTTTGAGAATTCCTCGTTTTTGCCTCGTAAGATTGTTGAAATAAGGATGAGGCTTAAAGAAAAAAAAATCAGACATAGATTTAGCGAGTTTTGTTAAAATCCCTAAGGCAGCTTTTGAAAAATCCTAAAAGAAAGAAGTAAAAAAATATATATAAAGTAATTTTTTTATGGAAACTTTGCTGTAATATCCCAGGCATATACGATTGAGACGATGAATTTCAAACGGTACTCGTTCGTATATCCATTTCAGGAGTTCTTACAGGAAGCTTTTTATTCCTTTTGCATATAAGTTTAGAACTATTTTTTTATTAGTTAATATATTGTTTCGTTATGGAAAAAGATGTTTTAGTATAATTTAGACTGAAATTATAAGTGTGCTTAGTACCTTTTTGGAAATAATTGCGTTTCTCAAAAGAGTTTTTTAAACGACAAGGGTGTTTTTTAGATTAAATTGGATGAAAGATCTTATTCAACAAAACGATTAGAGTATAAATATGTCAAAATATAAATTACCTATTGGAAATCAGAGTTTCAATTCTTAATATGTAGTTTTTGTTCTTAATACGTACACACATATACGTACACAAATACTGTGGACTTTTTACATTATTTGAATTAGCGATCGATGTATGCAGAAGTTCTGTGATGCGGTCTCAAGATTTTTCATTAAATTGTTAGAGCATGAATAAAAGGAACGATAAATTTTCAAAACGTCGCACAGTGGGCAATATCACCAATTTAAGTGGACAAAAGTAAATCCAAAGTTGGAATTTTTCAGTGCTTCACCTTTTTATTATTAGTTGGCAAGACCCTTAATACTAATATTTCCGGCATACCGTGTTTACAAATAAATAGTAAATGAGTGAATCATTCCTGTTCACACAAGTGCCTAATAACCGGCAGTTGAATTATCTTTATTCGATGGTCATTTATTGTGTTCAAGGTGTATTTAGAGCAAAGTCTTTTTGCTTTTATTTAACAATGGACATGCTGAGACAGGTAAGAAATTATATTTCCAAACTCGTTTTTGAATATACATTGCAATCTCACCTGTAGAGTTAATTTAGCAATTTGTAAATGTATACCCCTTTTTCAATAACGAAAAACTATTGAACCCCCAAGTTACCCCAAGGATTTGTTTCATGAATCCTTCTAGTCTTAAGATATTACAAAGAATTATTGCGATTTTTTGCGTTTTGGGTGATACATAATTTTTTTCAAAAACAACACTCCGTATCAAAAGTTTTACAATCTATAATTTCAAGAATTTCCTAAATGATATAAAATATATCTATTAGCAGGTTTTAGCAACTCCGAGTCATAATTAGATTTTTTGTATTATTTTCCCCGTGTTCTGGGACTTCAAACATGAAATATAGGGAAGTTTTAGATTTTAGCAGATAAATTTGATTTTTGACCACTGTGCGCTCGCCAATCGTGTCAAAAAAATTATTAGTTTTCATACTTTTTTAAATATTTTTTTTCCGCAATCTGGACCCTAAAGGTTAAATATAGACAAGTTTCAGAATTTTGTCTACCTAAATCTGTCATATTGCTCGCTGTGCCTCGTCTGAGCACACCTGTGTGAGTGTTATTTATAATAAAAATATCTCAGTCTGACCGATTTAGAGTATATCGTAACGAAAAGGGCAATTAACAAGAATATATGTTTATTTTATAACGTCTATTCATTATTATATTTAATCATCGGCAGGAATAGAAAACATAAATCAAAATTGTTAAGTTTATTTGTTTATAAATAGTTTATAACTCTTTAATTCTTATCTCATTATTTATTTTTATTATTATTATTTTCTTAATCAATGAGATATTTTCATCAAGTCATGTCCTCAAAGTCCGCAAGTAAAAGATCTAGATCTGCAGGTTCGAACTCGTCTCCCACAAAACAGAGACCCCGCCGTGAACAAAATAAAAAAATGATTCCACCAGCGACCGCGTCAGCTACCTCATTAGGATCTGAACCACAGCCCAGCACATCATCACAAGGAATAACTGATGAATCTCCGTTTTTTACACCGAATCCATTTCAGATCCTCCAAAATGAAAAAGAAACCATGGAATCTTCTCCTATACCCAGAGAACCACTACCTCCACCAATATTTGTTAAAAATATTAAAAATTTTAAACTGATATGTGCGCATTTAAACAAAGTAACTGATCCCAATAGTTATTATTGTATAAGTAGAACCAATGATACTAAAATATCTACTGCTGAAACCTACAGAAAGATTGTAAAATATCTGACTGAGACCAAAGCTGTCTTTCATACTTATCAGCTGCGCCAAGAGAGAGCATTAAGGGTCGTAATCAGAAACTTACATTCCTCAACACCCGTTGAAGCTATCAAAGAAGAACTGACAGAATTAGGATTCCAAGTGAGGCAAGTCACCAACGTTCTAAAAGATAAAAGTCCACTGCCTCTATTCTTCGTGGACTTGGAACCATCAGCTGGAGTCGAAAAAATCTATGACCTCAGTAGACTGTACTATACCCGTGTAAAAGTTGAAAAACCTTACACAAAGAAAGAAATAGTCCAGTGCCATAACTGTCAGGCATATGGTCATACCAAAAGTTATTGCCATCACATACCACGCTGTGTGAAATGCGGTGAACAGCATAAAACAGAAGGATATACAAGATCAAGATCAGCACCCGCTGTATGTGCTCTGTGCCTCAAGGACCACCCGGCTAACTACAAGGGATGTGAAATCTACAAGAAACTCAGAACCAGATACCAAAAACCTCAGGATCCGAATGAAACAGCTGTACCAACCAGAAGCAGAAGAGAACCATCTGAACTTGTAAATTCTAACGTGTCATTTGCCCACTTGCTTGGAGGTGGTAACCAGAATCATGAAGTCGAGGCACTGCCGGAACAACATTTTCCTCAACATTCTCAATCTATTGTACAAGAATCTATCCCTCAAAGTTTACCTAACCTTCAAAAAACTCCTCAACATCAAATTTCTCATATCCCTCCACCATCAAACGTCACAGATCTTACCAGTCTAATGACATCGTTCATCTCCGAAATCAAATCTCTTGTTATGCCGCTTATATCACTCCTTACAAATCTAGTATCGAATCTAATCCCTGCGTTGAAAAATCCTTAAATGACTTCATCTAACTCCTTATCCATTCTCCTTTGGAATGCGAATGGTGTTAGAAATCATACTGACGAACTGACAGCGTTATTGCAAGACAAAACAATCGATGTTGCACTTATAACTGAAACAAGACTAACGACTAAACAGTACATCAAAATACCGCAATACATGACATACCGTACTGACCACCAAGACGGTAAAGGCCATGCCAGTTCTGCTATCATTGTCCACCAATCCCTCTCTCATCATTTACTCCCACTTCCCACCTATGATTTCCTACAAGCCACAGCCATAGTAATCAAGACTTTTTCCTTTCCGGTAACCCTCACATCTGCATATTGCCCTCCTAAACATTCCATTTCCAATTCTGAATTTGTATCCTTCCTGGATTCCTTAGGAAATCGTTTCATTCTGGGTGCAGACTTAAACGCCAAGCATCAGCAGTGGGGTTCCAGAACCACGAATTCTCGGGGACGAAATTTGCTGTCTGCACTCAACTCCCGAAATTTTAATATCCTGCCTCCTGACTCCCCTACCTACTGGCCAACCGATCCTAACCGCAATCCTGACATCCTCGACTTCTTTATCCACAGCGGATTAGGCTCTCTCAACTTGTCTTTAACTCGCCTTGATGAACTATCCTCAGACCATAGTCCACTGATCCTAAAAGTATCTCTCACTCCAATTCCAAAACCCATTCCACCATCATTCATCCGAGGCCCTGTCAACTGGAACCTTTTCCGCCAAATCCTGACCGATAATATTGACCTCAGAGTAACCCTCAAAACCCAAGATGACCTAGATAATTCCGTCTATTCCTTTACCACCGCCATCCAACAAGCTGTCTGGACTGCTTCCTCTCCTAAACACTCCAATATAAATCCAGACCAAAATCATTTTCCACAACCTATTATAGACCTTATCCACACCAAACGCCGAGCAAGATCATTATGGCAGCGAACCCGACACCCAACAGATCGCCGCTCCTATAACTTCTATTGTAGACAATTGAAGAGGGAGTTGGCGACCTTCCGTTCCCAGTCCTTTAATTCCTACCTCTCCTCTCTATCAGCTCGTGATAATTCCCTGTGGAATGTCACGAAAAAGATCCTAAAATACCATCATGTTTCCCATCCTCTCCGACGTGGTGATGACTCCTGGGCTGCGTCTGATGAAGATAAAGCCGAGGAATTCGCCACACACCTCTCCAAAGTATTCACTCCTCACCCGGAATCCCACATCAATCACACCGCAAAAGTGCAAGACTTTCTTATGTCACCGATTCCACTTTCCCTACCTCCTAAAGCTATTAATCCCTCTGAGGTCAAATATTTTCTCCAAAAACTGACTCTCCGTAAATCTCCTGGACACGATCTCCTTACTCCCCAGATCCTCCGACAACTTCCGCAGAAAGCGATTATATTCCTTACTTATATTTACAACTGCATCCTCCGCACCACCTATTTTCCTTTGTTATGGAAACATTCCACTATCATCCTTTTTTTAAAACCAGGTAAACCTTCCAACAACACTTCATCCTACAGGCCTATTAGTCTACTCCCCATCCTCTCAAAAATCTTCGAAAGGCTTCTTCTTAAACGTATCCTACCCATATTAGAATCTCAAAATCTTCCTTCCCATCAGTTTGGATTCCGTCCTCAGCATTCCACAGTTCAACAGGGGCTCCGAGTTGTAGACCATATTTCCTCAGCTCTTGAATGCAAAGAGTATTGTTCTGGTGCGTTTCTGGACATTGCGCAAGCTTTTGACCGGGTATGGCACACTGGATTACTCTTCAAGCTGAAAACCCATTTACCCCAGTCACTATACCTCATTCTCCGATCCTATCTCTCGAACCGTTCCTTCCGAGTTCGCTGTGGTGAAGAATTGTCTAACCTTTATCCCGTTGAGGCCGGTGTTCCTCAAGGCAGCGTCTTGGGACCCATCCTCTACATCCTTTACACTGCTGATATTCCTACACATCCTGATACCTTTCTGGCAACTTTTGCAGACGACACCGCCATCCTATCATCCAGTTCCAATCCTGAAACAGCATCCTTAAACCTTCAGAGACACCTTTTCCTTATCGAACACTGGTGTAATAACTGGCGTGTAAAGGTGAACGAAGCCAAATGTAAACACATAACCTTTACTCTTAGACGAAAATCCTGTCCGCCAGTTTATTTCAACTCATTACCGATTCCTTTCTCAGATACAGTCCGGTATCTTGGCTTACTGTTAGACAAAAGATTGACTTGGAACCCACATACAAGACTTAAAAGACAAGAACTCAACCGACGATTCGGACAGTTATACAGACTACTCAACAGAAAATCTGAACTTACAGTTGACAACAAATTATTAATATACAAGACAATACTGAAGCCCATCTGGACCTACGGACATGAACTGTGGGGGACAGCTAAACGTTCTAATATCAAACGCATTCAATCCTTTCAATCCAAAGTCCTCCGTACAATAGTAAATGCTCCTTATTATGTCTCCAATTATACCTTGCACCACGACCTTAATGTTCCATTTATTTCAGACCTAATTCCATCCAAATTTTCCAAATTCCACCAGAACCTCATTCGTCATCCTAATCCTTTAGCCCAATCCCTATCCAGCTCCACTCATCCATACAACCCACCTAGAAGGTTGAAACGGCAGTGGCCCCGCGACCTTTTGTAAATATATTGGGGGTTCTAGCACTGGCTAGATTCTCCACTCAATGTGATGTATGTATGTGTATATAGGTATAAGCGAATTATTGACTTTTGTATTGATTCATTATTGTGTATATATTTTATTGTAATTTTATGTTGTGTAAATATTGTATGAATGTAGTATGTATGATATCTTCCAGCACTACTATTAATGTCTAAATTGGGACAGATTGTAAAATTTTCTCAATAAAAATTGTTGTTGAACTTCTAAAAAAAAAATGAAATATTATTAAATTTGAGATAATTAATAACAATGTTAATTTATAGATTTATAACAACTTAGCATTCATGTTAACAACTTAATTACAATTCAGTACGTAACATTGTTTCTAAAATATTACTTATTTATTTTATTTAACTTTTATTTATTTAGAAATAATACAATCTGCCACAATCTTGGGCAATAAGTATTAGTGATATTAGAATTCATTCATTCCTTATGTACACAAAATAAAGAAATAAAAATAAATGAATACAAAATAAATAGAAATAAATAAAATATAAAGATAAAAAGAAAATAAAAAAAATAATAATCTTGGACACATTCATACATATATATACAATATTTACATACTGCCCCTGGGAACTCCGAATTAAACCCCGACGCCCACTTGTGGGCGTCGGGGTCCAAGGCTAGGAGATCCCAGCGCCTCTCAGTCAGTCGCGTCACTGGTCTAATAAGCCAGTGGAGACTGAGAGAGGGCGCTAGAGCCACAGACTCTCAGGCGTGAGTGGAGAAGCTGGCCATTGCCAACACTCAGCATTGCTTAGTTATAAGAGATCTCTAGGCCACTGCCGTTTCAACCTACGAGGAGGGTTATAGGGATGGCTGGAGCTAGATAGGGATTGGGATAAAGGATTAGGAAGGTGAGTTAGCCTCTGGTGGAAGTTTAGGAATTTAGATGGGATTATATCGAGGACAAATGGGATATTCAGATCATTGTGTAAGGTCTTGTTTGTAACATAATAGGGAGCATTGACTATTGTTCTAAGGACTTTGGACTGTAAGGATTGGATACGCCTGATGTTCGAAAATTTAGTTGTCCCCCACAGTTCGAGTCCGTAGGTCCATATCGGTTTTAGAATCGTCTTGTAAATTCATAGTTTATTAGCAACAGAAAGTTTTGATGTTCTGTTTAGTAGTCTATATAGTTGGCCGTATCGTCTGTTGAGTTCTTGTCGTTTAAGTCGAGTGTGTGGGTTCCACGTTAGTCTTTTGTCTAGTAATAATCCTAGATACCGGACTGTGTCAGAGCAGGGAAGGGGTATGGAGTTAAAATTGACTTGTGGACAGGATCTGCGGACTTATTAAATGGAACAATATAACGCACGATTCTGTTCGAGTTGGAAATATTTTACCTATTATAACCTCCCTCTTTTCCAATAACACATGTTCGTACATAATGGGATTACAACAATTTTATACTAACTTGTACGATTTATTGGGTGGATCGATGGAATACATCGATATTTCGACTTTGACATCGATTGTTGTTCTTGTAATACTGTTGGAACAGACGTTCATAAGTTAACAGGCTTATTACAACTTTTGATTAAACTGTAACGTGGGGGATATTAACTTTTCTAACATCTTGAGCTTTCCAACGGTATCTTATACGTCTACCATATGTTACTACTTATATTATATTGGGTTGTGTCACATGAAATGTCCGTTTTCAAGGTAAATGATTTTTATTAAAAATATGATATAAAAACAAGATAATTTTATTCGAAGTATTTACCTTCTTTTTCTACACATTTTTCCCAAAGTGACACCAACTTTTCTATCCCCGAACTGAAAAACTCTGAGCTTAGAAATGAAACAAAATCTGAAAACGCACTTTTCACTTGATCATCATTTTCAAAAAGTTTTCCTTTGACGAAGTTCTCTAAATTCCTGAACAGGTGGTAATCTGTTGGAGACGAGTCAGGAGAATATGATGGGTGCGGAAGAACTTCGTAGCCCAGTTCTTTCAATTTTTGCACGGTATGTTTTGAAACATGTGGTCTTGCTGCCGCTCAGTGAGATCATGAGGTATCCATGTATCGAGCTTTTTTACTTTCCCAATACACTTTAAATGTCTGGAAACGGTAGATGCACTTGCATTTAGTTGTGCGATAGTCCTTTAACTGTTTGGTAGGGGTTTTCTTCTATCCCCAGCTGAAAATTAGCAAACCAACGGCGAATGGTCCGTCATTAACACTCCCTTCTCCAACGCTTGCAAATATTTCTAGCGCTCTGCGCTGATGCCGAGTTTAAACTCGTACAAAAATATTACTCGAAAATCACGTGTTTCCATGTTCATATTTGGAGGTATACTAAAAAGTGGGTAATTGACTGGGAATTTAATGTTTATAATACAAAGGTAGAGGATTAGTAACTATTTACTTTAAATATGTAACATTCAGAAGAAAACAACAGAGACCTGCAAAATCCTTTATGTATATCAGAAACTATAAAAACGGACATTTCATGTGAAACAACTTTTTTGATGACTTGGTAAAAGAAAATTTTTTTTTCCCGAAAGAAAAAGTTAAATGGAATTTTTTTAACTTATAAACCTTGAGGATAGAATTCCTTAAATGATGGTGAATCCGTTAGACGGTTTAGGAGTTTGCGTTTTTTAATTTGTTAAACCAAAATCGCGTTATCATTTTATAAAGAGGTCTACATTCTATGTTGCCAACGGAACTGAATACACTTTTTATTTACATTAACTTCCAAAATTGTAAATCTTAAGTTTATCTAATAGTTCATAAATTGATTTTGACAGCTGAGGTAAGTGAAAGTAGTGTGTTGCGCGCACCAGATTTTTAGTATAGGTATTATTGTATAATACAATTAAAAATAAAATACAAGGGAGGTAAGAAAGAAGTGTGGTGAGGACCCGGGGCCAACGACCGGGGTTATCGCACGCTCACCTCCAATTATCACATCTGTCCTGGTCAACATGTCTTCTTCTCAAGCAATATCTTTCCAGCTTACCGCTTCTTATATATTTGTATAATTATTAATTCAGTGTAAATATAAAGCAGTCATATCCAACCAAAGTTTTGATGTAATGATTACTTCATGCATACTTTTAAATTTTCAGAAATATACTTATTCTGTAGGTTTGAGGGTAAATTTTCCACAACGAAGCATTTATAGGTAGCGCATGTAAGATACTATGAAAGTTGATGTAGTGGTACTTGTCCTAGTATCAACTCTCACGCTAATTATCGAGTAAGGGCCGTGATACACGATGAGACAAGAGGTAAGTGCTAATTCGTGAGAGTGAGGTCTTGTGAGAGCTCACGAAAGTAGAGGGAGAGGAAGAAGGTATAATTTTTTTTTTTTTAATAAATTTGGATATATTTTTTTTCTCTTCATATTTTCCATTCACACCTGTCAGAAGCTATCTGACCATAAGCAAATGTGTTATATAAAACGTAAGCAAAATACATGATGGTAGGCATGGGGAAGAAAAGTGCCTTACAACACCACTGTCTAGGCTTGAATTTAGCAAAGAAGGTCTCTCATCCAAGTTCTCTTCTGCCTTCTAACAGTCATTTCGAAATTGACAAGTCGTTTATAAGCATATTGTCGTGTCCATGCAGTTTGTTATGAAAACGAGAACAGAGAGTTTGTATGTATTGGTCAACTATTGTTTAAGTACGTATTTAAGGTTTTGTTGTTTACGTACCAAGGAGATGTCATTATGAGTATTAAAATTTTTGTTGATAATATTTTTTTTTTTTTTTTAAACACAAACTAAATGATAAAGTTATATCAAATGAATAAGTGTAATAAAAACATGTTTTTAAATGTAGGAACTCCATTTTAAGAAATTAAATATTATTTAAAATAAAGGCTAAAAGAAAAAATATATAGAAAATACGATCATTGAATTTAATATATATAAGTCACGATGTTTATAGTTGCATTCCTTTGAAACGGATATACCGATGAAATTCTCAATGCTAATTTAGTAGGTATGAGAATAGGTCGCACAGTGGGCAAAATCACCAATTTAGGTGGACAAAAGTCAAGTCAAAAGTTTGGAATTGTCCAGTGCTTCACCTTTTTAGTATTAGTAGGCAAGACCCTTCATACTAACATTTCCCGCCATACCGTGTTTACAAATAAATAGTAAAATATAGGGGTTTTGGATTTTAGCAAATAAATTTGATGTTTGACCACAGTGCGCTCGCCGACAGTGTCAAAAAATTAATTAGTTTTTATAATTTTTCTTATATTTTTAAAAATATTTTTTTCCGTAATCTGGGACCCCGAAGGTTAAATATAGACACGTTTCAGAATTTTGTCCATCTAAATCGGTCATATTGCCCACTGTGGGTCGTAAATAGAAAAAAATTTCATTAATAAAAAACCATGGATATAATTTTTTTCTTGCAAATACTTTAATGTTGCAGCCGTTTTAAGTCGGCTTCGCGAATAAAAACATATGTTGGGATAATCTCTCTAATTCTGGTAATTTTGCAGATATCGAGTCAAAACAAAAACTAACAATAAGATAAGGATATGCTTTATATCTTTTGTCCTTACAACTCATTACATTAATAAAAAATGAGACTTTTAGCGAGTTAAAACTCTATTAAGGAAAAGAGACTCACCTTTGATTTTTTTTTCATAGATAGCGTAGTCACAGCCAAACTTGCTGTAAAAATTTCGATCTTGAGAGCATAGTCCTTTTTTGTACATGAATTTTCAAATATAGCAAAAACTCGTTTTTTGCGAAGTTCACACGAAAATATCTCAAAAGGGACTCAGTGAAAAAATATGAAACTAACACAGGTTACACATCAATATAATGTTTATAATTTGGTGATTGAGACTGAGCTGGTTCTTCAGTTATAAAATTGAGACGTTGATTTCCAAAAGGTACTAAAGGACATTTTTTACGAAATTGATTTTTTTACATATTTGTATTCTCCTCATTTAGTTTTATCAAAATCTTAAATTTGATTGTATTTAATGAACACTCATGTCCTTTAATAACGTGATTTATAAATGCTATTAATTTCTTAAGATACTTATTACACATTTATTTTAATTCCAAATCATAACAGAACATTTCATTTCATAACTTTAATATGGTTTTATTAATATAGTAAAGAAATAATTCTAGATTTTAATGCGAAAAGAATCAAATTAGCTGGTTTAATAACATAGTAATGAGAGATTTTCGCGCTTCCTGTAAAATTCCCCAGAATGGATATAGTACCTTTTGGAAATCAACGTCTCAATTCTCTTCGCTCTTGTTTGTTTGTTTTGGTTTTAAGGCGTAAAACCTAAGGTCATCAGTGCCTAGAAACTATATGTATATTTAACCTTTATGAGAAAGAACTTTTGGTAATAAGTAATTGAGAAAAAAAAAGATTATTATGTAAACAATAATTTAAAAAAAATAATTAGAATCTGCCCAGGAATGTATTACTTTATATTTAATTAATATTATAGTCTTTATAATTTAGATAAAAATGATTGCTCCTTAAAACAATCATAAACTAATTTAATAGTTTCCCCTGTATTACCCAATAAAGTACTCACTCTTCGCTCTTAAAATAACATTTTCTTTAAAAATTATTAAGTCCTGTAATTTTGCATATTTCAGAACGAAACAAAAACTAGTGTCGATGAGAGTACTGTATACACTTTTGGTCCTTACAGCATATTACATAAGTAGCCAATGAAATATTTAAAAAAATTACAAACATTTTAATCAACTGAAACTTATGGCGGGCTATATTCAATTTAGGCCCATTTAATTTTACATCATTATAGCGAGTTTAAGAAAAATCTTTAGAACCATTTTTGGTAAAATAGTAAAAATGTGCTAAATTCATGGTATAAAGTACCCGAATTCCCTAGAGGTATTATATATTATATATAGAAACACGTGTTTTATTAAAAAATCTATTATATAATTATCTAAAATAATCAGTTAGTTTTATCTTATTTTCATCACTCTCTATCAACTTTCAAAGGCTTGAATATAACATAATATTTTTTCTGAAATCTTTAGCTTTCCAACGGTATATCATACATGTATATTACTGCTCTTATGTTCAAAAACAAAAAATTGCATTAAAAAAATATTTTTTTCTGTTTTCTCTTTTAGTTGGGTATCGAATCCATTCAATTTATATATTTACCTGGTTTTTATCAGTGGTAACAAGTTAATATAGTCATTTTTATAGAATCAACAAAATTAAAGGTACTTTAGAGAAAGAAAATTTAAAATATCGGCATTTAGGCCCTGTCAGACCATTTTTATCCGAATGAAACCTAAATGATATTAAAGCCCATTAAATTTTACATTGATATAGCGAGTTTAATCTAAATCGTCGGAACCGTTTTCGAGAAAATCGAAAAAAGGTGCAAAATGCATGGTATAAAGTAGCTCTTCTGGTAATCTCATTTTGACGAAAAAGGTTTCGTAATGTCTCGGGCGTATATTTGTCTTAAATATGAAACTTCAGTGTCATTGGACTTACCGTTCCCGCCCGAGAGTTACCACACACAGATCTTTTTGCGGGTCTTGATTATTTGGACTCAGGGGACCCTAAAACGTGTATTTTCGTTGAAAACTGGAATTCGAAAATTTTCACGATATATTACACACTATATACAGTATGTGAAAGTAAAAATCGGTGGATCCATTTCGGACTTGTTGCGACCACAAGCAACTTGACACGAGATTTTTAAACATTGAATTCAATAGTCGTAATTTGTATAAAACGTTTTTCTTCTAGCCTTTATTCTAAATATTATTTAATTTCTTAAAATGGAATTTATAAATTTTAAAAACACGTTTTCATGATGTTTTTTATTACACTTGTTTGATCCGTTTTTTTTTTTTTTCATTTATTGACGAGAAATTATATTGTATGTTTATGTTGTTATATGATAAATTAAAAGACTGGTCTACTTTGGGTTCATAAAGTGAATGATTTTATGTACTGAAATTAAGTTAAAAAAAAAAAAAAAAAATCATCACTAGTCAACTACAACAAGCGTTGTACATTTTTTACGTTCCAGCACGTCCAACACCAGAAATCAAGGACATTTGTTCCACCACAACTCCCGTACTGTCAAGAGGTTTGTGCTAGAAAACAAAACTGAAAACATGCGCGAATGTTCAAATACAAACTCAAGATCTGTGATCAGTCAAAGTTCGAGCATGCTCAGAATTATAATTAGGATTGGCTAGAAAATTGTGTGATAGATAGATAGAAAAGTGTGTTTATATTTCAAAATTACAGCAAATAGAAAATAAATAAATAAAAAATATACAAATTATTAATTACAAAATACAATAATAAAAATCAGACACACTACATGGTCTATTGACCGTCTCTGGAGTCTTAGTTTATTAACAAAATTAACCTTTAATCTATCAATATAAATAATTAATAACAAAATAAGAAACAAATACTTCGGATGTTATTTATGTACTAAAATTAATTCATAAATAGTCAAATTCACGCGATTCTTTCAGACAAAGTATGTTTTTTATTCATGCTATTTTTTTCTTGATTAAATGTAATGCTAATATCTTTGGATACCTATGTGGTGGTTTAGATTCAAAATTCTAATAATATAATCGAAATGCATCTTTATGGTGAACATAAATAATGGATCTATTGTTGTTTCAAAGTGTATAAAATGAGTTGGATTATATTTTGGCTATTTAAATAGTTTTTTAATAAAATATCTTTGTAGTTTTTCATGACTTTGTGATAAATAATAACAGTATTATAAAATCGATACGTTGCTGCAGAATTACAATTGAAAATACCAATAAAAATTAAAAGAGTGTATTTTTGGAAAACTTTAAGGAAAAGAAGAAAATCGCTTGAGACTCGGCAGCGATTTCAAGATGTCCTTCGGTCGATTACGCGTTCGCTGGGTATTCTCATCTATTTGAATAACGAGGAACTCGAAAAGACATTGGAATATAATATTAGGAAGTGACATTGAACAACATGGCGTAATATCTAAGTCACTGTGTCAAGGATCTTATTCAGAATTAATTATTCCTCATTAATTCATTAATTGCGGAAATTTCTAAAGTAGACAATATAATGATAATAAATGCTTTTGAGAACTAAGCTAGAAAGGACAATTAAATCTAACTGAGATGTTTTATGTGCAATAAATTACTTAAAAGTAACAAAAAATGCTATGAGGTAAAATTAAATTAAAAATAGGTCATATTTTTTTTTTACGTTTTTTATTTATTTTTTAAATGTACTAATAAATGTTCCAGTATCTCAATTTAAGAATATAATCAAGAAATTGCATTTTTGTTTCAAGCTGATTCCAATTAAGATGATATTTCTTTCTTTTTTTTTTTCTATATTTTTTAGTCCAGCCAAGATAATGGAAACATATTTATTTTTTAATAGGACTCCTAAATGTTTTTTCCCAATCTAGTATTTGGCAGAAAAATGTTTGGGAAAAAATTTATATGTTCTGTTTAGATTTGGAATCTAATAAACTAATAAAAAAAATCATGGAGTACTAAAGAGTTTTGCTCTCTTGTTTATTTAACGTCACTTTTATGATACTTTGGCTAATCGGACGATGCTACTGTGGAAGTCATAAATTTTGCCTATCCAAGTTCAGTTAGGATAGGGATCTTTAACGAGTACCTGACATCGCACAGGCTCAGGACCACCACTTCACTTGCCTTCCGAAGGACGGCACAACCAGGACTTTAAAGATTTTTGATTTTTATACGTTTAAAACGTACCATTTAAATTCTTTCTTCTTAGATAATTGTAATTGTTCGCAATTACATTATACATAACAAACAAGACCAGAAGTCTGTTTTCATATTGATTCCGAATTTATGTGAAGAAAAAACATATATTAACCAAAACAAAAGATATAGAAGTTAAAACAGTTAAAAATTCTTAAACATTATGATTATCAGAGGGTCATCTGTCGAATTTTCTGTTGGATAGTTCATGTGACGTAATTTTGATTGTCCTTTATCTAAAAAAGATAAATAATAGGTCAAATCCTAGGCGAAACTGATATTGATAAAACATTTCTGCTAGATCTTACTGAATGGTCTATTACTAACTGTTGTACAAGTTGGCTGATTCTTTGTGTGCATGTGTGTTTAATCAATAAACAATACAGAGTGACGTTTCGAAAATTGATTTCTCTCTTGTATGTGTAAAATTGATGACAAATCAGAGTTCTTTCATAAAATATAAAATAAATTTTCCAAGCCATTAGAAATAGAGTCACTTATTAAAATAGTAAAAAATGCTTAGTTAAGTCTGCAAAAAGCTGGTCCCGAGCCTGTGCGATGTCAGGAACTCATGAAAGAGCCCTATCCTACTTAAACCTGATTAGGAAAAATTCAGGTCTCTCACTGTAGCATTGTCCAATTAGCCACAGCAGCATAAATGGACGTTAAATAAATAACAACTTATGAACCTTCATAATTTTTAACTAAAAAATATATGGATAATAATTTTCCATAAATTGAGACGTTGATTTCCAAAAGATACTTAATCTATTTTAGGAAATTTTACACATATCGTAAAGATCTCTAAATAATGTATTTATTGAACCAACTTATTTTATTCTTTTCGCATTAAGATTTATAATTTTTGCATTTACTTACCTATATATGAAATGTATAGTAAGAGGAAGTATTGTGGTGGTGGACATTTTCGAGTTCCAGTTTTTAACCGAAATACACGGTTTAAGGTCCTCTGAGTCCAAATAACCAAGTCCAGCCAAAAAGGTCTGTATGGTTGTTGAAATTGAAACTATACGCCCGATATGTTACAACAACTTTTTACAAAAATCGGCTGACCGAAAGTACTACTTTATCCCATGCATTTTTCACCTTTTTATGATTTTCTAAAAACGGTTCCGACGATTTCGATTAAACTTATTATATCGATGTAAATTAAGTGGGCTTCAATTTGATATAGGTTTCATTCTTAAAAATAGTCTGACAGTGTTAAATGCCGATATTTTAAATTTTCTTCCTCTAAAGTACCTTTAATTTTGTAAATTTCCAAAAATCATCTTGTTAGCATTCATAAATAACCGCTTAATATGCAATTTAAAAGTGCAAACACATTTTTCAAGGCAATTTTTGTGTTTTTGAACATAAGGATAATAATATAGATGTATAATATACCTTTGGAAAGCTACAGATTTTAGAAAAAATATTATATACACGGCATTGTAAAAGTTAATGGAGAGTAATACAAAACCGATAAAACTAACTGATTTTCGTTGATAAAAATATATAATAGATTATTCAATAAAACACATAATTCTATGGAAACTTTATGTAATTAATTTAATCCTTTATCTTCTCTGTTTTGTTTTTTTAATTATGAAATTAATTTTAACAACAGAAGTAAGTTAAACTCGTGTTTTTCGCCCACCAGATTTGTTTTTACCATATTATTAGAATTATGTTTTCGAAAGGGAAGAAACAAATTAAGTATGATTCGGAACGAAATTCAATGTGTAATTAGAACATTTTGAAAACAATTATATTCCTGAAACGCACTTTGAAAGAATATTGAGTGTTCTTTATATGACACCTTTGCAAGAAACTAAACGATTACATTATTGATATTTTCAAATTTCAATTAAAAAAATTCTTTATTACTTTTAAGAAATTAATTTATACAATAAATAATAAATTTAATTTAAATAAATGTTAAGACCTTAAACATATTCACATAATTAAAAAGAAATAAAAAATAATTATATATTATAATATATATATATATATATATTTTCTGTGTTACGGTGCCCATGGCCAGCTGCTCCACTGGCCTTATACAATATCCTTTGCCAAGGTACCGATTGCAGCTTTCACCCTTGAGGTTTTTGAGAGGTTTCGTATTCATAAATAATTGGATAATTAATTTTATTTATTAATTAATTCAGAATATAATTTACTTTAAGGTTAACACAGCAGCGTGTGAAGATCAGAATATCCCTTAGTCTACAATGCCATCATAAACTGGACTTCAATTAAATGGAAAGGTAGTTTTCAAACGTGGTTTTATTGATACTTTGATTTCTTAATGTTCTACAAGTTTTACATTTGAATATTAAATGTGTAATATATGTTTATAATACTGCATGTATTGTAATACATTTTAAAAAAATATCCTATGATAAAATTTTAATTCCAAGAATATATGATTATATTTTTTAAAAAATAGACACGATTTGAAGTAAAACGGTAGCTTTATCGAAGATGCTTTTTTTTAAGGGTTACTGAAACAACATATAGGCTCCAACAAAAGAAAGTAATAAGGAAGCGGAATATTCCTGTGACTACCGATATTTAAAAGAAATTTCAATTCTCCAACAAAACTATGTATATTATGACTGATATGAATATAAACTTTAGACTGATTAGGCAAAAATTATTAAGGCTAATTATTTATCTCTTATGTTTTTGTTTGTTATCTTGCCATTAAGGATATGCTCTATCAACTCAAAACCACTTTATACATCAAATGATTTTAAGAATTTAATACTGGATCACCAAATCACAAAACCCCCCTCCTCCCTCCAAAAAAAAAAAAAAAAAAAAAAAAAAATAGAAAGGACAGAGGAAACATACCTCTAAATAGCCATTTATTCAACATTGATTCGATTTTCAACCCTTTTTCTGAATTCAAATCGCAGAAAATTCACCTAAATTTTCACTAAAATTCATCCTGACGTAATATGATATTTTTCTATTATGAAAAGAAACAAACATACCAGATCGAAGCACATTATATTTAGTTATATATATATATATATATATATGTATTGGTATATATGTATTGAGTGGGAGTCCAAAATTTTGCCTATCTAGGTTTTATTAGGGTAGGGATGTTTAACGAGTAACTAACAGGATCGGGACCACCTTTTTACGTACGGAGGACTGCATAACTCCTTAGTTTAAAAAATCCTTATTTTTTTTCTCCTATTGAAAAATTCTAGAGCTACTAGCCTGGATTTAACTCACATTCATGGGTTACGAAGGCTCTTATACTAGCCACTACATCACAGATGATACCTAAGATGTAATATATATAAATATTTAGCTCTCGCGTTTTGGGTGTGATCTTGCAATGTATCAATTCGAAACTCAAGTCTACAGTTTATATAAAATACTATAAAGAATTCAATAAAGGATTCGTTAAAAAATCTATATAAACAAATTAAATAAATTTGTAAAATAATTTGCAGAGCCACATCCTAGACGTATTATCACTAAAATATGAAAATGAAAATTAAAAAAAAATATAGAAAGTAAGAGATCCTTTCTTTTAATATTTAAAATCGTAGGCAAATTTTTCCAAATTATCACTGATATTGTTCGTGATGTAAAATAAAATGATATTGTTCTATTATGTAAAAACCGCACATACCGGATTCAAGCATATAAGCACATTTATATCCTGCAGGTAGAGGATTTAATGGGAGTAAAAAGTCCTTAGTTATACGTCCTTTGGAGGGGACGTAAAAAGGTGGTCCCGAACCTGTGCGATGTCAGGTACTCGTTAAAGATCCCCATATAGAATAGGTAAAATTTAAGAATCCCACTGTAGCATCTTCCGATTAGCCATAGTAGCATAAAGTGACGTTAAATGAATAAACAACAAACACATTTATATATATATATATATATATATATATATATATATTGATCATTCCTAATTTTGTTTTGTCGTAAACAATGCCAATATATCATATTTGAAAAACAAAAGAAAATGAAATAAAAAAATTATATAACACAGTTTCACATAACCAATTGTAAATTATATGTAGTTCTTATAAATATAAATAAGACTAAAATACACTCTGATGTTCAACCTAGATAAAAACCAAGCTGGATTTAGCCACATTATATAAACAATAAAATGTATTAGTATTAAAAATTTCCAAAAACTAATGAATACCAATAAAATATATTTGAAAAAGAAGGAAAATGGAAAAAATAAAAATTGCACAGTATGACATGACTAACTGTAAACTATAGGTAGTTCATAAAAATATAATATCGTAATATAGTAAGCTGGAGCACCAAAATGTTGATAAAAGATTTAGAAAAAAAAGAAGTAATAAGTTAAATCAGATAACATTATTAGCAATTTTAATTAATACATATGGTATGTAAGATAATATGCTAATTAATACAATGCGACTGACATTGTATTATGTTAAAGGTCTTGAAGATTACAAAAAGAACGAAGGACGTTGTAAACAAAATATTTTTTTTAAAGATACGATAAAAAAATATATATGTATGCTGAGAAATTTAAATAATTTAATGACTTATTTATGAAATTTTTATTGGTAGCGCTCGAAATAAAATTAGGAATTTTGTCATCCATTATAATTTAATTGTATTAAGGTAAATCACATTTTAATTAATGAAATATACAACCTACTAATTAATAGAAATAGAAAAGCTATTGATAGTAATAATTTTCTGTAAAACTACCCATTCTTGGAGAAAAAATACCATAATTAACCTAACAATTATTTAAAAATTGGGTCAATAATTTATTAATTGTAGGTTGACGCATCCTTCAACTCCCAACTCTTCTTAAATGTGATGTAATTTACTAGGTTCTTATTGAAACTCTATATAATATTTTTTAAATCATTAATTAACAATTAAAAAATAATTTATATAAAATATATGTGTTTTTTGAGTGAGCTTATTAAAAAAAAAAATTAAACTGTTATAAAAGAAATGTTAAAAAGTTATTTTGGACGTATTGGGTAATACGTCAAGCATGGGTTATGTAGCAACATTAATGTCAAATTATACATTTAATTTTTAACAATAAAAAATATTGTTTCAATAATTAAAATTTCAATTTTTAATGTTAGTTATTTTTAAAACAATCATAACTTGAATTATAAGTTAGTTATAAAGTTTTCAAGATGCAGTTGAGGAAATACGTACATATGAAAAAATATTTTTAAAAAATTGACAAGTAATTTTCGTTAAACTCCCCTGAAAACGATGATAGTCATCATATTATTATTATCGTATCATTATCATCTTTACTCAACCTTATCGTCTATTATTTTATTAATCGAATTCACAAGTGTTTTTAGTTCATTTGTCAAGGATCATAGATAGTTATCACTTATAAATAATATCAGTTATGAAAAATAGTTATTTAAAATTTCCCATTTTAAACTTTTTCTTTATAATTTTACTAAATGTACATATGCAGTAAGAAAGAAAATTGAATTGCCAATATTTCAGTTAGTTGATTAAGAAAAATAGAAAGTCCGAAACGTCATAATTTAATATTAGAAATAAGAAACTATCGTATATAGATATGATTGTTTGTTTGATTTTTGTATTTATTGTAGGTTGTTGATTTTTTCTTCTGTATATATATATATATATATATATATATATATATATATATATATATATATATATATATATATATATATATATATATATATATATATATTTATTGTGTTGTTTCACATGAAATGTCCGTTTTTATAGTTTCTGAAAAATATAAAGGATTTTGCAGGTCTCTGTTGTTTTCTTCTGAATGTTTACATATTTAAAGTAAACAGTTCCCAATCCTCTACCTTTGTATTATAAACATTAGCTTCCCAATCAATTACCCACTTTTTACTATACCTCCAAACATGAACATGGAAACACGCGAATTTCGAGTAATATTTTTGTACGAGTTTAAACTCGGCCATTCAGTAGCTGAAATATTTGCAAGGCGTTTGGGGAAGGGAGTGTTAATGAACGGACCATTCGCCGTTGGTTTGCTAAGTTTTCAGCTGGGGATACCGACTTGGAAAACTTGCCCCGAGGAAGACCTCAGTCTGTAATAGACAACGATGTCCTCAAACATACAGTAGAAGGAAACCCCCACCTTACAGTTAAAGGACTCTCAGCACAACTAAATGTAAGTGCATCTACCGTTTTCAGACATTTAAAGTGTATTGAGAAAGTAAAAAAGCTCGATACATGGGTACCTCATGATCTCACTGAGCGGCAGCAATTGAAACGCCTTGAGACCTGCGTTGAAAGAACTGGGCTACGAAGTTCTTCCGCACCCACCATATTCTCCCGACTTGTCTCCTACAGATTACCACCTGTTCAGGAATTTAGACAACTTCGTCAAAGGAAAACTTTTTGAAAATGATGATCAAGTGAAAAGTGCGTTTTCAGATTTTGTTTTACTTCAAAGCTCATGTTAGGCGTTGATGACCTTAGGGTTTTACGCCTTAAAACCTAAACAAACAAACTTCAAAGCTCAGAGTTTTCAGTTTGGGGATAAAAAAGTTGGTGTCACGTTGGAAAAAATGTGTAGAAAAAAGAAGGTAAATACTTCAAATAAAATTATCTCGTTTTCATATCGTATTTTTAATAAAAATCATTTAACTTGAAAACGGACATTACACACTATCCAATATGTATATATATATATATATATATATATATATATATATATATATATATATATATATATATATATGAATTTTATTTTATTGTTATGTAATTCTACGTTATCATTGTTTGTTGTAAATACTGTATGAATGTGGTCTCATATCACTATTAATATTGTTCGTTTTGAAACAAATTGTAATATATTTCAATAAATATCTAAAGAAAAGAAATAAGAAGACTAAGTCACGGACAAAGCTTCCCAAACATAAAGAAGAACACTGCAATCTTGAAAAAAAGGTTCTTTTTTAAACAATATTTATCTATTAAATATAAGGTAAATATTAAACAATGGCATGATACACGTTTAGAGAAACTACTCATTGTGTAGCACTCCAGTTTACCACAATAACCTACGTCTAATACTTTGATATTATGTTATGATATCGCTCACTAGATAACTTTACGATGAGTAATATTTAATTTAACGTAGAAAATCAAAAATAAGGGATCCTTGGAAGATATTGCAGAAAGGAATAAATAGAGTGATATAGTTGTGAGAGGGGGAGTGGGAAGGCGAAGTGGCCTTACATTGAACTTAACCCACATCCTGCTTGCTATCCTTTGGAATTCGGTCAAGAGTACCACCGTGGCCCCTTCGGCTCCGAAGGATCTCCCATCCAAAACACGATCTCTCACATCATTAACATATTTACAAATCTTTAAGAAAAATAATTAGGCAAATCTTTTAAAATAAGGGATCATCTGTAGCAGCATGGCTTGCATAACAGCCTTCTATGCTAAAGTTCACGGGATCAAATCCGCAGGTGGTCCTAGGATTTTTTTAGGGAGTTAAAAATCCTTAGTTATGACGTCTTTCGGAGGGGACGTAAAAAGTTTTACTAGTTTAATAAATGACACTGTTTCTAATGAGCTTGTACATTTTATTTCATATTTAATGAAAGAACTCTGATTTTTTATCAAATTTACACATAAAATAGAAAAATCAATTTTTAAAACGTCACTGAAATATAGTACATGTTTATTGATTGAACACACAGGCACACAAATAAATAACCAACTTGTACAACAGTTAGTAATAGACCATTCAGTAAGATCTAGCAGAAATGTTCTATCAATATCAGTTTCGCCTAGGATTTGACCTATTATTTATCTTTTTTAGATAAAGGACAATCAAAATTACGTCACATGAACTATCCAACAGAAAATTCGACAGATCACTCTCTGATTATCATAAATGTTTAAGAATTTTTCTTCACACCAAGTCTGGATCAATATGAAAAAAGACTTTTGGTCTTGTTTGTTTTGTAAAATGTAATTGCGAACAATTGCAATTATCTAGGAAGAAAAAAATTTAAATGGTACGTCTTAAATGTATAAAAAATGAAATTCTTGTTGATTCCGTCCTTCGGATGGCACGCAAAGTGGTGGTCCTGTGTGAAGTAAGGTACTCGTTAACGATCCCTATTCTAATTAAACCTGAATAGGCCAAATTTAGGACTCTCGCTTTAGCATCGTCCTATTATCCGCTAGTAGCATAAAGCGACGTTAAATAAACAAACAAAAACTTTTAAAATTAAGCCGGTGGTCAACTGTGGGGTAGTGGCTAGCATAACAGCCTTCTATGACCAAGGTCGCAGGTCAAACCTGGCAGTTGGCTTTAGGATTTTATATTGGGAGTAAAAAAAACTTAGTTATGCATTCCTTCGTTAGTAAAAAGGTTTTCCCGAGCCTATGAGATTCAGTTACTCGCTAAAAGGCTAAATTTTGGATTCCCATTAACAGCCACAAAAGAATGAATTAACAAACCAAAATAAACGAGAAAAAAATTGGCAATGTTCAATACACATACATATATATGTATTAAATATAATGTGCTTCGATCCGGCATGTGTGGTACTTTTCTTGATCGAAAAATATCATATTACATCAGGATGAATTTCAGTGAAAATTTAGGTAAGTTTGTTTACGATTTTAAAGATTTTCAAAGCTACAGCTGTTCTGAATTTAGAAAGCCTATATGTTGTTTAAGCAACCCTTCAAAAAAGCATCTTCGATAAAACTATTGTTTTACTTCGAATCGTGTTTTTTTTTTACAAATATGATTATATATTCTTCACATTAAAATTTAATCATAAGATAATTTATTTTTCTAATTTAGTAAAATAAAAAACATTTTGCTTTTAAATTTTAATTTAAAATGACCACACCTTACTAGCCACTTTTGCATACGATACAGCTCTTTTGACATCCCATCAAAACCCAATTCTTGCATCCTTCATGTTGCAAAACCGCATTGATGATTTATCCAGTTGGGCTAATAGATGGAAAGTGAAAATGAATCAATCCAAGAGTTTATTTATCGTTTTCGCAGTCTATTTTGAGGATAAACCCATTCCGACATCAGATGAAGTACGATATTTGGGACTGTACTTATACAAAAGACTGACATGGAGGACCCACATTAGACTTAAAAGACAACAACTGAACAGACGATTTGGACTACTATCTCGTCTGCTTGACAAACTATCCAAATTATCCGTGAACACCAAACTTACTATTTACAAAGTACTGATCCAACCAGTATGGACATACGGGATAGAGCTATGGGGATATACCCTTCAATCGAAAATATTGCGAAAAATCGTGGATGCACCGTTTTATGTAACCAACGAATTACTTCACAAGGACTTGGACATACAGTTTCAGACACAGCCACAGAATTTATAAAAGATTTCATGACAGACTGACTTACAACATGAACCCATCGGCCCAAACACTTAAATCCTACACGAACCCGTACAACCCACCCCGACGACTTTTGAGGCGGTGGCCTAGAGATGTCTTGCTTTAACTGACTTTCGGAAGTCATCATATTTGCTTATTGCAAATTTTTTTTTTTTGCAGGTAGCTAATAACATTAAAGCTCAAACAAAAAAAAAATTGTAATTTTTCTAATTTATTATATTACATGCAGTATTATAAACATATATTAGACATTTAATATACTAATGTAAAACTTTTAGAACATTAAAAAATCTGCTATCTGTAAGGTACTCGTTAAAGTTCCCTATTTAAATAAAACCTGGGTAGGCAACATTTATAACTCCCACTGTAGCAACGTCCGATTAGCCATACTGACATAAAGTTACGCTAAATTAATAAACAAACAAACAACAAAATAAAGTTGCTAAAATGATGAAATTTAAGTTCCTACTTTACGGCTCATAAGATCAGCAAGTGATAATTTAAGTAATTTAATCTTAAATGTCAGATTTTAAGTTGGTAATATTTTTCAATTTATCCAGGATTGTCACCATTCAATGCTCTAATTCATATTTGTTTTTGTAATATTGCCGGTAACTTTCCCGGAATTTTAGCTTGAATATTGCATCAGCAAGATTAAGGTCAGAAAGAAGTGGGTTGGTTAGGACAACCTTATTTTATTTTAATTACTCCTTTATTAGTTTATTGTTTGTTTATTCATTTAACGTCATTTTATACTACCTTGGCTAATCGTATGATGATAAAGTGGGAGTCCTAAAATTTGGCTATCCAGGTTTAATTAGGATAGGGATCCACGGATTCATTTCCAATGTTTGTTTGTTTATTCGTTTAACGTCACTTTATGCTACTATGGCTAATGCTACAGTGGGAGTCCTAAATTTATTAGGATAGGGATCTTTAACGAGTACCTGACATCGCAGAGGCTCGGGACCACCTTTTAACGTCCCCTCCGAAGGACGGCATAACTAAGGATTTTTTACTCCCGT
Organism: Piezodorus guildinii; assembly: GCA_023052935.1. Taxonomy (NCBI): domain Eukaryota; kingdom Metazoa; phylum Arthropoda; class Insecta; order Hemiptera; family Pentatomidae; genus Piezodorus; species Piezodorus guildinii. The sequence goes on along the minus strand of CM041296.1, from coordinate 96,932,061 downwards.
TAAAAAATCCTAGGGCCACCCGCGGTTTCGAACCCGCGAGCTTTGGCATAGAAAGCTGTTATGCTAACCACTACGCTATGGGTGACCCCTTCCAATGTTTGTTTCCAATCCTCATTATGTATAATTCTTGATTTTTTCTTTTTATTACTGGCTTATCCTTTTTTCTGCAACCTCTATACATTTCAAGGAATAATAGAGTTCTTAAACAAATTTAAAATGATTCTTGAAGTGAAGAAGATTTGAGACGGGGCACTAGCTTCTGGCTCGACAGTACCATTACGAATCGTACCCTAGTTAATATATGTATATTGTTTATAATCTTTACAACGAGAATGGTGACTTGTACTTAGAAAAAAAAAATCCTTAAAATATTCAAATAGGGTATGTATGACCTTTGAAATAGTAAAATCGTCCTTTTCGATTGTAATTAATTAAGTATATTCTAATTATAGTTCGTTACTATTTTTTCCCTTTATATATTATGGTTTTAGTTTATTTATGTTCCCGTATAAATGAATTGTTAACACGAATAATTGGCCAGTTGGTGGAAAAACAGAGCTTCCTTGCCTGATATTCGTTGTGAACATAAAAATATTTGTAAAACTGTGTTGATAAGTTGATGGTAGCACTAACGGTAAATAAGTGTTGAGGATTAATATAAGAAGATTCATTTCCTCTTTAAAAAGTGCTGCAAAATCATTAAAAATTCATATGAAAACCATTATGATTATAAGATTTGTAAAAATCATGGAGATAATGACGACTTTATAGCCTCTAAACTTTAACATATGGTCTACATTTTAAGGAAACATGCAACATAAAAATTTTTCAAAAAATTTTTTTTTTTTTTTTGCCGATATCGTACATGTTTCTTTTCTATAACCGATAAGAGTTAGGAAAACTCTTATGAATTAATCAGTAAAAAAAAGTAAAATTGTGGGGAAAACATGCAATTTAGGAAATGAAATCTTAATGAACAAACTTTTAAAAAACTTTCAAAATAGCACTGAAGAAAAATTAACAAAGGAGAAGCGAAAAAGGTCATAATAAGCAAAATTGGTCAAATGCCGAATGTGAAAAAATAATATAAGGATTGCACAAGTGTTATTTAACATGTAAAATAATTACTATGCTAAATTCTAGATTACGTAGAAGTAGGTAAAATCGTATGTTACTTGAATAGAAGGTGGCTTTTTGAAGTAAGCCTTTTTGTAGTAATATATATATATTGTAACCTCCTGTTTACGAAGGCTGTTTGTTTTCGATAGAAATATATATTATCTTTTAAAGTAAAAACAAATTTTTTGCTATTTTTTAGTGGGAATATTGGTAATTAAATAAATAAAATTAATGTTAAGATACCTCATGAAAGACAATATGGCGCCCCTTAAGACTGCAGCCATACATTTAACAAAAAACAAAACAAAAGTGTTAATATAATTAGGTATTTTAATTACTATTGCATTTTTCATATTGCAAATAGCATCTATGGTCATTACAAACTCATCCATGCAATTGTGATTCAATAACGTTGGTTTTGTTTGATCATTCATGTATTATTCAATTAAATCAGACACACTAGTAATTCGAATATGTACAGGACCCTTTATGGGCTGTAGAGGAATAAAATAATATAATAAAAAAATTATTCATATCTAATTATAGCTTAAATTGATGAAAGGTAGAGAAAACTTATGACACACTTATGTATACTGTAATTACTCTTTTTAAAACATCTCAATTAATGTAAGAATAAATTATAGCAAGATATACCCATCATTTATTATGAATATGAATATTTTCTAGATTAAGTCCAAGGATGGAAATTTAATTGTTACGAAGGGTTGTCAAATGTAATTTAATTTTAAATAATGAAAGACTTTCTTCTGTAATAATTAAAGATAATTGATATATCTTGCTACATGTAAAAAAATATATTTAAAAATTAAGTTCGCTGTATTTGGCTACTTCAACACTTACTAGACAAACATTTTGACATTCCTATCAACTTAAATTAACATGTTATTCACTTAAAATATTTACGCAGAAAATATTTCCTCGGATCATATCTTCACCAAACCATTAACTCCCATCATCATCCCTATATCCATAGTCTCCTTCTATTTAAATCCTCAGTTCACTCTCTTGAAAAAAGATCGCGCCATTCTGCCCTATTCGTTCCTACCCACAAAACTAAAACTTTTGATCTTTTCTTTATTATCCACTTAACTACCCTCTGGAATTCTCTACCTACCCATATCCACCATGCTGCTTCTCTATCTTCATTCAAATCGCAACTTTTCCTTTACCTCCTATCGTCCCAAACTGACGCTTAACAAATTTTTATATATTGTAATTCTTTGTACTTTGAGTGAAAAAAATAAGTAAAAAGACTACTGTTTAAATGCATATATTGTTTGTCAATTGATTTATTTTTCATTCTGTTCAACACCATCGTTTTCGGAAGATTACTTTCTTTTTTTTTTTTTTTTTTTATAATATTTCTTCTTTCTTATCTCATTATTTTAAAAAATAACTTAGTTAATTTTGTCCGTTGGCCAGACATATTATATTATTTCAATGAACAGTCTGTTATTCTTAAGGAACCCAGTCCCAGAATAAAATTTGTTTTCTATTCTATTTTAACTACAAAAGGCTCATCTACAAGACCAATCTGGACTTACGGAGTTGAGCTTTGGGGCTCTACTAAACTACCGAATTCTTCACTTATCCAATCCTTACAATCCAAAATCCTTGCTGAAATCCTCAACGATCACTGCTTGTCACGAGTAAACTCATCCATTATAACCTTAATGCATTCATATGTTGTTATATTTTATACATATGTTGCTGATTGGGCACTAAACAGATACTATTCCTTCCATGACAATCTCCAGTCCCACTTATTTCCACTAGTCTTGCTTCCTCTCCAACTCCTGATAATCCTTCGAGGCGTCTGAAAATAAGATGGCCGCGAGATTTCTGATTCGAACACAACTATGTACTACCAATAGGTAGTTTCTCTATATTTGTACGGTTGTTTTATATTATACATTATTATTACTAGACATATTAAGATAAATACAGTTGTGATTTTTAATAAATTGATATTTTTTAAAAATCAAAACGTTTCATGGTAAATAAGGTTCTTACATTTGTACGAATTATAGGAGAAGGAACACCTTAATATAGTAGTTAACATATTTTCACTTGAATATCATAATTATAAGGTCTACGACTAATTTAATAAAATCTAACAGTGAGTTATTACTACAAATTAGATATCTAATGTAGAGCGCGTACCTAGGACCGATACCCAAAAGTCCAGCCCACACCGAATTTCCTATATTCCCCCTCCTTCCACCTCTACTGATTTAACTGCCACCATGAATACATTCCTGACTGAGCTCAAATCCCTTATTACCCCTCTCATCTCCTTGTTAACAAACTTAGTATCCAACCTAATCCAAGTCCCCAGAAATCCATAAATGACACCAAAAAAGTCCTTTTCCATTCTCCTTTGGAATGCGAATGGAGTTCGAAATCACGTTAACGAACTAACTACATTACTACATGACAAACATCAAACATATTGACATAGCCCTTATAACTGAAACACGACTGACCAACAAACGATTATTCAACATCCCTGACTACCAAATATACAGAACAGACCATCCCGATGGAACAGCTCATGCCGGCACTGCGGTCATCATCCATAGCTCCCTCTCCCACCACTCATTTCCCCTACCAGTTCATGATTTTCTTCAAACCACTGCTATAAAAATACAAACCAGTCATTTTCCTTTAACAGTGGTAGCAGCATACTCCCCGCCTAAAATACCGATTTCCGCAGTCCAATTCAATTCCTTCCTAAATTCTCTAGACCATCATTTCCTTATAGGTGCAGACTTAAATGCAAAACACCAGCAGTGGGGGGCTAGAACTACGAATTCTCGCGGGCGAACCCTGCAGTCTGCACTTTGTTCCACCCATAGTAACATCCTCTCTCCCGACTCTCCTACCTATTGGCCCACCGATCCTAGCCGTAATCCCGACCTACTAGATATCTTTATCCACAAAGGCCTAGGACCGCTAAATCAATCTGTCTCCCGGCTCGATGACCTATCCTCAGATCACAGCCCTCTTATCCTAACTCTTTCATTATCACCTATACTAAAACTCCCTCCTCCGTCATTCCTAAGAGGCCCAGTTAACTGGACCCTCTTTCGTGAAATCATAACCGATGCAATAGACCTCAGAGTATCCCTCAAAACTCCTCAAGAACTAGACGATGCTGTTAATTCCTTCACCACCCTGATCCAACAAGCAGCCTGGAATGCATCTTCACCTACCCCTTCCCCTCTTCACTACAAGAAGAATCCTATACCCCAAGACCTCCTAGATCTAATCCACACTAAGCGATGCTCCAGAATCCTCTGGCAAAGAACCAGGCACCCAGACGATCGGAAATCCTACAACTATTATACCAAATTAGTTAAACAGAAATTAGACTCCTTTAGATCCAACTCCTACAATTCCTACCTCTCCTCATTATCCGTAACCGACAATTCTCTCTGGAGAATAACCAAAAAGGTACTTAACCATCATACCATCACACATCCTCTCCGACGAGCTGATGGTTCCTGGGCTTCGTCAGAGGAGACTAGAGCAGAAGAATTTGCCCAGTACCTATCTAACATATTCACCCCCCATCCCAACCACAATTCCACTCATATTGATGGCGTAGAAGAATTCCTCTCTTCACCAATACCTCTCTCTCTACCTCCTAAAGCTCTGAGGTCAAATTCCTTATAAATAAACTAAAACCTCGTAAATCTCCTGGCCATGACCTCCTCTGCTCCAAGATCATTCGACAACTGCCTAAAAAAGCAATTATATTCCTTACTTACCTGTATAATTGTATCCTCCGCACAGCCCACTTTCCTCTGTTGTGGAAACACTCCATTATTATCCTCTTTCTTAAACCTGGTAAACCTCCCAACAACGCCTCATCCTACAGACCAATCAGCCTCCTCCCTATCCTTTCAAAAATTTTTGAAAAAATCCTACTTAAGCGTATCCTACAGTTAATTGAAATTCCTTCCCACCAGTTCGGATTCCGCTCTGGGCACTCCACTGTACAGCAAGGTCTAAGAGTGGTTGACCATTTATCCTCTGCACTTGAAAACAAGCAGTACTGCACTGGTGCCTTTCTGGACATTGCTCAGGCATTCGACCGGGTCTGGCACGATGGCCTGCTTTTCAAACTAAAATCCGTATTACCCCAATCCCTATATCTAATCCTAAGATCCTATCTCTCTAACCGTTCCTTCAGAGTCCGCTGTGGTTCAGAGTTCTCCACTTGTTACCCAATCGAGGCCGGCGTACCTCAAGGAAGCGTCCTAGGTCCTGTCCTCTATATCTTGTTTACAGCTGATATACCTTTAGATCCTGATACCTTCCTAGCATCTTTTGCCGATGATACTGCCATTCTATCAACCCATTCAGACCCAGAACTAGCATCTTTCCATCTCCAAAGACACCTCTCCTTGATTGAACATTGGTGCGATAATTGGCGCATCAAAGTCAATCAAACCAAAAGTAAGCACGTCACCTTCACCCTCCGACGTAAATCCTGTCCACAAGTTCATTTCAACTCTATACCACTTCCCTGTTCCGACACAGTCCGGTATTTGGGTTTCCTACTAGACAAAAGACTGACCTGGAACCCACATACTCGACTTAAAAGACAAGAGCTCAACAGAAGATACGGACAGTTATATAGACTACTGAACAGAACATCACAACTTTCCGTTGGAAACAAACTATTAATTTACAAGACAATTCTCAAACCTATGTGGACCTACGGAATTGAACTATGGGGTACTACTAAATTTTCGAACATCAAACGTATCCAATCCTTTCAGTCCAAAGTCCTTAGAACAATAGTCAATGCTCCCTATTATGTTACAAACAAGACCTTACATCATGACCTCAAGATCCCTTATGTCCTTGATCTCATCCCATCCAAATTCTCAACCTTCCATCAGAAACTTACTCTTCTTCCTAATCCTCTGGCACAATCTCTATCTAGTACCAACCATCCTTACAACCCTCCTCGTCGGTTGAGGCGGCAGTGGCCGAGAGATCTCTTATAAATAAGCAATTGGAGTGCTGGCAATGGCCAACTTCTCCACTCATGCCTGAGAGTGTGTGGCTCTAGCGCCCTCACTCAGTCTCCACTGACTAGATTGGTGACGCGGCTGACTGAGAGGCGCTGGGATCTCCTGACATTGTGCTTCGGCATCCATTTCTGGATGCAGAGGTTCGATTCGGAGTTCCCAGGGGCAGTATGTAAATATTGTATACAGGTATGAATGTGGCCAAGATTATAATTATTTTCTTTTATTTCATTTATTTTATTTTATTTTTATTCATTATTTTTTTTTTTCATTTGTTATTGAGGTATTTTATTTTTTGTTTGTTTTACTTTGTACATATGGAATGAATGACTTCTTTTATCTCTAATACTTATTGCCCAAGATAGTGGCAGATTGTATTACTTCTCAATAAAGCAATTTAAAAAAAAAAAAAAAATGTAGAGCGCCAGTGAATACGTTTTTCCTCATACCTCTAGCATGTCACATATTTTATATTTTTTCCTTCTTTTTCAAGTAATTACTATCCCTTTTAGAACCATCTGCTGATTTTTAATTTACTACTTGACAGGTGCGGATAAAAATATTTAAAAAAAGAATCACATAGTAGCTTTTTCTAAAATAATTTATTTGCTTGACGTAAATATTTATGTCAAAACATTTCGAAACGAAATAAAAATAATAAGTCAACTGTAATAGGCTTACAAGATAAAATCTTGATCAACTGTAAATGAGAAATATTAAAATACTTTTAATTATTAATATTAAAAACTTAATTATTATAAATTAGACTACTCAGAAAAAAACAAGAAAAAACATTAGATAAACAGAACCCAGAAGTAGTCTTGGTTATTTACTTTAATTATAGGTTTATTAATAAATATGATCCAGATTTTGTCCATTCAACATTTATTTTTATATTTTTTTTTTCAATATATATATAAAATTACCGAGATTATCACCGTTTATATTAATAACCATAGATTAAATAGATCATTAAAGTAGTTGTGTTTACTATGCATAATTGAAATAATTACTTCAATTAATTTAGCTAAACAAAAACAATATTTAGCAATTTAAATATCTTATAGTGAATTTTTAAGATAAAAAATAACAAATTTTTTTCTTCGTAATAATCGCTACATTATTGTATATCTATTATGTACTATCGCAGATCATGAAAAAGAAGAGTGATGAACGAAATAGTTCTTGACAGACTAAATATTCTCTTGACAGAATATTAATGATCTTGATGAGGAAGGAACCACGATTTAATTGATAATAACGAGTAACGGATATTACTTAAGTAATAAATCAGGAACTTGGAGCGTAGTGTGACTACACAGATTCAGATGAATTCCGAAAAGTAGAGTGGTCTGGCATCTTGCCACTCTCTACCACCTAGGCCAATGATATTATTTTATTATTTAAATTCCTAAACCTTTACTACTACAACCCATGAAGGGTCTTGGGCTCAGTACATATAGAGATTTGTACTGTTTCTAGGCCAACGGCCGTGCAATGACGTGATTCGGTCAAGATCACGCTCAGCCGCCAGGTTTTTTTCCCCTTTTTGGGTACCCACTTAATAGAGGCTGGGTGTGCCTCAGGAGGGTCTCCATGCCCCAGGATCTTAAGCTGTCATATTTTAAAAAAATGGTTTTATTATGTATATTAAAGAATATAGAAAGATCCCCTGAGTCATATATATGTATAGAATTGAGACGTCGATTTCCGAAAGGTACTATATCCACTTTAGACGATTTTAAAAGAAACGCAAAAATCTGTTATTTATTTATTACTGGACCAATTTCGTGATTATTTTTTTTATTAAAATCTAAAGTTGATTTTTAAGAGTGTTACCAACTAATTATTGCACTTTTCTGATGACTTTTAAGCAATTTAACATGGATATAGTACTTTTTTGAAATTAAATGTGGATATAGTACTTTTTTGAAAGAATTAAAAGGGATATAGTACTTTTTGAAAGAATATAACGCCGGTAAGTTGGTGGCAGTCACTATAAACTTCATTATACATTACCGATAACTAACGTCTTTATATTGTTAATTACTAAGTTATGTATATTTTCTTATTCTCCCTCTGAGAAATATCTTTCTTTGTTTATTAGTTATCTATTCTTCATAAAGAAAGAAAATATTCAAAGGACAATTTTCTATTTATGGCACTATAATAAGAAAGTATGTAATTATGAAGTTTGTTTTGAACTTGTACTTACTATTTCTGTGAATTTAGCAAAATCTATATTATTAACTACGTTTAAACAATATTTAATCATAAACTGATTACTATATAACGTATATGATATAGAAGTTGTTTTCTATTATTTTATTTATTAGTTGTAACAAAGGAACTGCCAATAAAACATACTTATTTTATGGTATTCTTACTGTTGTATTTTCTTGGTGGCTTCACCCGCAACAAACTTCTTTACCATATAGTCAAAATGGTCAAAAACTACTCCATCATTATAAGACGTATACATTTTCACGAAATATAAATATTATATTTTTAACATTTGCATTTATCAAAGTTGTTTTTAAGTAAAATATTCCCACTCATTGGATCAATGTATATCAATCACATTTATGTTGCAAACGTGACTATATACCACAATTACGTTACAGCTAAAATATATTGAGTAATTTTGGCTGTCTACTTCTACCGGATCGCAATTGTATATTTGACAGAATAAAATGACAACTTATTAGGCTAAAGTTAGAATAAGGGTTGATGAGGAAAGTGATTGAATAACAACTTAACCTATTACTAAAATTGTCTACTAAAAATATCTTGTTTCACTTACCTCCGTTATTTATATCAATTAAAGAATTTGAACGAAAATAAATTGTTAAAGAATTATTTACATTTAATTTTAAAAGAAACATTAACTAATTTATTATTATCTACGACAATCAGTTTGTTTTATCGGATTTTCATCATTCTCCGTTAACGTTTAAAAGCTTGTGTATGAGATAATATTTTTCTAAAATCTTTAGCTTTCCAACGGTATATTATACATGTATATTACTGTTCTTAAGTCCAAAAACATAAAATTGGATTAAAAAAAAAAAAAAAAAAATATATATATATATATCTGATGACAGATCTAGATAAAACTAAACCATTAGAATACAAATATGTCAAAATATCAATTTATAAAAAAATGTCCTTTAGTACGTTTGGAAATCAACGTCTCAATTGTTCAGTCATGACAGAATAAAAATTCCAGAATTATCATAATGTGCACCCTACTTGCTTTTGTTTAACATTTTTATTTTATTATTGTTATGCCTGACTACTAACCATTTTCGTACACTTTGATTACCGTATCAGTAATATTATTTTGGCTTGATGTTGATGATTAGGCACGGTTGAGATAAGTAGGACAGTTAGCCATGGGACTGCCAAAATTGTGACCTGACAACTATTTGGCTCCTCGTCTAAACTGGCTTCCAAAACATCCATAACTCCTGCACCATTCTCCTCTGCCCTAACAATAACCCTCTATGCATATAATTCAGGGTGGTCGAGTATATAAAACGACGCGCCCCCACAAAATCATAATTTTGAAAGTGAACTTTATTAACTCAGTTATTCCGATAACTTACCGTTTATGAAACCGGTTTAGGTCGCATCCGATCGAGAACATTAATATTAAAGTAAGATTAGAGAAAGGATTTTTATTTATTCAACATGTAACAGTTAAATAATACGAAATCCTTACCCGAAACCTCGGATTCATGATCTCATTAAAAGATTACAGGTGGAGAATCTATGAAAAATAATCACGAAAAAGTGTGTAACATTCATTATGATTTAACATACAATATAATTTTAAAATTAACAGTATTATTTTGCATAGGGTAGGAAACCCAGAGAGCATTAAATTCCACCATGGAAACAAAACAATTATTATTAAGGCAAATGAACTTTGTATATTCTGCAATGGTTATTTCAATAATAGTTTGTACCATATCCTCCAACATTGCCAACTTAAAACATAGACATATTCATAAAACATCTGAATCCGTATCCTGTGACCTACAGAAATTGAAAATATCATTGAACATTAATAGTGAAGCCAGATTGAGCAGTCTTTATTTTATATCTTAAACAATGTAATAAATATGATTCTTATTAGTTCCATATAAACAATATTATGTAAATAGTTTTCGAAACCATTTAATATCTTACTTTACTACGCTTCCGTTATTTTAGATGTCTCATTATTATAATTTAATATTGTGTAGTAATCAATATTATGTTAAAAAATTTGTATCATTCAGTTCGTTTATTTTTTTTTACTATTTTGTCATGAGTACTTGTTTAATCTTTTGTTTAATGTTTTTGGTAAGAGCACTAGACTCAGTACATTCTTTTATAATTGTTTTAGTGTAAATTTGTACAAGACTTTGTCTTTCACAAATAAAATAAAATTCTTAAATTTCTATATTATTTTTCATGGTTATTAAAAACGAAACTTATATTGAGTTGTGTTGGATATAATTAGTTGAGTGGTCGATGAATGAAACAATTAAGTAGTTTCAACCATTTATTTTCTGCCAACGTTTCGACCCCCATTGTGGGTCATCATATTGTAAGCGAGTGAAAACTTATGTTTTCATTCGCCTGAATAATGTGTTGGTTATGATGGGTGATTCTGATAGTTTAATTTTTTAGAAATTTTAATGATTTATATAATTTATAATGGACAACATTTTAAATAAAATGGATATATTTTAATTCATACTGGCTGTCAGTTAGTCGTGAAGATGGGAAAGGCCAATGGGGAACGTTTCGGGGTTGACTCCTAATTATTGCTAATGTAAAATAAACTTAATAGGAAATTTAAGAACCACACACATATATAATATATATATATATATATATATATATATATATATACACTTTATCGACTATGTTTCTTCTGAATAATTAATTTTTTATGTCAAAAAAAAAACAAATAACAACGTAGTTAGTGAAAGTCGTATGTTGTGCGCAGGGAATTTTTTTTATTTAGTATAAGATCCGTTTCAAATATTTTTTTTTCTAATTTAAAAGAAATTTACAAACTGTATTATACAATAAAATACATTAATAAATGTGCTAATAGACCAATGGGCGTGATACAGGCGTGTGAAGAAACTATCCAGTGGTAGCACTTCAAAGTTTATTCAGTTAAGTAGGTCTCGAGCCCATTGTCTTTCAGCCGCCTAGGAGGATGATCAGGAATAGGAGATGAAGTTTGCGGACGAGTGGGTTGGAGTGGACGGTAATTTGGATAAAAGGAGGAATATCTAGTTCGGGCTAAATCTGCGATAATGGATATTTAGGTCTTATGAATTATTTTATTGGTGACAAAGTAAGGGACATTTAGAATCTTTCGGAGGATTTTGGATTGCAAGGATTGGAATGCGGGAAGAATTGGAAGGTTTTTTGGATCCCCATAACCCAATTCCATATGTCCAAATAGAACAAATGATGGTAATATAAATTAATTCTTGTAGTATGTGGAAGGTTTTAATCGTTTGTCTAGTAAGTGTTGTAGTAAGCGGTATCTACGAGCTGTTTCTTTCGTTTCAGTCTATGTGAGGATTCCAAGTAAGACATTTGTCTAGATGGAGTCCTAGGTACCGGATCTGTTCAACTGAGGTGAGTGGAATATTGTTAAAGGAAATAGTGGGACAGGCGGACTTCGACGGAGGTGAAGGTAATTTGATGGGATTTAGTAGGGTTGATTTTAATTCTCCACTTTTGACACCATTCTTCAATGGAAGAAATGTGAGACTGAAGGCGTTTCAAATATTAAACATAAACTAGATCGCTTTCTCTTTCGCCATCTATCTTGTAGCTTTTGAGTTAAACGTTATGATTGTATTGAAGATCAACTGATACAAAAGCCCTGACTAATGTTAAGACGGTTATTCACGTAATTGCGAAACCGCAAGAGGAAATTATCATCCTTAAATTTACGAGCGGAGATGGTTCTCTTCTGAGAACTAGACGAAAGGAGATGGATCCATTCTCAATAACAAAAGATGTTGCATAAAATCCTGCGGTCTGCTTTCTTCCTCTTTCACTAGCCTCAGCTGATGTAGGCCCGAAAGGTCGCAGCTTCGGGAGCAGGGGTTAGCATCGCATGGGAAAGCAGTCGCACTATGTCTGTAGCATTTCACTTTCCTATATCTCACCGCATCCTTCCGATTTCCGGGTAGACTCAGGCGGAAGTTGCGACTCCATTCTTCAGCGGTTTATATCCAATATATAAACGTATTGAAGGTATTATGTAATACTTTATTGTTTAATCGAATATTCTTCCGAGGATGAACATGGGATAAGATTGATTTTTTTTTTTTTTTTTTGGTATGACATTTTATTAAGAAAGAAGGAAAAAAAAAAAAAAAATAATGAAATGAAAACGCAGCGAGAAACAAAAATATACGGTTTTATCAGGGTGGATCCAGAGGTAGTTTTATAGACATATACTCTTTATGAATAGTTTTGTTAAGTTGAAGTTTGAATTATCAAGTTGATAAATAATGTGAGGCTGTCAAATATTCACAGTTTGGTTTTTTAAAATCTTTTGAAACACCACGTTTAGTTGTATGCTGCTATATATCAATCCTATCAATTTTTAAATAATTGTAGAATAGGATAGATTTGGGACAACACCAAAGAGGGTCGCACGCTCACTTTCTATAAGAGCAGAAGTCAGTATACAAAAAAAATAAAATAAAAATAAGAACCCTTCCTTCCTTAAGTCGGATGCTCTAATTGAAGACACACAAGCAGACACTCATGGAGAAGACGTCGAAAGAGACGGAAGATACTGAAGGAGGCAGAGAGAAAGTTATCCCAGATCACTAAGATAAGAAGTCGCAAGACAACTTTGGTCATTTAAATTAGTGATAAAATAGTAAAAGACTTAGCGAACCCGAAAGGTTCAATGCCGATACCACAAAATCTTGATTCGTCCAATGATCTCCATCCAAGCCCACGATATCGAGATCAGACTTGACACCATCATTTCACCGACAGCTCAGCCTGCATTTATATAGGATTCATCCCAGTCGGATCCCAATATTTTGTTTATTCCCAAAATTATTTGTATGTCCCAGGACTCGATCTTCTTCTGAGCCTTAAAAAAACTGATTTGAGTCGTCGTGATAATATCAACACAGTTATACTGAAACACTTCAAGCTTCGCTATTCCCCGTTGTGTAACCTTCTAAAATGGTCAGGGGCCTCATCAGGTAACAATGTTTCTTTATAATATGAATATAAGCTGAGGATGTCATAAAGCCGAAACGTTGTGTTTCAAACGAGTAGTGGAAAAAAAAGTAGTGGGATATAAAACAGTTTATTTAATTTATTGATTCCTTATTTCATTTTATTCTTTTAAGCTAAGGTAGGAGTTATCCTAAAAGTAACCATTTTTTCTGTTCATGATTTACTCACTACATGATTTTATGGAGTAGATCATAGAAGTATTGGTACTTATAACTTAATTTCAAGAACAAAAATTTATAGTGAAATGTTAGGATTCTCACTACGTCATATTATGAAAAATATCAATGCCTGCATATGCGTATAATTTACAAAAACTATATAGGAAAAAATTAGAAACAAAGAAAAAAATATATAAAACAATGAGGAAAAACAAATTAAAATAGCATATATTTCTAAAATTGATTCGAAAAATCCGTCCTAACATTTTTTAGAGTGATAGAAATATAGAGGTACACTAATTGAAATGTGAAGATAATGCTTAAGAGAGCCCGACATCCACGAATTAAAATATAAATAAAGAAACTATAGAAATGTATGACTATTATTACAGTCTTAATTGAAACAAATTGTAATATTGCTGAATAAAGTTGTTTGAATTAAAATAATAATAATAAAGAAACTGAAATATGAAGAAGTTTATTTAAAATTTTATTCCCTGATTATTACAGCTATCTAAAATTTACTTGTTAAAATAAATTGAAAAAAAAAAAAGAATGGTTTGTAAGTAAAGACAAAAAGTTATAGAAATCAAATTCTGAAAATTTATGATGATTTTTTACGAATTTGAGTCTGACATTGTTAAATTTGTATTCCTTTCTAAATCATTATTCGTGAAATATCGTTCAGGATAGGTGAGTGATAGTTTTGACCCGATGACACAAACACATATAATAAAATGGCATACAAATGTAACAATGTGCTACGAAATGATATATTTACCCACGATTTACGATAATAACAGGCTCTGAATAGTGAATAATAAAAATAGTAGCCCGTTAGAGAACAAGATATGAAGAGGCAATGAAAAAAGATGCTGATGTTGATAGTGAATAGCCAGTTGAAAGCGCTCACGGCGGGCGTGACCATATTGACCTTACATAATAATCTCCCTCTTTAAGTTCCCATAGCAAATCTCTTCTTGATTTTTTTTTTTTTTTTGTTTAAGGTTAGATAAACGAAAATAGCAGGAGGTCTCTAAGTCTGGAAAGAATAAGTCATCAACAAGTCAATGCTACAGTTCCTGTTTTCATGCTCAAGTTAATATCAAATGTAAATTATTAACAGGTAGGAAATTATTAATGGGTCGCGAGTTCAAACTCGGAATATGACCTTGTTTCAATACTTAAAGGATTTGGGCTATGAAGTCATACCGCACCCATATATGTAATATGCAGTTTATTTTCGTTTATAAAGATTTATAAATAACGCCTAATGTTGGATTTTTAAAAATATTTCTATTGTAAATATGTCATCTGAAATATAATTTAAAAGAAATATAATATACCTATATATATATATATTTTTAAATGTATGATTTGGGAGTCACCTACGGTGTAGTAGCTAGTAAAAGATTTTTATGTCCAAGGTGATGAGTTCAAAACTGGTAGTTGGCTCTGGGATTTGTTAATGGGGATAAAATATTCTGGTAATGACGTCCTTTGAAGAGGGCGTAAAATGGTGGTGCCAAGCCTTGGCGATGTCAGGTACTCATTAAAGATCTTTATCCTAATTATCTCTATCCTGTACAGGCAAAATTTAGGATTCCATTAACAGGACCACAAAAAAACAACCTGTATCTGTACAATCCATGAACGGTCTAATAGAGATTCGTACTGATTCACGACCAACAGCCGTGCAAGGAAGTGAATAAGTCTAGATCATGCTCATCCCCCCATTTTTTGAATACCCACCTTATAGAAGTTGGGTGTGCTCCAGGATGGTCTCTATACCACAGGGTCGCTCCTCGGTTAAAATTACAGAATACATAGTTCTGTCTTAGCAGGGCTTCGAACCTAGGACCCGGAGAACAGTTGTCTAATGCTTTATCCACTAGACCAAGTCGCTCCATAACCACAGTAGCATAAACTGACGTTAAATGAATAAACAAATAAACATAATTTTTGGAAATATTCTAAAAATTAAACCTCTTAATTACAACAACGGAAGTCTATGAATGCTTTATAAATTCTGAAATCCACTGCGAACAACTGGAAAGCTTGTACACGAAGTTTTCAGAGCTTTCGTTTAACCGAAAAGGAATTTTATGCCAACAAGATAATACTTCCCACCGAACCAAAGAAAAGTTTAAAAAACGTCATGTGTTTGAACTCCTACCTCATCACCACACAGCCCAGACCTAGCAATATCGGTATACTACTTGTTTTGATTCATAGCCTATTTTCTTCAAGATAATTTTTGTATAATTTTGCAGAAAGTGAGGTCCAAGAGTTGTATGGCAGCCATCCCGAAAAATGGTATCAAGGAATTGACAAGCAGATGGCTAATGACGGTAGATAAGAATGGACAATACTTTGAGTATTATTTGTATTTGTTATTGGTTGAATAACTGTTAATGTTTGGTATATATCCCATTATATACCACGTAAAATATTTAAAACCAACCATAGGGACTTTTTCTCGAACCTCGTGTTTGATTAATATATTGGGCGAATTAATGCAGGTTTCCTCTATTGCAATATCTTAATTCCAATTGTGTAAACAAAGCTAATCCTAACATTGATCATTATTATACCAAAACAAACCTTATCTAATACCCTCTCTTTCACCATGAATTTGTTTAGTAAAATCGTTTTGTTCAGTGTGTTCAAAGGTCTTGAATCGAGAATGTCAAAGTGCGATTTTCGTCAAATTTATTTTTACGAATTTAAATTAGGGCGCAGCGCTGCGCAAACGGCTCGTAATATTAATGAAGTGTGGAGTCAGGGGGCTATTAGTGAGTGCACGGTGCAGCGTTGGTTCCAGAAGTTTCGCAGAGGAGATTTCGACCTCGAAGACAAGGAAGGTCGGGGCCGTCATCTTGCTCTGGACAACGACCATCTGAGGTCAAAAGTGGAAGAAGACCCAACCAAAACCACACGAGAAATGGCGGCGGAACTCGGTGTGAACCAATCCACAGTTGTACGCCACTTGAAAGCAATTGGTAAGGTAAAAAAGTTGGCCAAGTGGGTGCCAGTAGTAACGCCAGACCACACGTTGCACAACCAACGCTTCGACGACTTCACGAGTTGGGCTACGAAGTTCTCCAACATCCGCCTTATTCACCTGACCTCTCTCCTACAGACTTCCACTTTTTCAGGCATCTGGACAACTTTTTGAGGGAGAAAAATTTTCAAAACCAGGACGACATTGAAAATTCTTTTCGTGATTTCATTGAGTCCAGGGATTCGGATTTTTTTTCTGGTGGAATAAGAAAGCTTGTTGAACGTTGGCAAAAGTGCATTGATTCAGATGGAAATTATTTTGATTAAATATATATGGTTAAAGTAAAGATATGGCGTATTTACAATACCTACTAAAAACCTGCATTAATTTTGCATCAACCCAATAGAAGAATACCAATTTTTTTCTGAATTATGTTACAGGAAATTTTAACTAAAAACAAAATGATGGACCTGAATAATTACATAAATATTAGATGTATTTTGACCTCATATAATTATTTTTATTAAAAATCAATGGCATTTTCAATGTAACAATCAAATCTAAGCAGTACACTAGATGAGAAAGATGGTTAGGGGTGCGGTCATAAGAAAGAAACACACATTAAAACGTAGTACTGATTTTAATTGTGTGCATAAATGTAATGAAATAAGTACTACGTTTTTATGTGTATTTCTTTCTGATGACAGCACCCCCAACTATCTTCCTCATCTAATATTCTTAACGGCCAGCTAAACAGTATTCTAAGAGATAGAACCACAAGACCATTGAAGCACAAGTGCATGTTTAATACCTCGCTTCTTCTAACCAGTAAAAGAAGAAATCGCAAGTTTCTTTGAAGGGAAATTAATTAATGAGTATAATAATAATAATAATAAGTTTGTTTAGCTCGGTGGGAACCGCATGAGTGGATCTCGAAAAGGAAAGGACTTCCTCCCGGCTTACATTGCAACTCTCAATGCACTTTCCCTTCAAAACTACCGAGCATAATTGCATTATTGTATTTATGCAATCCTCCTATAAAGGAAGAGTCAGTTACGAGTCATTCCAAAAAATAAAAATACGATCAAATTCAACATCCTTCATGATTCTTGATAAAGAAATATTACATCTTTATGGAAAAAAAAAGAACAAAAAAAACATGTGCCTCAACAACCAATGAAGAGTCTATACCCCAGGGTTGCCCTCCGGTCGAATTAACCGAATAAATTATATTCTGCCACAGCAAAGATTCTAGTGCCCTATCGACTAGACCACGCCGCTCCCACATCCTTATAGAAAGAATAAGAAAAAATATGGCTTATACTTCAATCACAAAACTGTTATGAATTGATAGGAAATATACAGTAAGAAAAAGCATTGCGATTGTAAACATTTTCGAATTCCAGATTACAACAGAAATAAACGTTTTAGGGTCTTCTGAGTCGAAATAATCAAGTTCCAAAAGTTTGTTTTTGTCCGTATGTGTATGTGTGGTAAGTCTAGCGCGAAAACGAAGTGAAATATCATATTTTAGGAGCGTGTATAAGCCTGAGATGTGACTGAAATATTGTTAACAAAGTCAGCAAACCAAAAAAGCCACTTTATACTTAGATTTTCCCAAAAACGGCTCTGACGGACTTGATTAACCTCGATATATAAATATAAATTTAATGAGCTTTAACATGATGTAGGTTTCATTCAGATTTAAATAGTGGTACAGGGCTTAAATGACGATATTTTAAATTGTCTTCCTGTAAAGTACCTTCAATTTTGTAGATTCTATAAAAATAACATTATAGCCTTGGGAACATTTGGTAAAAAACGCATAAGTACGCGTAACCAAAGAAGAAAAATATTTTTTATGCAATTTTTGTGTTTTACTTTCACTTACTATATATAGTAAAGGGAAGTATTGCGATCGTGAAAATTTTCGAATTCCAGTTTTCAACGGAAATACACGTTTTAGGGTCTCCTGAGTCCAAATAACCAAGTCCCGCAAAAAGGTCTGTGTGTGTGTGTGGTAACTCCCGGGCGGAAACGGTAGGTCCTATGAAACTGAAATTTCATATTTAAGACAACTATACGCCCGAGACGTGACAGAACTTTTTTCATCAAAATGAGCTTACCAGAAGAGGCACTTTATACCATGCAATTTGCACCTTTTTTCGATTTTCTCGAAAACGGTTCCGACGATTTTGATTAAACTCGCTATATCGATGTAAAATTTAATGGGCTTTAATATAATGTAGGTTTTATTTGGATAAAAATGGTCTGACAGGGCTTAAATGCCGATATTATAAATTTTCTTCCCCTAATGTACCTTTAAATTTGTAGATTCAATAATAATAACTATATTATCTTGTTAACGCTGATGAAAAACAGGTAAATATATAAATTGAATAAATTCGATACCCAACTAAAGGAGAAAACAGAAAAAATATTTTTTTTAATGCAATTTTTCGTTTTTGAACATAAGAGCAGTAATATACATGTATGATATACCGTTGGAAAGCTAAAGATTTTAGAAAAAATATTATCTTATACACAAGCTTTTAAACGTTAGTAGAGAGTAATGAAATGAACATAAAACTAACTGATAGATAATAGATTTTTTAATGAAACACGTGTTTCTATGGAAATTTAATTTAATTAATTCCTTAATAGTTTCTCGTATTTTTATCTCTAACTGTTTTTGGAAATTCGTTCATTGATTTTAAAAACGGAGGTAAGTGAAAGTCGTGTGTTGCTCGCACCAGATTTTTTAAACATAAGATCAGTAATATAGACATACAGTGTACCGTTAAAAAGCTTAAGATTTTTTAAAAAATATTATCTTATAATTGTAAATGTGTTGGAGAGCGATAAAAAACCGATAAAACTAACTGATTGTCGGAGATAATAATATAATAGATTATTTAATAAAACACGTTTCAATTGAAACTGAATGTAACTAATTATTTAGCATTTTATTTTCACTTCTAAATGTATTTAACATAATTGATTTGAAGAACTAAGGTAAGTGAAAGAATTGTGTTGAGCACACGATATTTATTTAATGTTCCTTATTGCATCATATAATAAAATGCATTTCTGTATATAAATAGATGAAACCCCTAGACTATGAGTTGAAGGAAGTTGGTGAGGTGAACCAGGTGAGAGTAGTGAATATATAAAGCGTCCTTGCAGTTATGCCTAGAACAAGGTTAGCTGCACTTCTTTGTTCAACTATCTTGGTTTTAAACCTTATGCCTTCATTATAGCTATATTATACTTTTTCTTTAAAGAATTTTTATTTTTATGGTTTATTATAAAACTCTACAGGAGTTTTAAGAGGTGAAGAAACATATTTTTTTCGAAACAATTTTTATTATTCAGTAGTAATACAAGTTGTCTTAATAAGAATACTAATAATGATTCTTTGACACCAAGCACATTTTTAAGTTATTAAAATAAAAGGATTGAAAGTATGTGTTGCATACTTACATTGCTTTTTCAAATACACCTTAAAGGCGGGGTCTTTTTTATTTATTTAAGTTTTTAATAATTAACAAAGTCATCGAATCCCTTCTAAACAATTTCTGGAAGAAGTTTATAACCATCTTATAAGAGTATTAGTATTTTTTCTAAACCATGTAGTTTTTATAATTATAATTTATGTAGGTATTCTATTTTATTTTTGAGGGGTCACCTGTAGTGTAGGGGCTAGGATAACAGGCTTCTATGCTCAAGGTAGCGGGTTCAAACCCGGCAAATGACCCTATGGTTTTTTAAAGGAAGTAATTTAAAAGCTAAAGTAGCCGTCTTATGGATCACAAGGAATAGTTTAAACTGTTTTTAAGACATCTTGACGACGAGTCAACTTAAAACTCAATGATAATAATAAAACCACTTAATTTTGAAATACTTAATATACTGATATTCCTTGAATAGTGCTGTAAAATTATTATGACGTTTCCTTTTATTAAGGAATGTAAACACACTCTTTAAAAAAAAAACTTTAGAGATGTCTAAATGACTATTTTAATAGAAAGTATCTTATACTTGTTTGACTAATGAATTTATACGTAGATTAAAATCGGTTACACTTTTTTTTTTTTTAATGGCTAGTGCATATCATATACATTACTGATTTAAGAAAAAATGAAGACGATGTCTTGATGTACCCATCTACGGGTGCGATCAAACTTTTTTATGTACTTCTGAATTGAAAAAAAGGCAATATGTATTCTCGTTTTCATCCAGTGGGGACTCCTGTCCGAAAAATGATATCGACATGATTTTTCAGTGAATTATTTCTTTTTAACCACGAAATGATGTTTAGATTTGAAGCTCTGGTTCTGGTCTCTTACCTATAATTTCTATATTTAGAAAGCAGTTTGATGGGAGGGAGCCCGGGCTGAGTGGCTAGCGCACTAGTCTCGCACGTTTAAGGTTTTGAGTTCGAACCACATTCCCGGCGGGACTTTTATAAGGATGTAACTAAATGGGGATTCACTCACAGCCTCTTCCCCGGGTATGCGAGTACCGTCAGCCTACTGGTAGTCACTCAAAAAAATAGGCAAAGGGAGTGATGACACTATCCTAAAAAATTCATCGAGAAAAGTGGTGAGTATATTCTCCCAGGAGATTACACCACGCGGCCAAGGGCCTACACAGCATGTCGCGCTAAAGAGAAAAACGAAAAAAGAGGAAATGCAGTTTTAATCTTTTTTCTGTAGATATAAATATTCACTATATCAGATGCCTAACATATATGATTTAAAAAAAAAAATGATGCTTTTAGGGCAATCACTGAAAATTAACATGCTACAATTATATCCTATTGCGTAGTTTAAAGACCTTTACTGCTCAACATGCTTTAATGGGCTATTTTGTAAATTTTAGTAGAAATTTGCACGGTTTTGGCTAGTTCAATATTTTTCGTCAAATAGTTATTTAAATTTTTAAAGTATTATCCGCCGATATATACTTAGAAGAGAGCATTATAAAATTATATTTGTAAAACGTGATTATGAACCCTATAAAATTCGGATTTGATAGTGCATATTTAAAAATCGAAAGTAGAGTTTGTGACCTCTAAGGAAAATACTGGCACTGTGGCCAGTGAACAATCAGGTCGAGTTTAAAGTGAATAGACGCTTTACACTTCCTAAAATTATCGATTATTTTGACATTTGACTCACAAATCATGTTGGGGTTTGCACAATTATGCTCAAAACTCGATGTCACCATCAGCCATTCTGGTTTAAAATAGCGGCAGATTGGAGATGTACGTGTATGTACACGTAAAACACGGTTATTCATTAAAATAGAGATAAAATTATTTAAGATAAAAATTTTTTTCGGATTTAGTAAACTAAGAATAAAAAATAAAATTAAAATTAAACAGGGAGAAATAAACTTGATTTGTTTACAATTGTTATTCTGTTGCATTTTTTTTCTAAGGTCTTTTAGTCTTTTATTTTGCCTCTTAGTTTTAGTTAGTTATTATAACTCAAAACTATGTATCTTTAAGAATATTTCAGATAATCTTTTAAAATATATTTAATTGCCTAAACATTAGTATATAAACAAACATCTGAATTAGACTAATATAAGTGAAAATGTTGCTAATATATGTGGTAATGGATCTGAGCCCAAAGCTATAGAATAAAGTTGATAATAGAAGAAATTTACATTTTCGATAAGTATTTCATAATTTTTGATAATAAATATTACGTAAAAATAAACCATTTTGTAATTTTGTTTAAAGTATTTTTTCAGGGTATTTTATCTCGACAGACACATCAAACCCATAATTTATTTGTAAACTAATATTTCTTTATTCTTTCCGATTTTTTTAGCCTCTGCTCTTTTAAAAGTTTCTGCCTATTATTGTGCTTCGGTGCTTCTCGAAATCTTATTCTTTCGCCATTCAATAAATTTCCATTATTCTCCCTGCCTTTTATGGTTTACTCTATTCTTTCAAATCTTCTAGCACTTGTGTAAGCCATTTTTGCTGCTTACCTTATTGAAATTTGTTTTATATAATTAGGTAAATAAACGACTCGAATGAATTTAAGAACTTGAACCAACTAAAGGAGAATAAATATATCTTTTAGGTAATTTATTTTTTGAACTTAAGAAGAGTAACATGGATATATATTATACCGTTAGAAACCTAAATATTTTAGAAAAATCTGGTGCGCGCAACACACGCTTAACTTACCTCCGTTCTTAAAATCAATTTAAGAATTTTCAAATACATTTAGAGATATAATAAGTTTAAAAATTAATTACATTGATTTTCGATAGAAACATGTGATTTACTAAATAAACTATTATATCATCATCTAAAACAATCAGTTTTATCGGCCTTTCATCACTCTCTATTAACTTTTACAAGATATTTTTTCTAAAACTATTAGCCTTTCGGCGGTATATATACAGATATATTACTATTCTTATGTTCAAAAACACAAAAGGGCCATTCTTAGCAAAACGTACAATTGGGTGCGTCTTTCTTGAAAATTTCAAAAGTTCAATTTTTGGTCCATCCTTTGTTTTCCGTGTCCCTATATGTGAAATCTGATCTAATGTAGCACTGAGCAGAGCTTGATTCGGTGTAATTATCAACATAATTAATTTCATCAATAATTAATTAAGTAATAAAAAAAAAGAAGAAATATTCCAGAAATCAGAAAGTGAACTAATGACTATCTAGTAGTGAGCCGATGATGAGTCGGTCAACCAATTATTTTCGGAATGATCTCTGAAGGTTTTTGAACGTCTAAAAGGATTAAATAATCCTCGCCTCTTTCATCTGTTAAATATTTTAAAAATTCGCTTCTATATACGATTAGCACACAATTGAGTACGATAATGATTGAACAGCAATATTTCTTCATACCAGAGCAGTAGGTTTAAAGAGAATTAAAAAAAAACACCCGTTTCGTCATTGGTGGGGTGCGCTAATGACGGTAGCGTCAATGACGAATCGAAGGTTTTCCAAAACGTTTTCTCTCCAAAACAAAGTATCAAAATAAAGAAGTACATCAATCTGGATCCTATTTCGGAAAAATAGAAAATTAATCAATTAACAATAACTAGCAGAGGTAGAGTGGGTGCGACAATGACGGCCAATAAAAATACTCTCACTCACTAGCGTAAGTCTTCCCTCCCTGCCACCAAGAAAGATATAGAAGGCGATTACAAACCTTTTGGTCGGCTTGCCGAAGGTGTAACAGTTTCTGCGAGCCTTTCCCCCCCCCTTTTTTTTTTGCTTGGAAGGAGATCGCAGCACGAAAAACCGTTTGGGGTGCGCCAATGACGCAAAATCCTTTGGACATTTCAGTTTTATTTAATTAAACCGGATATAACCGTTTTCACACCCATCAACTCTGTATTCTGAAACTATAGAGTGTATGAATGAACGCAACCGACCAAACCAGTTAAATTTTTCCAGCACCTTGACTGGGTACTACGTTGAAGTTGGCAAAGTCTGATTTGGACAGAGTGAGCCAATGCTGTTTTCGGACATTTATTCATTTATTTTAGTCAAGAATAATTCATTTATCTGAACTTATGAATGTGCACCAAGTAGAGCAGAAAAATATCTACCAGAAAAAAAAAAAAGTTGGAAAATAACCAGTTTTAGTACGAGGAAAATCATTTGGACAGCGTTTTTACGTTTGGTTGAGAATGGCCCAAAAAATGAATTAAAAAAAATGTTTTGCTATTTTATCCTTTAGTTGGGTATCGAATTCGTTAAAATTTCCGATGAAAACTCGAATACGAAAATTTTCACGATCGCAATACTTTCTCTTACTATATATTTCATATACAGATAAGTGAAAGTAAAAATATCATCTTATATGCAAAGTTGTATAAGTTAATTTTAAGTTATAAAAAGCTGATACAACTAAGTAATTAATGGTAGTAGATACATTTTAACAATTAGATCAGTTAATTTGAAATATACGTTTTAAGGTACTCTGAGTCCAAAAAACCAAGTCGCACGAAATGGTCGTGTGTGTGGGAATCTAGCACAAAACGAAAAGTCGTATGAAACTGGAATTTCATATATATTCAATACAACTATACGTCCGAAACGTTACAGTAACATTTTCACTAAAATCGGCTGACCGGAAGAGCTTCTTTATACCATACATTTTGAACCTTTTTAAAATTTTCTCGAAAACAGCTCGAACAATTTCGATTAATCTCGCTTAATCGATTAATGGGCTTTAATGTAGGTTTAATTCTGATTGAAATAGCCTGACAGTGCTTAAATGCCGATATTTTGAATTTCCTTCCTCTAAATTGTCTTTAGTTGAAAAAAAAGAAAAAAAGAAGATATCGTCTTCTTTGCATTGCTAAAAAACAGCTAAAAATATAAGTTAAACGAATTTGATAACCAACTAAAGGAGAAAAGAGCAAAAACATTTTTTTAGGTAATTTTTTTTATTCCAAAAATAATAATAGTAACATAGATGTATAACATTCCGTAGGAAAGCTAAAGATCTTACAACAAATATTAGGGGTACTCACTACGTTTGCTATAGCATGCTATTTGTGCTATTGTGCTAAACCCATCAATTTTATACAGGAAATAACTGTAGAAACTTGACGGGTTTAGCAAAATAACACAAATAGCATGCTATAGCAAACGTAGTGAGTACCCCTATTATACTATATAAAATGCTGTAAAAAGTAATGTTGATGAAAATGGTATAAACTTATGTGATTATTGTAGATAATAATTTATTTTGTTCAATCAGATTTTAAAAAAACTAATAGTGTCGTTCACCCTCTAAATACTTTTTCAAGAACACAATTAAAAAAAAAAAAGTAATGGTGATATAAAGAAACCATCTCTCTGACTTACCCCAATCTCGATAAAAAAATGATCGGCAATTTGTTTCCAAAATAACATTATTAATTCTTAGGATATTATTAAATTGTTCAGTCTTTACAAAAGAGTATAAAATATAGATAAATTTAGATAACACACATGTCAACGGGTGTATAAAACTATTAAGGTAAGAACTGAATAAGGATTTTTGGATTCCATCATCACAAAGAACAATTTAAGACTTGCATACATGTACGATGAAAAGTCAGGTTTCTAAGGGGCCTCGACCGTGACGGAGTTTCCACTTTCGCTGCGGATCCAGAAGAGCTCCACTTAGATCCGCTATGGCTTTAACGCTCAATTCCAACCGCGGTGAGAACCTCGCTTTCTGAAAACAGAGCTCTATGGAACTGGAATATACGGCGAGGGAATGTTATCCAATCTTCCTTCATCTTGGTCATTTCGGACTGAGCAAGGAGAACCAGAGGTACAAGGGAGTACAAATAATATAAGGTTTCGATGATATTAACTAAATTAAACATCACAACCTTTAAAAGCCCAATATTATTTCTTTTTTTTATTAAAATTTTATTGATATTTACAACTGTATTATAATACATACAATAAGTAAATGGGCTAATTTACATCCTCATCAAAGTCTACGACGACAAGATCAAATTCTAGAGAGCTATATAAGGCTGCTGAAGTGAGATGAGCTGTTTTCATTAATCCAAAACTATAGTCTTTAGTCTTGATTAATAACTGAAACGTTGGATGGTTAGTTTATTAACTGTCATTTGAAAGATAGCGGTAATAACTTGACTATAAGTGTGTATGAGTGTATAAAGTCGCTGTAACTGTACTGTTTGGAAAGGAAGAGTGTCCCTCCTCCAAATAACCCTTAGAAAATTTAAATTTAAATGAGCATGAAAATTTAAGGCAAAAACATGACAACATCCAAATTAACTTCATGAAAAATCATATGCAGTCATAAAATGGCAACAATAGTAGCTCGATAGATCTTACACGCGATTTTTGTCGGAGAAAGGCAGGCAAATGACTGCCGAATATTAAATTGCAATTTTTAGCCAAATTGGTAGCATTATTAAGAAGAAAAATATTCATAAAACCAACAGACCTGGAGTCACATTTGATAAGTAAAACGTTAAATGCAAGAGGAAATTTCCGATTGCTCACATAATGATCATCAATTATGAGCTTACAAAGCTGTATAAGTTATCGATAGTTCGAGAACACCTGAATAAAAAATAATGAGTTGATTAAAATAATTTTCATAAATTACAAAAAACCATTCATTATGTATGGCTATAAAATTCTTAAAAGAACAAAACAGTATGTGCAGTATTCTTTTATATATATATATATATATATATATATATATATATATATATATATATATATATATACACACATATATATATTATATAAAATATATTTGTTGACAGCAAGATAAACAGTGTGCTATATTATCACATTATCGAACATTATCATCAACGAGCACAAGGACAAAGACACAGAAGATGCCCAAGATCTAAGAGAACGAAGGAAGACAGATGATAGGGCAGACCCCCCTGACCAGCGGTAGTCATCACAATGACGAGATAGCTTCTCGCTTTTCCCCTAAATCTGCCCTAACATCGCTCCGTGTAAACACATCTAGGTAGGGAAAGTCTCGCGGGTGCTTTCCAGTCTCTACTCAACGCTACCGTATCTGCCTTTTTATATCCTAGCAATGATTCCCCTGTATCTTCAAGAGGTACCATTTAAATGTATGATATAGATACAAAAAGTAATAACAAAGAATTAGCAATGATATTTATGAACGAATTAATTATTATAGCGATTATTTCCCCTCAGGATAGCAACTGAACTTGAATTCATGGCTTATTATTCCTTTTCGCCTCTCCATCCTCCCAACATGTTCTTTTTTCCTTTCACCTGTCCAATTTTCCCAGGTAGTCGGTCAAATTTCAAAATCTTTCAAATTTTCGACATTAAACTGTTGTCCCTCTGGACCTCTTTCGCCCATTTAATCCTGCATTTACTTTCATCTAAATATAGCTTCTTTGTCGTTCTTGATTCCTCCAAAAAATTGTAAAACAATATCGTGGCGTTTTTCAATATTAATCCTCTCTGTGTTTATAAAATCATGTTTTCTTGTTCAATATTTTAAGAAAACTAGTTAAAAAGAAAAATTAGTTAGGTGCTTTTAGAATAGAATAGAAAAAAAATTGTATTCCCGGACTTTGTCCCTTAGGAATAACATGAAATTTACAAGTAAATGTAGCACATCTGGCCAGATAACATTAAATAGGCATAATTATGCACATAGGTAAAAGAGGTAGAACAAGAAACTTATATAAATGTGTGTACATACACACCTCTATGTACCAAAGATAAGAAAAAGCATAAAAAAGTAAAGTAAACAAATAGTAAATTGAAAGTAAGAAACAACTAATTTTGAACACACTAACATAATATTAATAATAATGATATATACATGTATATATGAAATAAAATAAAAATAAATAAAAAGGTAAACATAGGATATGCATTATAACGAAAAAATCTAATTTAAAATTAAAGATCAACAAGCGTCAGTTTGGGATAATAGGTGTTGGAAAAGGCGATATTTGAATGAGGAAGAAGCATGACGTATATTGGAAGGAATGGAATTCCAGAATGTAATGGAACGGGCAAAAAAGGATCGATCGAAGGTTTTAGTTCTGTGGGATGGCATATAAAGGTCGGAAAGGCGCGATCTTGTTTCAAGCAAGTGGACTGAGGATTTAAATTGAAGGAGACTGTAGATATAGGAAGGATTCTGGGATAATATAGTTTGGTAGAGAAATGACCCAAGGAAGTATTGTCTGCGTATGGAGGGAAGGAGCCACTTCAACTCGGCATAGCGGTGGGTCACATGAGACCGCCTCGAGGTACCCAAAACAAATCATGAGACGCTTTAACTTGTTCTCAAGCACCACAGGGAGATCACCGTACACTGCGCAGCAGTAGTCAAAGTGGGGGAAAATGAGAGACGAAACGAGGAGCTTACGCGTGGGTTGTGGAAGAAGGTATCTGGAGCGATGAAAAAACTTCAGGGTACTTATAGATCTACGGGAAATTTGGGCTATATGAGGTTTCCAGGATAGGGTTTGGTCTATGGTAATTCCTAAATTTTTGACAGAGGAGCTGAATGTAATGGGGTGATTGTTCAGAAATAAGGTTGGGAAGGTGATATTGGATCTGCTAAGAGGACTGGAGCCAATCAAAATAGCCTGAGTTTTCGTAGCGTATAAGCTAAGCTTATTCAGGTTTGCCCAGGCACTGATCATATCTAGGTCTACCTGAATAGGAGCAAATACCTTTGATAACTCAGAAGGAGGGAAGGATAAGTAAATTTGGAAATCATCAGCATAAAGATGGTGGGAGCATGCCTCAGTTTGAACCGAGAATCCTTATCACAATTGGTATTTTGCTTGCACAAAATGTAAGAGAAAAAAAAAATCATTTTCAACATTAAAAGATATTTTTTATTCCCGAAAAAGAAAATCCGCTGCACATAAGGTAAAAAAAAATTGTCTATAGCGATGATGCCTTAGGGAAAGCACCGTCCGTAAGTGGTTTGTTAGGTACCTACAAAACTGGAAATTTTGTTTTGGAAGTGATAGGGTCGTCCTTAAACTGTTCATGATGACCAAATTCTAGCATTGATCACAGAGAAACCTGACTCTACGATACGGAATATCGCAGAAACGCTGCTGAAGAACCTGAAGGTTTTTATTGAAATTACCAGTAAAAAAAAAAAAAAAAAAATCGCTAGTACTTGTTTTACAATCCAATATAAATGTGGGGAGGGGGAGGGGAGGGAAGGGTATATAAGAATTAGCTCGGCGTTTCCTAATTTTTCTTTTCTTTTAAAATTCTTTTTATTTTCTGCAAATTTGCTCTAACGATTTTGATTAAGCTTCCTATACCGCAGATTTATTTCATGGAGTTTAATAACTCTTAGGGTTGATTCTGATTGAGATAGTCTCACAGGGCTTAAACTCGGATATTTTCAAACTTTTTATCCCTAATATACCTTAAATTTCTTTAATTAGAAATAATTAACCATTTCAACTTGTCAATATTAAAACAGAATGGGTAAATATGTAAAATGAAACCATAGGATTTGTTATCAAACCTTAAGGGTCATTTGTAATATAAATAAAAAAATGTAAAATGAAACAAAATTGCTAATCAACTGAACGAGAAAAACGGAGAAATATTTGTTTAGGTAAATTTTTTTTTAATTTCTGAATAGAAGAATGGTAGTATGGACGTTTAATCTACCGTAGAAAATATAAGTATTATAGAAAAATTGTTGTGGGAAGTAATGAAGAGTGATGAAAAGGAAATAAACTCGAGTGATTATTATACATAACAATTTTAAACTTTTATATTATGTAATGTAAAACATATGTTTGAACTGAATATAATTATTTTAAGTTTTAATAACTTTTAAAGAAAGTTCTTAAGTTGATCTTAACAACCGAGGTAAGTGGAAGTAGTGTTTTGCGTGCACCAAATTGTTCATAGATATAAATAAAATGTTATGTTCTTTTTTAATTTATGATGATTGCTATTTCCTTCACTTACAGTTAAAATGTTTTAATGTAATATCATTGGTGTCGGTAGTATGTCTCTGTTTTAAAATGAGCAGCACGATAGAACTAATTGTAAGACGGTGTTTTAATGAAAAAAAAAAAAAAAAAAAAAAAAAGGGAAAAAATAGATTCTCTAATTCAAGCTGCTAAGTTGGGATTTTCCCTCAACCGGAAGGGAGGACTTTTTTTTTTTCTTCTTGAGGAGAACAGTGAAAGTTAGCTTTTCACGAAGGAAATGGAAAGGTATCGCTTTCCTCGAGTTAAGTCCGCGACTAAGTGCCCTTACATAACTTGCAGCGGTGCAATAATGCTAGGAAGTGGAAGGACTTACTTTACTTTTTTTCAAAGTCATTCTCTTCCATTAATTATTAACAACTTAAATTACTATGTAAACGTTTTTTAGTTTATTTTATCCTCTTTTTGTTCTTACATCTCCCAATTCAAAATGTTAAATTAGGGAATAGCAAAATAAAATCTGCTGCACTCCTGAAATCTCACATCCATAAATTTTATTAAATTTTATTATATCCATTAAATTTTATTTCTTGCCCTTATGTTTGTAAAAGGGAGCGGTGTGGTCTAGTGGGTAGAGCGCTAGTCTACTGTGCTCCGGGTCCTGGGTTCGAATCCCGGTTATGATGGAATATTATTTATTCTGTTATTTTGGCCGGGGGGCATGGATCCTGGGCTACGGAGACCCTCCCGGGACAGAACCAGCCTCTATAAATTGGGTACCCAAAGATGGGGAAAAACCTGGCGGCTGAGCGTGATCTCGGCCGAATCACCTCATTGCACGGCCGTTGGCCTTGAAACAGTACGAATCTCTGTATGTACTGAGCCCAAGACTCTTCATGGATTGTAGTATTACAGGTTTTTTTAAAATATGTTTGTAAAGAATTTAGATATGAGTGCTTTGATACCAACTGAAATATAGAAACACGATATACACGGATAGTTTATAGGTAGAAACAAGACAATACTAGTTATTTTATATGAAGTAATGTTTTTTTAATTCCACCGTTTTCCATCATGTTTAAGGTCTATTCGACAAAGTGTCAATAGTTATAATTAATGAAAAGACCAAAAAATACACAAACATTTTAAAAAGCGTAAAAGAAAGAAGAACATTTTTCACTCTTTTACAACAGTAATTTTGGAAATGTGCTTTGTTCATTTTACGTTCAAACGTTCAAGCGTTCTAAAACAGGCTAGTTATTGTCGTTAATGAGATATTATTTCCCTTGATTAATACCCTCCAGTACATACGAATAAAAAATCAATTATCCTAAAAAGTTGATATTATTATCGTGCCAACTTATTTTAAAGTACATTTGCTAAGAATCCTGATTTTATGTATTGCATGTAAATTTTATGTAATGTTATAAATGCATGTGTCTTCTAAGGAAGGTTCTATTTTAAGTAATTTCCTAAAGTATACATATAAAGATATTTGAAAGCTGGTATGGATCTTGAAGTTTGCAAACATTTTAAAATAATGAATAGTTTTATTAGAAAAGAAAATTCTTAAAAAAATGTACTGATCGATGATCACAGAAGACATGCATGGACTTAAAAGCACTAAGGGAATTCATGACCGTTAAGACGAAATAAAACATATAATAAAAAAGAGAAGAAAAATATTTTTATTCATATCTGTAGAATATACGATAGTAAACCGACTAAAAGAATTATTAACTATTTAAAAGAAAAGAAAAACCTATGTGGTTCACAGAAGTTGATAAAGATCTCAAAAGCTTGAGAATTACGAAAGTTGTGTCAGGAAAAAGAAAAATATATAGTGCGGGCAACACAACACTTCCACTTACCTGGCTGGTAACATCAATTTAAGAACTATTAAATAAACTTAAACTTGAAATGCTGCAAATTATTACACAATGATTTATTATTTCCAAATACAATATTAGGGTATAACTGTTTATAAAGCTGTTGAGACGCAATTAAGTAATATGAAAAGCAATAAATAATTCAACGATAATGGCCACCACTACGGATTTCAAAACGATATATCTCTGCTAGTTCTAAAACAATTTCAATGATTTTTTTTTTCATTATGTAGAAACTTTAATTCTCTATGAAATAAATTTTTGGTATTTATTTATTAATTAATTAGGGGGAACGGATTTTGTTTTTATTTGTTATTCGGATTCTACGCATCTTAAAACATAGGCCCTTAAATTTTGAGGGTGAGTAACTTTGTTTGGTCAGTTAAAACGGTTCATTATGATAAACGAAAAGCATTTATACCAGACTGCGTTACTATTTCCTTGAATTTTCTTTCAATTTTCATTCAAATAAAATTTCCTGATTCCGGGACAGCTTACATTTTTTCTCTTTCATCAATAATAACCGAGTTATCAGGAAATCACATCTCTTATAATTTGTGGCTTGACCATTTAAGATGATTTTTTTTTTTCAATTCATTTATTGAAATTTACAACTGTATGTTCATACATCAAGTAAATCGGCTACAATGATAATACACATGAAAAAAAAACATGAAGAGAAACTGCCCATTGGCAGCACTCTAGTAGTGAATCTACACAAGAAGGTCTCGAGGCCATCTTCTTTTCAGACGCCTCGGCGGATTGTCAGAAATTGAAGTGGAAGCAAGGATTGAAACTAGTGGATTAGAGTGGGAGTGGAGTTTTTCATGGAAGGAGTGATACCTGGTACAGGCCAAATCAGCGACATATGGAACATTAAGGTCTTTGTGGATGATTTTGTTGGTGACAAAGTAAGGAGCGTTAAGGATTTTGCGAAGGATTTTGGATTGTAAGGATTGGATACGGGAAGAGTTTGATGGTTTAGTAGAGCCCCAAAGCTCAACTCCGTAAGTCCAGATAGGCCTTATGATTGTCATGTAAATTAGTCTTTTGTAGTAAAGAGAAAGGTTAGAGCGTCTGTCAAGTAAATGTTGAAGTAACCGAAATCGGCGAGCAGTCTCTTGTCTTTTCAGTCTTGTATGCGGATTCCATGTAAGACGTTTGTCAAGCAGGAGGCCTAAATAACGGATCTGTTCAACAGGGACAAGCGGAATATCATTAAAGGACACTGTAGGGCAGGATGTCATAGGTTTACGACGAAGGATAAAAGTAATCTGGTGGGATTTATTGGAGTTGATTTTAATTCTCCAATTCTGACACCATACCTCAAGGTCTCTGATGTGGGATTGGAGGTTTTGAGAGGCAATACTAGGATCGTTATTAACTGATAGCACGCAAGTGTCATCGACATAGGTAGAAAGGAATGTGTTAGGATGGGTTGGGATATCAGCTGTATAGACTGTGTAGAGAATGGGTCCTAGGATACTGCCTTGAGGAACACCAGCAGACTTAAGATGATTTAAATTTTTTTTTTCTCTTAGCTCATCGCGTAGTCTTGATCCCGAAAATCTTTTCGATTTTTCTCTATCTTCAATAATTAACGATTTTTGGTGGAATTACATTTATTATAATTTGTAACTTTAATATACAGATCGAAATTATTATTATTATTATTATAGCACTTGACTGATTTTAAAACTCTCAACATATTTTGTTCTATCTTCAAAAATAACTGAGTTGGTCGTATTTATGTTTTTGTTAATGTTTTGTCTTGTTTATCGTGCTTTACTGATTCTAAAACTCTATACACATTTTCTCTATCTTCAAAAATAACTTGAGTTATAGGCGTATTTATAAATAAAATAATAAAATTTCAATTTTTTCATTTGCTTTTTTATCTTTTTTTAAAAATAATTATTCGAGGTTTTTTGCCTTAAAAATAATTATACATTTTTTCTCAATATTTCAAAATAACTGGGCTTTTGAATTAAATCATTTTTAATCGGCCGCAATTTTAAAAATAACCAGCTGATACCAACGTAAAGGATTAAAATACCCGTTGTATGCCCTAGTATTTTTGTGGCAAAAGAAAAAAAAAAAAAAAAAAAAAAAAAAAAAAAAAAAAAAAAAAAAAAAAAAAAAAAAAAAAAAGGTCCAGTAGTTTCGGAGAAATGCGTACGGCGGACAAACTTTTTTTTTTTTTTTAAATAGTTATTTGTGTTCTACGTATCTTGAAACGCAAGCCCTCAAATTTTGAGGGCGGTTATATTTTTTTTTTTTGTCTATTACAAACGTTTATAACTGAAAACAAAACAGTAACTTGAGGTTTCTTAGTCTTATATAGAAAGTCTCCTCATTTACAAGTCACAATCCGAGGATCTACACCGATTTGTCATTTTTCCTATACATATGAGAGCTTTTGGCCGCGCAATCTAGTTATGATACAGCGAGAGCTCAGCCATAGCAGCATATAAATATAAATACATAAAGATATATATATATATATATATATATATATATATATATATATATATATATATATATATATACTTATTAATACAGGATAGCAGGACGCTGGCGACCTTCCGGCTTCCGGCCCCGAGCAAGACCTGTCGTCCTTACCTCTAAGGCCATCTCCTCTCAACACAGCGCGCCATATTTGACAATGTAAAATGTTAATACTTCCTTTTCACATGTTCAGCCTTATTTATACAATATCATAATGCGCTCACGGAGTTTGTTTCTTTCCTGGTTTGATGAGGAGTTACATCAATTGTCCTTTATATTAATTTAAAAACAACTAAAACCGTTCTGAAGGACCAAACAGGAAAACGTTCTATTGAAGCAGAAAATGACCTTGATTAATATTAAAATACTTAATAAATGTTACATTATACAGTCTAATAAAACGTTTTTATTAAAACATATTTATTTCAAACCCCCTTGTGGTTTGGGTTGAATTTCCTAGGATCATGCAGGATTGTAGTTAAAATCTATGTTAATTGTTAAGAATCCTTCCACCGAGAATGGCGACTTTAACTCAGAATAAAAAAACAATAATTAAAAACATCCTTAAAATATAATGATCGGGCATATCCTTCGAAATAGTAAAATTAATCCTTTATGAGTGAAACCCACCTTTCCTCCATTATCATATACAATCAGACCTATGCTATTTCTTAGAAAAAGTGCCCTTTTCAGTGAGGCGATCCCAGCTACCAGTGAAATATTTCAATTTGCATCCTTTTGAAAGAGGAATAGAGTCAAAACGGGAGTTTCTTATCAATTTTGAATCGTATCCTAGTTACAATCTATGTCAATTGTTAAGAATTCGTTTTTAACGATAATGGCGACTGTAACTTATTAAAAATTCTAGTGCGGGCAACACACGACTTTCACTTATCTCGACTGATAAAAAACTATTAAATATACTTCAATTTGAAAAATATTTTAATAAAACATGCATTCATTTTCTTTGGAAACATATAATTCAGATATTATAACATATGAAATGATTAATTAATATAACTACATTCAATTGTTAATCAGTAATAAATTTATTTTAGAACTTTGTGTATCAAATAATATTTTTTCTAATATTTTTCTTTTTTCAACGATATATGAAACATCTATATTACTGTTCTTAATATCAAAAAAACAAAAATTAGATTAAAAAAATAGTTTTTTTTTACTTTATCCTTTAGTTGGTCGACAAATTCGTCCAACTTGTAATTTAGCCGTTCTTTATCAATGTAATTAAGATGATATGGTTAATCTTTTGAAATGTACAAAATTAGAGGAAGAAAATTTAAAATTTCATATTTAAGACAACTAAAAAAAAACCCCACCAAATTACCTTTACCCTTCGTCGCAAACCGATGACCTCCTGCCCCACTGTATCCTTTAATAATACCTCACTCTTACCTCTTGAACAAATCAGAAACCTAGGACTCCATCTTGACAAACGTTTTACATGGAATCCTCACACGAGACTAAAACGACAAGAGACCGATTACTACAACACTTACTCGACAAACGTTCAACTTTCAATTCATTACAAAAAGCTCATTTATGTTACCATCATCAGACCCATCTGGACATATGGAATCGAGCTTTGGGGCTCTACTAAGCCATCTAATTCCTTCCGTATCCAATCCTTGCAATCCAAAATCCTTCGCAAAATCCTAAATGCTCCTTATTTCGTCACAAATAAAATCATCCATAACGACCTTAATATCCCATTTGTTGCAGACCTTTCTCGTACCAGATATACCACTTTTAATTCCAAACTCCCAGCACATATAAACCCTCTTGTCCGCAACCTATCAACCTCACATATTCCTGACAACCCTCCGAGGCTATTGAAAAGAAGATGGCCTCGGGATCTACTTACTTAAATAAACTTCGAAGTTCTACCGCTGGGTAGTTTCTTGACAAGCCTTTCACGCCCTTTATTCTAATTCAACAGTTTTACTTATTGTATTTATGTTAATACAGTTGTAAGATTCAATAAAATATAAATAAAAAAAAATAAGACAACTATTCACCTGAGATGTTACAGCAGCTTGTCAGAATAGATGTTTAAGACTATTTTAATCAGAATAAAACCTACATGCTATTAAAGCTCGGGTGAATAGTTGTCTTAAATATGAAATTTCAGTTCCGTATGACCTTTTGTTTTTGCGCTAGATTTAACACAAAAACACGCCTTTTTTCGGGACTAAGTTATTTGGACTCGGGGGACCCTAAAATAAAACAGTATTTCCCTCGAAAACTGGAATTCGAAAATTTTCAGGAACGCAATACTTTCCCTTACTATATATTTAATACATGGGTAAGTGAAACTAAAAAACAATAATTAAAATATGAAAATCGGGCATACCCTTCGAAAAAGTAAAATTAGAACTTTTCGTGCGTACAATCCTACAATAATTTTTAAATTTTTAACACTCAATGCTCCTTATTTTGTCACAAATAAACTCACCCATAAAGATCTTAACGTTCCCTATGTTGCTGACTTGGCGCGAATCAGGTCCCACTCCTTTCATGAAACTCCATTCCCACTCTAATCCACTAGTTTCAATCCTTGCTTCCTCTATAATCCCTGATGATTCTCCGAGGCGTCTGAGAAGAAGATGGCCCCGAGACCTTCTAGTTTAACATAGTCTTTGGAAAGCTGCCAATGGGTAGTATCCCCACATGTGAATCCATGACATTTGTATCTTGTATCTCATTTACTAGATGTATATCATTATACAGTTGTAAATAGCAATATATCTATTAAAAAAAAATAGCAGAAATTTAAGATGCCAAGTACTATAAATAGTGCATGTTAATTATCATTGTGAATTATACGAAGGAGCGGCGTGGTCACTTGTGAATGAGACACTAATCTACTGTTCTCTGAATCCTGAGTTCAAATCCCATCTATGGCAGATCTGTTATTTCAGCCTGGGAGCGACCCTGGGGTATAGAGACCCTCCAAAGCCTCTATTAAGTGGAAATCCAAAAATTGGGAAAAACCTGGCGGCTGAGCGTGATCTCGGCCTAATTACATCCTTGAACGGCCGTTGGCATAGAAACAGTACGAATCTCTCATTGTACTCAGCCCAAGGCCCTTCATGAATTGTATAGGTACAGGTAAATGCATTATATACAAATATTCTATTTATATACAAATGTGCTCAGATATGTCAGAAAACTCTTCTACTAAACGTTTATCATTATACTATTACCATATAACTGAAATTAAATTAAAAAAACGTTTATTCACTCTCTTATAAGATTTGTTTATTTTTTCTTATTCCTTGGTTTTGATTATAATCATCCTTTTTTCAAATAAATTGTAACGACATACTATGACTTCATGTTTTCAGTTTTAGACTTTCAAGCCAATTCAATTTCAAGCCAATGTTTTACTCTTGAAATTCCTTTATTTTTGGACTTTATTATTATTTATTTTTGGACTTTATTATTTAAAACAGAACGTTATTTAGAACATGTTATAATTATGTTATCATTATCAACATTTTTAGAAATCTACAAATAAAGGTATTATTGAATAAT
Source organism: Piezodorus guildinii (assembly GCA_023052935.1). Taxonomy (NCBI): domain Eukaryota; kingdom Metazoa; phylum Arthropoda; class Insecta; order Hemiptera; family Pentatomidae; genus Piezodorus; species Piezodorus guildinii. Next base: position 96,894,011 of record CM041296.1, on the reverse strand, counting down.
ACATAATTTTTACGTACATATTTCAAAATAGAACATTCAGGCCTTCACTATTTGATTACCCAAGCTATATGGCTAATTGCAGCACTTTAAATTTAGAAAGCAATGCTAATAAAACTTTTATATTGACGTTTTAAATAGTAAAGGTTTTGGAACCATGTTTCCCGTTTGCTATATTTAATTCCCCGTCAGATTACATTTCATTGTTCATTCACTATTCATACTATTGTATTTTCAATACTGCTTAATATACTCATATATTATTTTCGACAAGAGATCATAAATTAAAAATAATATTTAAATTATACGAATTTGTTTGTTTATTCTATTAACGTCACTTTATGCTACTATTGGTTATCAGACGATGCTACAGTGGATGTCCTAAATTTTACCTATCCAGGTTTAATTAGGATAGGATTTTTCAACGAGTACCTGACATCGAACATGCTCAGAACTAGGGGTGGGCATAATCGAATGGCGATTATCGGATCATTCGATTATTTCAATCATTCGAATTAATCGATTATCGGATTAATCGGTTTGGACAAGCGAATGATCATTCAAACTGAACCGTTCAGAAGCTCGGATAATCGAACGACCTTTTATTTTATTTTTTTTTTTGCTCATTACATAAATTATATGCATATTTGCACTAAATTATACTCAGCCACTATAGAGACGGAAATTGTGACATATCGTCTCTCACAGTGCATACTAATTATTAGTTCATTCGATTATGAAATCATTCGATTATTTAAATTATCGAAGTTCGATCATCCGATTATGACGATCATTCGATTATGCCCACTCCTACTCGGAACGATCATTTAAAGTCTCCTCTGAAGTACGGCATAACCAAAGAATTTCGACTCCCATTAAAAAATCCTAGGACCAACTACCCTAGCTCACCAAGAGCTCACCACCTTGGGTGTAGAAACCTTCTACACCCAAATCATACATTTTTTACATATCAAATTTTTTTTACATACATTTTTTACAAGTATATCTATATTATATTTCAGAAAATCTCAATAAAATCTCCTTCGGACAACATACGACTTTTGCTTACCTCCGTTATTATTATCATTATTTTTTAATTTATTTTATTAATATTTACTACTGTACATATTGGGTAGTAAAATAAGTTGGAATCGTTTTTTACTAATGATTTTAATAAAAACTTCATATTCTTGTAAATAATATTAATCAATTACATATGACACATTTTGATCTATTACATGTAGCTATCTTTCAGGTTATTATTTAAAGTTTGTCATCATTAACAGTTGAAGGACAACCCGATGACTTTGCGTCTTCCAAGTCAAAAGTTTAGGTTCTGAACCGAGCAAACCACTTACGGGCGGTGCTCTCGAAAGGCATGTCAAATGTCAAAAATGAAGTTTTTCTTCATTATGAGCAAGCAAAATACCACTTAAAGATAAAGGATCTCGGTTCGAAAATAATGCATAAAAGATTATTTAGACCAAGTAAACATAATTTTATAAACACAGAGAAGGTTAAAATGAAATATTGAAAAACGCCATGAACTTTTTTTTTTTTTTTTTTTTTTTTTTATCCATATGACCGTCAAGATTTGAATCCAAATCCTATATGGTCAGTACTTGTTTGCCATAATTTAATAGAAACTTAGGTTACTGAACCAAATATAATAGAAAAAGATCAATAAATTAATTAAATAGAGTATAAAATAAAATTATGTAAATGAGAGAGGAAGGTGACTCAAAATAAATAGAAGAAATGAAATAATATTAAAATTAAATTAAACTCTGTAAAGTGCCTCTTTTTTTTTTTTTTTTTTTTTTTTTTTTAGATTTTACATTGAGCGTTAATGAAAAATTGCTTGATGATCATGAACTTTTCTTTGTCTAACTTATGTAAAAACATGGCTTCTGTTTCTGGGGGAACCACTACTTCCCTTTGCTTTCTATATTTTTTGCATTGAAATAGAATATGGCGCGGGTCTTCAGGGACTTTGCATGTTAGGCAATTGCCATCTTTTTCTATTTTCATTAAACTGAGAAATTTTTTTGTGCAGCCATGGTTAGTCCGTAGCCATGAACTTATTTTACAGCCCAATAGTTTGAGGATTAACAAGTGTTAATTGCAGATGGTAAATATTTTGCTAGAATCTATATAAAGATTGAAAAAAACAAATCAATCTGTACCTCTACAAACTATGAAGGGTCTCGGGTTCAGTACATATAGAGATTCCTACTGTTTCTAAGCCAACGGCCATGCAATGAGGTGATTAGGCCTTGATCACGCTCAGTCGCCAGATTTTTTCCCCAATTTGGGTTCCCACTTTAAAGAGGCTAAGTCTGTCCCAGGAAGGTTTCCTGTCTTCATAAATCTGTCTGGATTCGAAACCAGGACCCGAAGAACAGTAGACTAGCGCTCTATCCACTAGACCACGACGCTCATTTATATAGAAATTATTATTTAAAAATTCGGACATTTAACGTTTTACAATCCAATAAATGAATGTCTGAACTATGTTTTTTATCGAATCATATTCTCATTTACATGATCATGAAAAATTATTTTGTTCTATAGACTTTGCTTTGGATATACTAGGCAGAGGATGAGGTAGCACAGTACCCCTTAGGTTCAGCTTGCGACTTCCTCCTCACTCTCGAGAACTGACACCCCCCGGACTATCCTAGAAAGCGCCGCGGGGGCGGTAAAGGCAGATATTGTTCCCTCGCCAAAAAGATCCTAAAAAAGCCCAAGTCAGCTAATTGTTGTGAACAAGAGCGGGAGATAAGACGCGAAAGTGAAAGCGGCGAGAAATGAGAAAGTCGCCCACGCTTTCCACTCCCCCCCTCACCCCCCCTCTCCATCCCCTCCCCCCTCCTCATAGCTTTCCATTTGGAATTACCCCTTCCTACCATGTCTTGCTACTCTTGCAGTTTCTTCATGTCCAATGGAATCCGGCGAAAGCCCCTGTAATCACAATTAGATTTGTTCAATGGCAATGGCAAGGCTCTGCTCTAGCTGTTAGCCTCTCCACTGTCATCATCAGTTAGTTAATACATCTCTTAACCATGAATTACGGACTTAGTATAACATAATAAAGTACATATTTTATAAAAACATACCTTATTTTTTGCTTGATACGATAGTCCATTGAGTCCCTCTGCCTCATGTTATCTTCTGTGAGGATACACTCACGATTTTCAATGACTCTTAAAGCGCATTCACGTTCTTCGTCTATTTTTGTAACTTGGTCGTTGGTACCACTTGTCTCATGGCCTCACATATCCAGGAAGAGGCTGTGTGTAAACCACATTTTACTTTCACTAAGCTATGTATTAAATATATAGTAAGGAAAAATATTGCGATCGTGAAACTGAAATGTTACATCAGTTTTTTCAACTAATTCGCTGAGTCAGTTCATACCATTCATTTGGCACCTTTTCACGATATTCTCAAAAATGTTATATGAATAAACTTCAATGTTTATTTTATCAGCAGGTCTTGAGGCTTTTGTCTTTTTAGAAATCTCGGAGGATTATCGGGAATAGGTGTTGATGAGAGATTACGGACAAGCGGTTTTGTATGAGTGGGTAATTTGGAATGAAATGAGTTGTATATTGGTTGGGCTATTTTTGGAACAAGCAGGATATAGGTCTCTATGGATGAGTTTATTGGTAACAAAGTAAGGAGCGTCGAGGATCTTTTGAAGGATTGGACGCAGGAGAAATTCGATGGTCTAGTGGACTCTCATTGCTCAATGATATAAATCAAAATAGGTCTGATAATGGTTGTGTAAATGAGTTTTTTGTAGTAAATAGGGAGTTTTGATTGTTTGCCAAGTAAGTGTTTTAATAGTCGATATTTACGGGTAGTTTCTTGTCGTTTAAGTCATGTATGAGGATTCCATGTAAGACGTTTGTCAAATCGAGGCCCAAGGTATCATATTTGTTCTACAGTGATGAGTGAGATACGATTATAGGAAACAGCGGAACAGGAAGTCATAGGTTCACGTCGTAGAGTGAAGGTGATTTTGTGAGATTTATTAGGATTTATTTTGATTCTCCAATTATGGCACCATTCTTTAATGTCTTATACATGGCTCTGTAGGATTTGGGAAGCAACAATAGGATCATTATTCACGGATACCACACAAGTTTCATCAGCGTAAGTAGAGAGGACATCCTGCTTGGATGGATAGGGATATCAGCTGTATACACCGTGTAGAGGATTGGGCCTAGAATACTAACTTGAGGTACACCGGCTGACTGATTGAATACTGAGGAGTAGGAGAGGTTATGATTAACATTAAAGGGTCTATCTGTATGGTAGGAACGGATTATTAGGAAATATTTTGGAGGAGAGGGTATTTTTTAAAAACCAATATTGCTGGCAACCAAATTATTACTTCTTTCATTAAAAACAATTGGCATAAATCTATAAGAACTCATTAAATGTCCCAATAAAAAAGAAACACCCCAGATAAGAAAACAAAATAAACAACTATAAATAAAGCTAAAAATCAAAATATTGGGCCACGCTTTGCCAATCATAAAAATATTTAACCAAGAACAATGTACATTTTTTTTCTTTTTCATAATATTAATTTCTTCGTTTGATTATGTGTAACTTATAATTGGTACTCATGTGTTTTTTAATATTCATTTTTGTAAACATAACAATAGCAACTACCTAACACTCTCTCCATCCACTTTTTGTATAACATCAAGGATGGGATGACAGTCATGATCTAATCCACAATCACCACACCTGACGTCGCATTGCGACCGCAAATAATCTTACATGTGACTTTCGCATTCCAAGTACAGAATGAAACATTCCATTTAGGAAGGAGATTTATTCAATTATGACGAAAAAAATAAAAGTATAACTAAAAATGTTATTAGTGACTTCATTAACTGACACCAGGACTATTTTCCCTCTGTAAAAATTTTATTGCTTGATAGATAAAAATAATAATAAAGATATAGAGAAAAGAGTTTCACACGAAAAATAAAAAATAAGACTAAGTATACATAACTCATACACGACTGAAAAGACAAGAAACTGCTCGACGTTTTCGACTGCTCCAACACTTACTGGACAAACGCTCAAACCTTCCACTTAAGTACAAAAGACTCATCTACATCACTATCATAAGACCAATATGGACTTACGGAGTAGAGATTTGGGGCTCTACTAAACCATCAAATTCATCTCGTCTCCAATCCTTACAATCCAAAATCCTTCGAAAAATCCTCAATGCTCTCAATGCTCCTTATTTTGTCACAAATAAACTCATCCATAAAGACCTTAATATTCCCTTTGTTGCTGACTTGGCCCGAACCAGGTACCACTCCTTTCATGACAAACTCCATTCCCACTCTAACCCACTAGTTTCAATCCTTGCTTCCTCTACAATCCCTGATAATCCTCCGAGATGTCTGAAAAGAAGATGGCCCCGAGACCTTCTTGTTTAACATAGTCTTTGGGGAGCTGCCAATGGGTAGTATCCCTACATATGAATCATGTCAACTTATCTTGCATCACATTTACTAAATGTATTTTATTATACAGTTGTAAATACCAATAAATATATATTAAAAAAAAAAAGTATACATAAACAAGTTTGAAAAAGGTTTATATTGTTATATAATATAAGACGGTTATTATAATATTTATATAACAGTATAATATTGTTATATATTTTTTTAAATTTATTATTTATTTATATTTACAACTGTATTACATAACACCTCTAGTAAATATTCTAGAAGATAATAAACATGAACCACTTGCGGAGAAACTACCCTTTGGCAGCACTCACAAAATATACTTAACGAGAAAGTCTCGGGACCAATTTCTTATCAAAGGCCTCGGAGGATTATTAAGAATCGAATAAGATGCTAGGAACGAAACTAGTGGGTTAGAGAGGGAAGGAGAGGTACCTACCTTTTGTATTTTAAATTGAGATAAACTGAAAAATAGTAGACAAAGACTGATGGAGTTTACCTTGGAAGACTCCCTTTTGTACTCAAAGATTATTCGGCCACATCTGCATAGACGGTATCTACACAGTGATATAAATTTTAGGATCACGATTCACCAAAGAGGTTTCGAAAGTACCGTAATTACAGGTTTCAAGACGTATTTTCAAGTTTCTTGGAGATTAAGTCTCAATGAGCAGCGTTATCAATGGGATAGGGTCTCTTTCAAGGATAACTTTATTACATTGTCTGATAAATCGAGAAATCGATTATTGCTATCTTGATATTTCTGAGCATTGTTCGATAACTTTAGCTTTCGACTATTTATTATCTGGGTTTTTTTTCGCCTCATAATATTATTATTAATGATTTATTCCTTCATTTACCAATCAGTGATATGTTTACAAACAGTGGATTAAACGGTTAATAAATACACCATTCATAGTTGGCAGGTATAAGGAAGATAATTGTTGGGTGATATTAAACATTAACGTTTCTTGGCTAATCCAACAACATTCAGCAAACTATTGACACCAACGTGTTACATATGTAAAGATAACATCTTCCGAAGAACAAAGAATTGTAAAAATAATTAAAAAAATATATGAATTTAAACGCTTGAATTTCAAATACAAGTGTTCAAGCCTAAATTTACAATTAATTATTGTTATCAAGATATTATATATTATTTTGTTTTTATAATGAGCGTGGGTTTAATTTGTTAAAAAATATAATAGTTAAAAATATATGTTAATAGAATCAGTGAATTAGTTGGTTGTGAGTTGTTTTTGAACGAGAAAAACAATATCCCACCTTTTTTTTTTTTTTTTTTTTTTTTTTCCTGTTTTCATGAAATTAAGTATATCTTGTGAAGCCGAAGTGAAGGAAGCACCCAGGTGGTAAGTTTTTATCTTTCTCACCGTTCTTATTTTAACCACCCAACAGTCTTATGGGAAAAGGTTTGTTTTTCAATTGAGAAAAGCCACTTGCGCCAACATATTTTTGTTCTACGGGCCGGAAAAAGTGAACACATTACACAAATATTTAAATAAAAATCGGAAACATTTCTACTTTATGATGACCTGTATATTCCATTAACGTACAAATATATAAATTATTATTACCACAATCAATCAAGTATTTTTCGCCGCTCAAATCAATTCCACAGATTTAAATGTTTTTATAAAATCTTTAGCTTTAGTCCATCTCATTTAAAACTTTTCTTCTTTTTTTTTTTAACTGCAGTATATATATATATATATATATTTTTTTTTTTTTTTAATTAATTTTAATACGATTTAATAGTTTAATCGCTTATATTTTTTTGTAATTAGTAACAAGGAATAAATTTTAAAATATCGTTTTTTAAGACATTTAATGCTTTATAGGGTATATATCTTGTTGATATATATTACATTTTAATTAAAATTATTATAACGACTATACTATAAATCGTCAAAATAATTTAAAGAGAATATATGTAAAATCCATGTTGTAACATACCTGAAACATATATAACTTAAGTATGTTATTTTACTTTGGTACGACTTTTCGGTTTTGATGTAGACTTAACACACACACTTCATTTTGCTAGACATGTTGATATAAATGATATGAAACATATTGTGTAGACAAATGGGAAACAAGTAAAAATCTGAATGAACCACCGTTTTAGCTGAGTTAGTTGAAGAGGTATAAAGACGATTCAGGCAAAGACGGTGTAGCAGTTTCTATTTTGAGTAGGGACCTCAAACTGGCCGGACTCGCACTTTCGGTCCACTTTCGCAAATAAATAACATCCGATTGATGAAAAATATGATCCCTGTTCCCAAGAACATGCTACACAGTCGCTGATTTGTGATGGCTAACCGGGGACAAGGGTAATTTATAATGCGTCTGCAGCAAACGACCTCTCAATTACGCAGTGTGTAATTCACTCCCTGAAATGATTTCCCAGATCAGTGGAGGTACTTTCACTGCCGTATTAAAGAGGGAAAGGTCCCCGGCAGAAAGAAATTTGAATATCATGTCTCTCTCACAACAAATAGGTCAATTTTTAATGAAGACTGAATTTTCAGACAGGACAAACCTTTAAAACGTAACTTTAACAAAAGCTCAAAACATCTAAAAACAGAAGAAAAAAAATAATAATACAGCAAATAAGTAGAAGAAAATCATCAGAAAGATACTAGAACCAAGAAAAACAGACGATGGATACAGACTGCAAAGCAAGAAAACGACAGAAAAACACGCCAACATCGAGGCAGACATCAAGAAAAGAAGACTGAAATTCCATGGGCACATACAAACACTGCCTAAAAATAGACGGACACGACAAATACACGAAGCAACAGCAACACTCAAAAGCACTACGAACGGGATCAGACACAAGAACACTTACGAAGAGCAGACATAAGACAAGAGGAAATCCAAGACAAAAACATATTTAGAGACAAAGTAAACAAATGGGAAGTAACTCTAGAGCAAAACAATCAAAAACCATACAGACCCGAATGGTCGGCAGAAAGAAAAGAGAAGTTCAGCCAAAGAATGAGACAATACTGACAAGACAAAAAAGAACAAGAAATAAGAAAATTGAGTCATAAGTGCTTTGCGCCTTCCTTTTAGGGAGATATCGCACTAATAATAATAATAATAATAATAATAATAATAATAATAATAAAACAAATAAACGGCTAACTTTTTACTAGTAAAATGTCTGAATAATAATAATAATAATATTGCTTTATTGAGCCTTAACACAATCTGCCACTATCCTGGGCAATGAGTATTAAAGCTAAAAGAAATCATCATTTCCATATGTACAGAGTAAAAAAAAAAATAAATAAATAAAAAAAAGTTAACCTAAATAACAAATAAAAAGAAGAAGTAAAAAAATGTAATATCTAAAAAAAAAAAAAAAAATAGATGCAAAACAGTATAAAAGAACTAAATGTTTTTCGGTCAAGATGTACTTCCTTTCATTAACATATCTTACCTTAGAAACTTTTACCTTAGACTTTTAGAAAAAAAAAACTAAATATTTCAATGTAAGCTTCTTAAAATATTCTATTCAGGAATTTCTCCATATAGAACATCGTTGGATTTTAGTGAATTTTATAAACATAATTTTTTTGATAGATTGAGATTTTACAGCAACTTTTTCACTAACATTGGCTGACCGAATGCGTTACTTTATACAATGCATTTTGCACATTTTACAACTTTCTCTGCAACGGCTTTAATATCATGTAGGTTTCATTCTGATTGAAATATGCTCAAATGCCTATATTTTAAAGTTTCTTCCTCTAAAGTCCATTTAAATTAATAGATTTGAAAATATAACCACTTCATTATGATTGATAAAAACCGGATAGATATGTAAGTTGAACGAATTCGATATCCAACTAAAGGAGAAAAGAGGAAAAATATAATTTTTAACATAATGTAAGGAAGCCCAAGGTTTTAGAAAAAAAATATTTTGTTACACGAAAAGTTGTAGAAGGTGTTTGAGAGTAATGAAAATCGAACAAAACTAATTAATTGTTGTTGATAATAATATAACAATACTAGGGAATTTGTTTTATCATAATAGGGTAGTTTGCGTTAGTATATATATATATATATATATATATATATATATATATATATATATATATATATATATATATATATATATATATATATATAATTTTAAATTCTAGTTAGCTGATTAAAAATTAAAAATCTGACGTTCAGTCAGTTATCCTTAATATTTCGTAATCCAGAATGCTTCAAGTCCGAACGTGCTGGATTAGAGTAAATTTACCGTTTTGTATATCCTATTTTCTCTCTATTCTGATTATATTTTTGCCTTCATCTATTATTAATGGTCATTTATTTTCTTCATAGAAATATAACTTCGTTTTCTTTTATACCCTACGATAATAATTTTTTTTTTATTGTCATATATTAAAAAACAAAATATTCATTGAGAAATAATACACTCAAGGAAAATAAGCTTTAAAGTTGTAAGAAATCGTATGGACGGTCATAATTAAATTAAAATATTTTTGTTTCATGTTTAATTATAATAGTCGTAAGGAGTGGTTATATATATCTGGCCAGAACTTATTAAGAAATAACGAATTAATTACAAATTTATGAAGAGAGAAAAATATATAGAAAATTTAAAATTTTACACTTAAAGAGCGTCCAGTTTGGAATAACAGGTGTTGGTAAAGGTAAGACTTAAAAGTGGATAAGGAAGAAGCATGACGTATATTGGAAGGAATTTAATGTCATAAGTTAATGGAACGAGCAAGATATGACCCATTGAAGGTTTTACTTCTGTGGTTTGGGATATAAATATATATCTTCGGGTAATAACCAAAAAAAAAAAAAAATCTGGAGCTCCCAACAAACTGACTTTCACTTACAATCGTTATTAAAATCAATTTAAGACAGATTAATTATTATTAAAATGACCTAATTTTATGGCCTATTCGTCACTTAACATTACCTTCTACAACTAAATATACAAGATGCCTTTCTTTTTTTTAAACTCTTTTCTCCTTTAGTGGACTATTAAATTCGTTTTTTTATTTTATATATTTATTAAATTATACTTGTACACTTACTCACTTTTTATTATTGCTAATATTTTTCAACACTTGTTTTATTTTTTTCGAACCTGCAAAATTAAATCGATTTATACTACTATTATTTAGAGTTATGATTTTAAGGAAAAGGACTATAATAAGTAATTATTATGTATTATTATTTTTGTTTCTAATTTGGCTCCGGACAAAAAAAAAAAATAAATAAAATAAAATTCAAACCTCACTCGAAACAGGTGTTCTGGTCAAAAATTCTGATTCAAATGATTTATTAAAACAATACGCTTCTGGGGCATTTTTGGATGTTACTCAAGCTTTTGATAGGGTGTAGCACCAGGGTCTTCTTTTTAAACTAAAACCCATACTTCCAAGCACTTATTATCTAGTTTTACAATCTTTTCTCTATGACCGCTTCTTTTCTGTCCGACAGGGTTCCGAGACCTCATCAGTCAAACCAGTCTCTGCAGGAGTTCCCCAAGGTTCTATCCTGGCCCCACTTCTGTACTTAATATACACATATGACTTACCGACAAACGAAAACATCCTAACTGCGACTTATGCCGACGACACTGCAATTATTACTAAAAACACAGACCCTACACAGGCCAGTATGACTTTACAACATCACTTAGACAATGTACAAAACTGGTGTAGGAAATGGAAATTAAAGATTAACCACGACAAAGCATGTTACATTTACACTTAGACATGGAATCTGCCCTCCAGTTTACATAGACAATCACCAGATACCACAATCAAACACAGTAACGTACTTAGGACTTATTTTTGACAAAAGGTTGACATGGGGCCCACACGTCAAGACTAAACGTAAAACTCTAAATTTTTGACTGAGACTATTGTATTCGATACTTCATAGACATTCTAAATTACCCATCAGACAGAAACTTAACGTATACACTTATTTATTAAAACCAATATGGACTTACGCTTGCCAAATATACGGACCTGCTAAAAAGACACACATACGAAAAATACAAACATTTCAATCGCAATTTTTAAGACTGGCAACGAACTCACCACTATATGTTTCAAACGATACCCTTCATACTGACTTACGTATTCCTACTACAACAAACCACATTCGATCGACTTACAAACGATTTCACGACAAACTAAATGGACATATAAACAAACTTGTGCAAAACATGGCTACAACCGACATACCATCCATAACTCGGCGTAGGCTGAAAAGGATTTGGATGAGGGATCTCCTGACCTAAAAATATAGTTCTGCTTAATGTCAGGAGGATGCACCACTGGGTGCTGTCTCCCTCATGCCTGACCACGCCATGTTTACTTAGATTTTAGCACATTTGCTGATTGTAATTTTTTTTACAGGTGTAAATAAAATATTAAGTGAAAAAAAAAAAAAAAGATTTATTATTTCAAATATTTGACTTTCCTTTTATTTGACTTTCCTTTTATTTGACTTTCCTTTTATTTATATTGTAAATATTGTATGAATGAGATCCTGTAGCACTATTATTATTGTCTATTATGACAAATTGTAATATATACGAATAAAAAAAAAAAAAAAAAATTATTTCAATGATAATAAACTTTTCCTTTTTTATTTGATTTCCTCATACCACGGGATGGGTCTTAAATTTGGAATAAAAATCAAGAAACGAACCAGTTTCGGGGAAAGAAATTCACTTTATATAAATTTTAATGAACGAACACAGCCCAGACTTTCAAGCTCTGTAAGCTAAACCTTCAATTTACATAATATATGTGAAATATACAGAATGTTTTTTTGTTTTTTTATTCAATGTACTTTTCCCTTATATTAAAATGTAAAACACAAATAAGCCAGAATCCGATGAATGAGAATGAGGATTAAACGAATTGATTTTATGCAAATGCAAGGACGAAAGACTGTTCAAAATTTTCTCAAAAACGGCTCTAACTCGCTATATCGATGTAAATTTTAATGGGCTTTAATATCATATATGTTTTATTCTGATTGAAATAGTCTGACAGGGCTTAAATGCCGATATTTCTTTCTCTTAAGTACCTATACATTTTTAGATTATATTAAAATAACCATATTATATAATTAGCATTGATAACAACGGATAATTATATGAGCAAAAATATTTTATAATGCAATTTTTGTGTTTTTTAACATAAAAACAGTAATACAGATGAATAAGAAACCGTTGGACTCTGCTCGTATCGGACGAAATATCAATTATTCTGGACCACATTAATTATACATGAATGGATATAATATAAATATATACCGAAAGTAATTTTTTTAAATTAGTCAGGTAGCATAATATTTCGGGTTTTTTTTTTGTTGTTTAAATGTTTATTTAAATTTTTAGATTATATTAAAATAATCATATTATATAATTAGCATTGATAAAAACGGATAATAATATGAGCGAAAATATTTTATAATGCAATTTTTGTGTTTTTGAACATAAAAACAGTAATACAGATTAATAAGATACCGTAGGAAAGCTAATGATTTAAAAAATATATTACTTTATTCACCAAATGGTCATAATTTAATTAATTCTTTAACGTTTTGACTTTCACTTACCTATATAACACTTGAAAATTCTTAAACTTATTTAAACAACGAAGGTAAGTGAAAATCGTGTGTAGCGAGCAAGTGAGAGTAAGTGAAAGTGTAGCGCGCACCAGATTTTTTTCATTTAAAACTGTATTGAAAAATTCTTAAATTTATTTTAACGAGTATTGTAGCGAGCACCAGCTTTTTAAATTTCTAAAACTCGAGATTTTCAGGTGTAAGGCGTATTTATGTTACAGACGAGTTATGAAGATATAAAATAGTTATGTTAATACAATGATATAAAATGTAAAAGGTCAGCATTAAATAATTATGAATGTAACAACTTTCTATTGGTAAGTAATTTTAATTGAACAGTTTATACCTCGTGCACACACTAAGTGTGAAACAATTTATATGCTTTAAAGTAGGTCTTTGAGGGATAACCTGTAGCAGAGTGGCTAGCATAACCGCCTTCTATACCAAAGGTCACAGGTTCAAACCCGCAGATGGCTCTAGGTGTTTTAATAGTAAAATATTCTTAGTTATGCCGTCCATCGGAGGTGGTCCCCAGCCTGTGCGATGTCAGGTACTCGTTAAAGATCCCTATCCTAATTAAACCTCGATAGGAAAAACTTAGTATTCCCACTGTAGCAACGCCTGATTAGCCGCAGTAGCATAAAGTGACTATTAAATAAATAAACAAACAAAGTAGGTCTTTATACAAAAAATCATGTGCGGGCAACACACGACTTTCACTTACCGTTGTTAAAATCAATTAAAGAATTTTCAAATACAGTTAGAGATAAAAATTAGTGAAATTATTATTTAAATTTAATTTCTATAGAAACATGTGTTTTATTAAAAAATCTCTGTTTTCTCCTTTAGTTGGGTATCGAATTCATTCTTTTTCTATATTTACCTGTTTTTCATCAGTGGTAACAAGATAATATAGTCATTTTTATAGAACCAACAAAATTAAAGGTACTTTAGAAGAAGAAAACTTAAAATTTTGGTATTTAAGTCCTGTCATACTATTTTAATTAGAATGAAACCTACATGATATTGAAACACATTAAATTTTGAGTTTAATCAAAATCGTCGGAACCGTTTTTGAGAAAATCATAAAAAGGTGCAATATGCATGGCATAAAGTGGCTCTTCTGGTTAGCCGAATTCGATGGAAAGTTTTTGTAACATCTCGGTCGTATAGTAATCTTAAATATGAAATTTCAGTTTTATAGGGCTTTTCGTTTCCGCTCGGGAGTTACAACACAAACCTTTTTGCAGGACTTGGTTATTTGGACTCAGGGGACCCTAAAATGTGTTTTTTTCCGTTGAAAACTGGAATTCGAAAATGTTCACGATCGCAATACTTTCCCTTACTATATATAGTTAGTGAAAGTAAAAATATTTAAATTAAAAATACCAACTAGCGAAGCTATGGATAACAGCTATAACATATAGCCAAGACTTTTGATTGCATATTAATTTGAATAATAACTCAAGAAGTATTAAAAAAAGTAACTCCTATAAGGGCTTTCGTATCTTAATCTTTGTGAAGATAAGTGCTTAAGAATGAAAGAATGGTTGGCTGTATACATGTATTAAGGAGAAGTTGATTGAGGGTGCAATCATCGAAACACTTGAATTAAGCAAAAATTAATTTATTGTGCCAACGTTTCAGCGTAAATTTAGGAGGGAGATTACATGACATCATTTTTGTGATCTTCCTCCTAACAATCGGCCTGAAGATGTTCTAAAATTTATACCGAAACATTGGCACAAAAAATTAAGTTTTACTTAATTAAAGTGTTTCAATGATTGCACCTCCAATAACATTCACTTCAAAGATTTGAGATAATTTGCGTGCAAAAACTCTATACACAGAGATCATCGGGAAAATGATAAGTGTGAAATTTCCCTCCCGAAACTTTTCCAATGTTGAAGAGTTCTCCGACGTTGGAAATTTCTTTCCAATAATTATCTTATTTTTCCTTTCTCTATCACGGGAGCTGTCAATGTGATGAAGGTTCCGTTCCGTGTCTGCAGAAGAAAGGATTCACGAAAAGAAAAATTATACTTCTGCTTTCACTCAATGTCTGAATAGGTCACGGATTCAGATTGTTCAAATACTGCTGTATTTTAGCAAACCATATTTATTACCTATATAACAGGTAAATATCACGTAGTAGGGAACGAAATGAAATTTCTTGTGATTTGTGAGTTATTATTGAATTAAAGTAACTGCATTATTAAAAAAAATCTGGTCCGCGCAACACACGACTTTCACTTACCTCCGTTATTCATATAAATTTAAGAATGCTGGTGGTTGAGCATGATTTCGACGATTCACTGCCTTGCTCAGCCGTTGGGCTAGAAACAATAGGAATCATTAGTATGAACTGATTAAATTTAATATCGTATTCACCATATCCATGAGTGAATGAATACATCTTTTAAAGTTCCATGACTATTTTCTAAAAGGCCCATAACTCAAAACATAGAAAGATCTTGTAATAATTTACTTCCTTTCTGAGATTCAAATGACCCTTTTTTTTTTTATGTGAATATAAAATTTAAAAAAAATATGTTTGAGTAATCATGAAATTCAAAGTATGTTTAAACTTCGAGAAACTGTGTCTTATCATGTAGGCTTTGATTATGTTAATGATTGTTTATAAAGAAGAAAATAATGGAATCAACATTTTTTGGTGTGTGTGAATATATATACATACATAAAGGACATCTTAAATAAACATAAGGCGTAGATACTATCACCACCGACCTTCAACATTTGAACCGAAATAAATACAACGTACTGATGCGATGACTGGGCTATCTAGATGTTATGAATAACGCTACGCCATAATTTAGTATCATGGAGACAACTTCACGGTCACATGTTAAATATAATATATATTTATAAATTTCGTCCGCTACTATTTGTTACTGTTATATGTGATATATAATGCAATAGATATATATGAGATATATTTGCTATTTTAGCTCCGATAATCCCATTATCCAAACAAAAGACAATCAAAATAAATAAATTCTATGACGATACAAAGATATAACTACTAAGCACTTTTTAAAATCAAGATTAATTTCAAGTAGAATCATTTTTTCTAAAATTTATCTTTAACTCTTTCTTCCACTTCATTATCGATTTAATATACGTGTTTTTTTTTCTATTACATTATGTTTAGCTTATATTTTTAAATATTTTAGTACATTATAAAAGTCTAGGTTATGTAGAAACATCCATGGAAGAATCCTTCTGTTAAAATAGGAAATTGCCATAAGCACTCAAAATTATTCAATAAAATATTTTGATGTAAAATAATGTATTTTATAAAACTGTAAATTTAAATTGTTTGAATAAAAACATTATTCTATTCGTCTTTTCATGAAAGTAATGTTTTTCGATGCCTGTATTAATGCCATCTTAGCCGATTGCTAACTACACTTTGTAATCATTATTAAAAAAGTTCTTTAATATCATTAGTTGGTTATTCGGAAAACATTCATTTCGAGTCCAAAGCACTGCTTATAATGTGTATAAGTCGTATAGTTATGATGGCAACGAGTAGGTATAATGTTAATTCCTCATTTTCCAATTTATTATACTAAACAATACATACGATAACATAAAAGAGCTTGTATTATCCTTATGTAAAAGTAGATAGACTGTTTCTTAATGAAATGATATAATGAGATTTTACTTTCACTTACTATATATAGTAAGGGGAAGTATTGCGATCGTGAAAATTTTCGAATTCCAGTTTTCAACGGAAATACACGTTTTAGGGTCCCCTGAGTCCAAATAACCAAGTCCCGCAAAAAGGTCTGTGTGTGTGTGTGTGTGTGTGGTAACTCCCGGGCGGAAACGGTAAGTCCTATGAAACTGAAATTTCATATTTAAGACAACTATACGTCCGAGACGTGAAAAAACTTTTTTCATCAGAATGAGCTTACCAGAAGAGGCACTTTATACCATGCATTTTGCACCTTTTTTAGATTTTCTCGAAAACGGTTCCGACGATTTTGATTAAACTCGCTATATCGATGTAAAATTTAATGGGCTTAAATAATATCATGTAGGTTTTATTTGGATAAAAATGGTCTGACAGGGCTTAAATGCCGATATTTTAAATTGTCTTCCCCTAAAGTACCTTTAATTTTGTAGATTCAATAATAATAACTAAATTATCTTGTTAACGCTGATGAAAAACTGGTAAATATATAAATTGAATAAATTCGATACCCAACTAAAGGAGAAAACAGAAAAAATATTTTTTTAATGCAATTTTTCGTTTTTGAATATAAGAGCAGTAATATACATATATGATATACCGTTGGAAAGCTAAAGATTTTAGAAAAAATATCATCTCACACACAAGCTTTTAAAAGTTAATAGAGAGTGATGAGATGAACATAAAACTAACTGATTATTTTAGATAAGAATATAATAGATATTTTAACGAAACACATGTTTCTATATAAATTCAATTTGATTAATTCCTTAATAGTTTCACGTATTTTTATCTCTAACTGTATTTGAAAATTCTTTCATTGATTCTAAAAATGGAGGTAAGTGAAAGTCGTGTGTTGCCCGCACCAGATTTTTTTGTTTGTTATTAATTTCAATGATGAACCTTTGTAATAGACAAAAAAAAAAAATCTCCCTCCTCAAAATTCGAGTTGTTTCAAGAGACGTAAACCCGAATAACAAATAAAATAAATCCGTCTTAAGACCATCCGCGGGTTTTCTCAGAAACTAAAGGAAATATTCTTTCGAAATTTTGCACAAAAATACCAGAATATCTGACGATGGTCCTAACACTTCGACGTTGACATCAGCCGATTAAAAACGTTTTGAATCGATGACTGAGTTATTTTTGACTATAGAGAAATGTTTTTACTGAGTTTTCTAATTAGCATACTTACCACGATTTATTATAAAAAATAAAATAAATAAATAATTTTACTCATATTTATGCCCATATTTTTTTTTTTTAAGATAGAGAAAAAATATGTAGAAAATTTGAGCATCAGGACACCGCGACGAACAAAGAAAAAATATATAAATTGTGCCTATATGTACTCCCTTACTCAGTTATCTTCGAAGTCAGAGAAAAAAATGAATAGTGTTTTGTAATTAGTACACCGACTTAAATTATAAAACAGAAAAGAAAAACAAAATGAAATTATGTATACACCCATAAATCAGTTATTTTTTAATAGAGAGAAAAATTGATAAGATTAAGACACCAGAATGGAAAAAAAAAATCTTATTTGGTCAAGCCACGATTTATAAGAGTTGTGATTCCCCGACAACTCACTTATTATTGATGATAGAAAAAAAGTGTGTCCTGAAATCCGGAAATTTTATTTGAATTATTTAAATGAAAATTAAAAGAAAAGTAAATAGTAAAGAAGTCTAGTATAAATGCTTGTGGTTTATTATTTTCATTAATTAACCTTAGTAATAGATCAATAAAAAGAAAAAAAAGGACCCTATATTAAAATTTGGGGGCTTAAGTTCCAAGATTCCAAGAGCCCGAATAACTAAAAAATCTGCCTGTCCGACGTACGAATTTATAAATACTATTAGGAAAAAATAAAAAATTGTTTAATAATTTGCAGCGTTTTTATTTATTGATTTATTTGGTAAAAAGGTTTTATAACAATAAATAATATTTAGTAGATATAATAGAGCCTCGTGGGATTAGGCTTAGAGTTTGTATAGAGGCCACTTTGCCAATATTGGCCTTCGACCTGCCCACACTCAGCAATACCAAAGAACTACACAGAGCCTACTTAATAGAAGTGCAATTGAGTATATTTTCATAGTCTATTTATATTGCTATACATCATATACTTATAATAAATAAATATAAGAATCCATACAAGGCTGACGAACGTTTAAATTTACATGATTACATCATACGTCTTGGGCCTTCATGACAAATTCCGCTATTACCATTCATTTAGTTTTCAAAAAGGGAATCAATAATTGGAAGGATCGATATATAAAAAGGATTTTATAAAGATAGAAATGAAACAACTATTTCATAAAATACCATTAATTTCATTTGCTTATTTTTCAAGACAGACCTTCATCATCTTATGATCAGTTTTGAAAGAGAATTGAAAGACTTTTGATGAATTTTTACCACATATATATATATATATATGTATATATATATATATATATATATATATATATATATATATATATATATATATATATATATATATATATGATGAGTCTAAATTGTGGTGCGCGCAACGTGCTATTTTCGCATAGCTCCGTAGTTAGAATCAATTTAAAAAAAAAAAATTAATTCCGTAGTTGAAATCAATTCAAGCTCCAAGTAAAAATCAATAGAATCAAAGGTCCAGGCTGAGATCAAATGACCAAATCCCGCAAAATGGTATCTGTGTATCAGTCAATGAAAGTCATACGTAACTGAAATTTCATATTTAAGGCAACTAAACTTCCGAAACGATACACCAAATTTTTCACCAAAATCGTTTGATCGATGAAATCTACTTAACATACTGCATTTCTTTTTTTCTTTTTTTAATTTATTTATATCCTCACACAAGACTGAAACGACAAGAAACTGCTCGAAGATATCAATTACTACAACACTTACTAGACAAACGTTCAAAACTTCCAGTACATTACAAAAGACTCATCTACATCATAATTATCAGACCTATTTGGACATATGGAATCGAGCTTTGGGGGTCTACGAAACCATCTAATTCCTCCCGCATCCAGTCCTTACAATCCAAAATCCTTCGCAAAATCCTGAATGCTCCTTATTTTGTCACAAATCAACTCCTCCATAATGACCTAAACATCCCATTTGTTGCAGACATAGCCCGTGATAGATACTCCTCTTTCCATTCTAAACTCCCTGCCCATACAAACCCAGTTGTCCGTAATTTATCTTCCTCAGATATCCCTGATAACCCTCCAAGACGACTGAAAAAAAGGTGGCCTCGGGACCTACTGTATTAAAATAATTAGTGAAGTGCTACCACTGGGTGGTTCTTTCTCAAGACATTTTCATGACTTTTTATATTCATTCTACATATTTACTTATTGTATTCTTTAGTACAGTTGTAAATTACTATAAATAAATAAAAAATAAAAAAAATTATTTATGATTTTTTTTTACGATTTCTCGACAAAGACGGACGATTTTGATTAAAATATCTAAATCGATGTAAAATTTAATCGGCTTTGATAGGATGTAGGTTCATTTTTAAAATTTTAGATTCGACAAAACTAAACATATCATCTTATTAGCATTGACAAAAGACGACTAAATATACAAGTAGAATTTTGAAAACCAGCTAAAGGAGAAAAAACAAATTTATATTTTTTAGGTAATTTTTACTTTCACTTACCAATATATAAAATGCATAGTAACGGAAAGTATTGCGATCGTGAAAATTTTCAAATTCCAGTTTTCATTTCTACTCACTGATTTTTAGTGTGGCTTTAGTTGTGTTCGCAGTCGGTTTAATAGAACTTTGTATAGTTACGTTTGTTACGTTGGACGAATACGTTTGTGGTGTTTTATGCGCGAGACGTGGCGCAGTGTGTCGAAGCTTGTTGTTTGGTTGCGCAAAACATCGAGGTCATTAGCGCCCTTCCACGTGACATTGTGCTAACCCATTTCTACATTAATACCAGATTAAATCAAGGATACTTAAAAATTGTTTATGATAATAATATTTGTCAGATAAAAGGCTATACATATATATGGACTAAATAAATAAATACAAAAGAGAACAATAATTACTTCTGAAAATAAGGTCAGTTTAGCTTCCTTAGCAATTTCTCACTCGCAAAATAATTAATCAATTTCAAATCTTCGAGCTGGAATACAATTTCGTTTTTGAAAAATAGGCGAAAGTATTCTGTTGGAGCAAATCAGACCAACCACATTTGAAAGTGGTTTAAGTCTATTTCGCATTATATATTGATGGAGTTGGATGTAAATGGCCTAAAAAAATATCAAGATAAGATACGTCCTTATTTTGTTAATTTTGTGGATGTATTAAAAAGTTAGTATATTAAAAATACAAAACAATGTTTAATCAAATATTGTATAAAACTTTTTAGATAAAATTACAAAAACAATTGTTAAATAAAATGTGAGTCTCTACTGATTTCTAGGCCTCTCCTATAGGAGGATTAGTCTTGATTGGTGACCAGCCGTACCTTCTGGGTTATCAGTTCGTAGTTTGCTTTTCAATTTCTTGGCATTTTGATTCTCAATATTTTGTCTTCTGTTTTTCTACATTCCAAGATATTCCTTCTTGTTTTATTATTTCGTCTTACCATATCTTTAGTTGCCCTCTTTTCATATTAAAAAATATTACTATATTTTTAAAACGCTTATTTTATGTTGGGAGCGGTGTGGTCCAGTGGATAGAGCACAAGTCTACTGTGCTCCGTGTCCTGGGTTCCAATCCCGGGTATGGAGACCCTTCTGGGGCAGACCCAGCCTCTATAAAGTGGGTAAAAATTGGGGAACATTGGGGAAAAAACCTGGCGGCTGAGCGTGATCTCGGCCAAATCACCTCATTGCACGGCCTTTGGCCTAGAAACAGTACTAATCTCTATATGTACTGAGCCCAAGACTCCTCTAGGGTTGTATTGGCACAGGTTTTTTTTTTTTTTTTTTTTTTTTTTTTTTTTTTTTTTATGTTTTATTTTTTTAAATGATTTTTTATATGATCGTTATAGCTGAACGAACTATTCAATGATAAAAAATGTCCTTTATTACTTTTTGGAAACCAACGTCTCAATTACCGCACCCACAATTTTTTACGGGATTTGGTCATTTGGAATCAGGGGCCCTAAACTTAACGTCAAAAATGTTCACAATCGCTATATTTTTCCTTTCCATAGATTTCATACATCGGTATGTGGACTCAAGGGACCCTAAAACGTGTATTTCTATTGAAAATTGGAATTCGAAAATTTTCACGATCGCAATACTTTCCTTTTCTATATATTTTATATATAGGTAAGTGACAGTAAAAAAAATAATAAAAACAAAATTGAAGACTTATTTAAGTAAAACCCAAAAAATAAAATAAACTTAATTTCTACGTCCATATTACTTCGATGGCTAATAGCTTTTCATTTAACTTATTTTATATGATGTTTATCGTGCTTAAGCCAGATGATGATCTTCCATAGCCGGATTTGGAAGGCGATGGAAGAGCTGTGGGATATTATGATGGCTGTAAATGGAAGGATTGGTGAGTGATGTGAAGGAGGATGGGGAGCGAAGGCCGAGGCTGCGGCAAGTGGATCATGGTCCCGGGATCTGGTACCAAGTTCACCCGGCCCGGCTAAGGAAGTTCCCTTGACACCCTTCCTCTGCCCCGCTTAGTCATAGCCTCTATCTCCACTCCTAGTATCTGTATCTATAGTCAATTACTGTCCAAAAACAGGACTATTTCCAAAAAAAGTGTCGACAAAATATTTAAAATAGTAAAGAAAATGTCCAGGCTAAAGATATACGTCCAATCCTAGAACAGGTTGGTGGTAGTCACGGCAACAAGTCGATGATGAAAATTAAATGTTTTATGATTTTATTGATTTGTTTGGAGAGATAATCTCAAAGACATTTTCGTAAGTAAAAATCTAGTGCGGGCAAAGAGCGACTTTCACTTACCTAGGTTGAAATAAATTTAAGAACTTTAAAATAGAGCTATCGTCACACAAGACGAAGAAACTTCTCGAAGATACCGATTACTACAACACTTACTAGACAAACGTTCAAAAAGTCCAGTTTATTACAAAGAACTAATTTACACCACTGTTATCAGACCTATTTGGACATATCGAATCGAGCTCTGGGGCTCTACTAAACTATCTAATTCCTCCTTCCTAAAACCTTAAAATCCAAAATCCTTCGTAAAAAACTGAATGTCCTTATTTTGTCACAAATCAACTCCTCCATAACGACATCGACATCCCATTTGTTGCGCGTGATAGATAAACCTCTTTTTATTTTAAGCTCTCTGCCCACACCACTTGTCCCTAATCTATTTTCATTAGGAATTCCTGACAACCCACCGAGATTGAAAAGAAAGGTGGCTTCTTTATTTTATTTTGCCGTTTTATCAATAGTAATAAGATGAAGTGTTTATTTTTTTTGAATGTACAAAATCAAAGATACTAAAGTAAAATTATGGTAAAATTTAGCATTTTTGGTTAGCCGATTTTAATAAATAAAGTTGGTGTAACATCTCGGGCGTATAGTTTTAAATATGAAATTTCAGTTTTGTACGACTTTTCGTGCTCTTGACTCCCTTCACACACACACTCCTCTTCTTGTTTATTTGGATTCAGAGGAACTTAGAACGTGTATTTCCGTAGAAAACTAGAATTAAAAAATGTTCACGATCGAAACACTTTCCCTTTATATATTTTTCTTATAAAGGTAAGGGTGAGAGGGTAGGGTGGCTGAGTGGGTTAGCACGCATCGCTTTGCACACTAGTTGCCCAGTAACCAGATGACCAGTAACTTGAAATAAAATAATTACGAGTCCGCATCTCGGACTGAGTGGCTTTTAACTCGGCATTAACCCCCCACCCTCTCCTCTAGGCTCGATAAAACCCCATAAATCCTTCATAGGCAAGATAGAGGTGTACGAAAATGGATTTATTTATATTTCCAGTAGTAAGGTGTAATGTTCTTATAGTTTTAGACAAATTTAAATGTCCTATATTATTTACTAAATTTCACACCCATAAAGTTTTCTTAACCATGTATTACAAAAAGATATATAAATAATTATTTTTGCGCCTCCACAAGACAGACTGTATCCAAAATTTAATTTCAATACTTTAGCCATACTTTATTCTATTTATAATTCCATTTACATTGTTAAATTTTATTGAACCTTTTCCTTGTTATAATAATCAGCTGAGATTGTTTGTTAAGAATAATACGTAGTTCACTAAAATTACTTGTACGTATTTTATGTTCATAGAATGATTATACTTATTTCACAACAATGAGCAAGACCTGCTAATATTTATATGCCTAGATGGATCGTTTTCGTAGGACACCTCTCGTCCCGAAATTAATGCTTCGGAAAGCAGGCCAAGGACAGGCCAAGAGAAATTTCGGCTCCTGACAAAAGTCTACCCAACATAATTGACAACTTGTTTCGAGGGAAACCAGATTTCATTTCAACGGAAAAATATTTACTGACAGATGTAGCATTTTTGGCTCGAACATCGTAAACTTCAATTGACGAGGACGTCCTTTGCAAAGTAGATCAAAATGGTATATAATTCGTTTTTTGTACTTCAAATTGATGTAGTTAATATATAATATATTTGTTCATTATATTTTATTTTGTGTCTCTTTCCACTCTAATTTACATCATTATGCCTATTCCTTTTTTTTATTTTATATTTTATTTATTTATTTATTTTTTTTAGGTAACCAACACTTGCTATCATCGCCTATAAGATAGTCTTTTAACTATTTTTATGTATAACGGATAAATTTATTATTTTTTCATATTATTCATACCCATTGTTAGTCAATAACTTCTAATTTTTTTAATAAAACCGTAGTATACAACAAAATTATTTATTACATTTTTTTAATTCCAGGTAGAAGTTTTATAATTTCAAACCCAGCAGATGTTCTTAGGATTTTTTAATGGGAGAGAAAAATCCTTAGTTATGCCGTCCTTCGGCGGAGAAGTAAAATGGTGATCCCGTGCCAGTGTGGTGTCAGTTACTCGTTAAAGATCCCTATACTAATTAAACTTTGATAAGCAATGTTTAGGACTCCCACTGTTGCATCGACCGATTAGCTACAATAGCATATAGTGACAATAAGTGAACAAAGAACAATAATTTAAAAAAACAAAAACAATTAAACACATTTCACTCTCCATTACCTTTTACACCTTTGTGTATAAAATAATATTTTTTATAAAATCTTTCACTTTCCAATGGACTATAGGTCTATTTTACTGTTTTTGTTATAAAAAATTACATAATCAAATATTTTTTCTCATTTCTCCTTAAATTAGTCATCAAATTCGTTCAAATTTAGTATTTAACCGTCTTTAGTCAATGCCAATAAGATGATATAGCTAATTTTTTGGAATCTACAAAATTAGGTACTTTAGAGAATGAAAATACAAAAATTCGGCATTTAAACCCCATCAGACTGTTTCATTCAGAATCAAACCTATAAAATATTAAACCCCATTAAATTTTACGTCGATATAGCGAGTTTAATCAAAATCGTTAAGTCTGTTTTTCAGTAGATCATAAAAACGAGAAAAATGCATGGTATAAAGTAGCACTTCGGGCAAGCCGATTTTAGTAAAATAGTTTGCTGTAATATCTCATCCGAAATCTCAGTTTCGTACGGCTTTTCGTTTTCCTGCTAGATTTACAGACACATAGATCTTAACGCGCGACTTGGTTATTTTGACTTCGAGGTGGAAAGGAACAAACAGATAATTATAACAAGTTTTGAATAGTTTTAGCCCAAATTTCGATACATCCGATTTAGACAGCAAGACTTTAAGATCCTAGTTAAACCTAACAAAGACTGCCGATCAATGATATCAGTAGCTATACGTTTGTCCGTTGAATGTAATCCCACTTAGCTCATATGCTATTGAGAGTTATTCTCGAAACTTTATCTTCCTTCACGATTATTTAATTCAAGAACCTTGGATATGATGGGCTGTCTGCTTCTAAATGTTCATAATTTACCTTTCCTATTGAATTTAGCTATACTAATCATGTATTCCGTCGACATCTTCAATTAAATCAATGGATCATTATTAACCCAGAAATAAATTTTTAGAAAATTAAAAAAAAAAAATAACGATAGAAAGAAAATTGGGATACTAACATTTTTTTTTTTTGCATCCGAAGGCTTATTTAGCGACCAAGGTTCTATTAAAATTAAATAGGTTTGAATGATACAAGGGAGCGCTAGACTTCCGCATAAAATACAGACGTGCCCCCGCACCTGCCTTCCATCGCAAGTCTCTTTTTTATAACAACCTTTGCCAATTAATGCCTCACCACCGTATCATTATTAACGAGCCCTATATGTAGATGTGTATTTCATGGTAATTTAACATCCTCGACGGACAAATAAAAGTTGTAGTAATGCATCGTAAACTGTCCCTGGCGCGTGCCGAAACATCTGCAAAAATTGAAACGACCATTCCCGGATTATATGCAATCAAAACGACTAAAGCGTGTCATTCAAAATGATGTTTTAATATGATCACCCAAGAAGATTATAAATTTTTACCCATGGAATCATTTTATTTATTTGACACTGTATTCATTAGAAAGCTAATTTACAATAATTAGATAATATCCACTATGATCTTTTGATTCCTTGCCAGCTTCAGAAAAATTATAAAAATTAAGTTTTTATCTTAATATTCGAGATCCCGAGAATCAGAAAGATAAGCTCTATCGTCGCGTAAAACAGCTGCCCGATGAAATATAATGTTTTAATTTGTCATCTAAATTTTAAAAATGTTTGAATTAAAAGACTTTATTGCTTCCTGAATTAAAACTTATGGCAACTTATTTAACATCAAAATTCTATATGACCAGCACTTAGTAGCTTCATTTAAAATGTATATTTATTCTTTAAGCTCCAAACCCATTTACCTCAATCCTCATAACTAGTCCTCCGATCCTATCTATCAAAGCGTTCCTTCCGAGTTCGCTGTAGTTCAGAATTTTCAAAACATTATGCTGTTGAGGCCGTTGTTCCTCAAGACAGTGCCCTGGGACCTGTCCTCTACATCCTCTACACCGCCGATATCCCTAACTATCCCGATTAAAAAGGTTTCTGGCCACGCTTGCTGATGACACAGCCATTTTATCATCTGATTCCGATCCTAAAGCAGCATCGCTAAATCTCCAAAGGCACCTTTCTCTTTTCTTCACCCTTCGACGCAAATCCTATTCAATGGTTAATTTCAATTCAATAAGGCTTCCTTCCTCAGTCACAGTCCGGTATCTTGGCTTTTTACTGGATCCCACATACAAGGCTTAAAAGAAAAGAACTCAACCGCAGATTCCACCGCCCAGACTGTGGTCATTTTAACAGATTGTAAATATTGTATATAGTTACAATTGTTTGTATGATGTTTGTTTATTTTTCAACTTTATATTTATCTCAATTATAGGTTGTTGTTTTGCTTTGTTTTGTTTATTTATTTTGTTGTATATATATATGAATTTATTTATTTTATATTTAATGTAATTTAGCTTCAACATTATTTTCTGTATATATTGTATGAATGTGGTCTCATATCACTATTACGACTGTTCGGTTTGAAAAATAATCCTAATATATCTCAATAAATATGTTTAAAAATTTATATTTATATTTTAGCATTTGACAAATCTGTCATACTTAAATACTCCATAACCCACTGATGAGACCGGAAAGGTAACGGGATCTGGTCACTTTAATAAAAGCTTTTAATTTGCCTTAAGAGATTTTCTGACGGAGTTGTTTACCTAAAAAGTTTCTAGAACGAATGTTTAAAGAATATAATAAACTGCAAATTCTGGATTGTTTTTTTACAATGCATTATCATGCCTCATAATTTATTTTGTATTGTTATAATAATACAATTAGTTAAAATAATAAATAATTGTATTAGTTAAAATTAGCCATTTTATTGGAATAAATAATATTCAAGGGGAAAAAATGGTAGAACATATTCGGGGAAAAAAAATTAATATTGAAATAATTTGTATATGAATAATAATTTATGACTTAGAATAAAAGTATCAAAACAGTCCTTATTTTATTATTTATTTATTTAACGTCACTATATGCTACTATGGCTAATCGGACGATGCAACAGTGGGAGTCCTAAATTTTGGCTATCCAGGTTTTATTAGGATAGGGATCTTTAACGAGTACCTGACATCGCACAGGCTCGAGTCCACCTTTTAACGTCCTCTCCGAAGGACGGCGTAACTAAGGATTTTTACAGTCCTTAAAACATTATAATTGGTCATATCCTTCGAAATAGTGAAATTAATCTTTTTCGTGGCATAAAATGCGCATGGGCAAACCGCAGGTAGAAGCATAGAGGCTTCACGTGATCCATATAGGGTCTATTACGATAATAATAATTTAAAAAGATAAATAATGGGAAAACAAATTGTCAAATATGCATGTAAAAATCCATTTCAGAGAGGACACAACAATGGATTCATCAATCCTTTTTCTATTGTTTCCCAAAGCAGCTGCGACATTGCTTTTTCCCTATAGTATTCCCTTTTTCACTAACTGTCTGATGTAGAAGGGACACTCTTCAAAATATAAGCAATAGTTAAGGTTTCCCTACAATGCTGGCATCTTGGGGGCCATTCTTTGGATATGAAGTACCCATGTGTTACCCTTGTGTGTCCGATTCACAGGCGAGCCAGAACCTACTCCTCTCTGCGGTTAATCCGACTTAATTTTTTTTTCTCCAAGATTTGACTCATTCTTAACGGCTTTCAGCTTGCTTGGATAGCTGTTGTTCCCATTTCTCCAATAATTTTTTTACCAGAGAACACCGCTCTGATGGTGCCAGCATTGCCATACCACGACCAGGGAATATAATGCCTTTTAGGCAGCCTTATCTGCCATTTAATTTTCTATTAACCCCATGTGTCCTGGTGTCCGCACATGATGGATTGTTTTTCTATTTGATTTGGTTGATTCCAGGATTCTTAAAATTCCTGGGTTGCTTGAATGTATTTTTTCTATTTTGCGCTTTTAGAGTTTGAGGCTATAGGGCTAGCAATGAGGCGACATTATCTATAGGGAGTGTTCTAGAACAATTTAGGGCCATTGCGACTGCATTCACTTCAGCTGAGTAGACAGAGCAAAATTAATGTAGTTTCGACTTGTAGTTGCAATCTGATGCGACAAACGCTCAATCCGATTCCGACTTCTGCAAGGCAATGCGCTGATGATCTCAAAGTGGTCTATAAAATTAATTGTCCAATCTTTAGCGTCGTGGACTAGTGACTTAGCCACGGGGTTCCCCAAATATTTTCGTGTAGGAATTTATTAAATTGAAATTAAGAAACGAATATAAGCAGACCGTGATTGTTTGAGTAAATAAACTTAAATTTTAGATTATTCACTCAGATAATGAAGAATGGTAAAATGCTGCGGTCTAAAAGACAGCAAACAATTATCTGTTATTCTGTGTAAGTAGCTGGAGCCGCGCCAACTCTAACCGTAGCAAATGTGCAATTGTAGCTTATTGTGTGAGAAAGGGAAAGGAAGAAAGTTGGAAAGGTAGAACGTTCCCCGTCCACAACTGGAAAACGTATTTTCCAACCTTCACCGTTTTTCCGCTTAGTTAGCCAGGTTTTTTTTAATCTATTTTTTATGTTACACTTCAGTTTTTATAATCTACGAAATTTTTAATACATTTATTTATTGATAATCTAATAACACCAGAGATGGATACAAACTCTTCTTAATAAATTATTTTTATTAAATATATTTTTATTATTTATTTAACATCACTTTATTTTACTGTGGCTAATCAGGCGGTTCTTTTTTTTTTTTATTATTTTGTTGGATTTAAGGAGCTAGTGTGCTTGTTCCCACTTGGGTAATAGCGACACACTATATCTATCATTTAAAAAACAAAACAAAAAAATGATAATAAAAAACTGAGGTATGAAAATCAGAATTAATAATTCTACCAATATTCGAATACTTAAAAAATAAGTAGAACAAATGTTTGATAAATAAATAATAAATTGACGCAAAACATGACAATGCATATGTAATAAGATGTTACAGTAAAAATGTTATAAAATTAAATATATTTTGCAACCATGTTTCCCGTTTGCTATATTTAATTCCTCGTCACTTTACATTTCATTGTATACTATAATATTCATACTATTGTATTTTCAATAGTGTTTAATATATTCATCTATCATTTTGGACAAAGAAAGTAAATTAAAAATGATATTTAAATCCTTCGATTTTGTTTGTTTATTTATTTAACGTCCCTTTATGCTGCTGTGGCTAATCGGACGATGGTACAGTGGGAGTCCTAAATTTTGCCTATCCAGGTTTAATTAGGGATAGGGATCTTTAACGAGTACCTGACATAGCACAGGCTCGGGACCACCTTTTAACATCCCCACCGTAATACGGCATAACTAAGGATATCATGTTAAGGTGGTTAATATGGTATAATCACTAAAGAGCAATTTTTCAATAAATTGTATAGTCCATATATTTTTAATCCGGTAATATAATTACTTCAATGCTTAATAACGAACCAAGTGAATTATAAGGGCTTAGTTATTAAACTTTTTAATTTAACTATTTAGATTCTTGCAAAAATAAAGGAAATTCACCAATTCTTATATAGAAAAACTAACACTTTATCTTATAGGAAGCATTATGTACTAGGTATGAGAGTTTGAAGGGCCCATAAAAGAAAAAAACATGTATTCGGATCATGAGAAAAAAAGAAACCCCCAACATCATGGAGTACCTACCTAGACCTCAATTCCCCAAACAATAAGATGGAGGAGACTCAAAATGGCGTGACGTTCCAAAAGTGGCTGCCACCTAGATAGTGGATGGAGGGGAGGGGGTAAAAGTGGCGCGAAAGTAAAAGTGGCAAATGTATTTTCCCGCTCAGCCGAGTAGATCCAACTTTCTGACCTACTTTCACTATCGACAGGAGGAAACCGAAAACCGTGGCCGGTGTATTATCTCTACGCACTCTTAGCAGTTAGCAGCCCATATAAAGCATGAGGCTATAATCACCAGCAGAAAGTGAGCTGTCTTCAGCTGTCACGAATAGCAGGGACGTCGCGATGGGAAGGGTATAGGGAGGTGCATCTCTCCTTCCCAAAGTTGTTGAAGTTTAAAATAAGAGATTTGTGAACCTACTTCGGAAAACGTAAATTAGATAAAATATTCCACTCAAAGATTTACTAAATTGTAAACCAATAACCAAGTCAATAATGCTGAATGTTATAAATACAATTTTTTAGTAGAAAAGACAATTATGTGCTCAAAGGCTGGAGTGTCATGCTTTTACGCTTAGAATGTAGCAAAATGTGATGTTTCTGTTAATAAGTAAACCACTCTAACCTTTAAAAATAAACGAACCACCTTCTAAATATAAAAGAATGACCCTCCAGAGTGTGAAAACTCTAAAGTGACTTAAACAATTTTGCCGTCTGAGCACAAAAATATTCCACAAGAATCCTTGCAAAATATCTAGCACTTAGATCGATTTTATTATATTTTGTCATAATAACAGATGTTATAGATGTTTTCAATTGCAAAGCAATATAAAATAAGAAAGTTTTGTGTGTAATCGTGGTTCATGTATTCAAAAATATCTCCAGGTTTTAAATCTTATCAATTTTCTACAATTGAAGATATGTGCACCGTACGTTTTTACAGGAAGGCTGGAAGTAAATTGCCAACTATTAAAATTAATTATAAGAAAAAGTATTTATCAACCGAAAATTGAACTAAACATCTGATTCGTAACTTCTTTGATTTATAGTTGCAATCAATGATTCCAAATAAAAATATCTGGCACAAGAAAAATAATAACACATTAAACAAATATATTATTAACTATATCATATTTTCGCAAAATTCCAATACAAACCAGGGATCACTGGGGGAGTGTTTCCTCATGTTCATAAAAAATCCAACGTGAAAGGCCAAATAGGGGCCAGTTAAATAAGTACGAAGCATGCATATCTTAATCACAACGCCCTTTTTTCCTTTCAGCTAATAATAAAATAAAAAAACAAATTGTACTAACTATTAATTTAAATAAAGAATAAATGACTACGAAATACCGTTTATATACACACTGCTTGGGGCTCAGAACTTCAAAACATCCCAGGTTGCAAAGGTTGGTAATGCTCGAGGGCTAGGATTTATAAATACTGCCAGTGAAGGCCTGAAGAAAGGTTTGCAGTATTGCAGTTGAGTTATCGCATCGTTCTTTCCAATCTAAAAAAAGTAACAAGAAATTAAGAAAATCTTCTCCACCTATTTGAGAAACCAAAATTTATAATTGTAAGGTATATTTGTGGCCAATCCAAAAAGAAATAATTTTGCATGTTTCGGTCTCTAGGGCTACTTTCAAGTTTCTGCTCAGAATATTATTTATGATATTAATATACAAGTTCTATTTAATATACAAGCCATAATTGATTCGCGTGGTCTGATAGAAGGCCTGTAACGTGTCTAATAATAATATACAAGGTATCATTTTTAAAAACTATATGTAGGTTAATTGATTCATAGTTTTTTGTTTTAAAAAAGGCTCTTCTATTCTGCATTAACATGCCGTATAAAAAGTTTCAATTGTTTCATCAGCAGTGTAGTCGGATTTTTTTTATTTTTGGGTTCTGAAACTTGCGTCACATCCCGAAACTTAGTACCTTTGAACGCCAGTGCTCCATACCCTGCAGTCCTCAGGCCACCATGACCTCCCTCATATCTTCTGTCCACATTTTGCGGAACCTTCCTCGTCTTCGCCTCTTCTCCGGGCAGTACTTGAGCATTTCATGTTGCCACAGCGTCACGTCCATCCTCAGATAAGGCCGTACCACATGAGTCCCTTCTTTGAGATTTCATTTAAGATGTTGAGCTCAGCATCTACTTTTTTCTCTTATTTCCACATTTGGGATTCTTAAAATTCTTTTCTTGTAACCTTGTTTTAACAAAGTTGTATTCAATATTTTAATATATCTATTAAATTTAATCGTTATATTGAATCTAAAATTTGCTTCACCTACTTAATGCATGATAAGTAAGCATTTTTTTAACTGAAAATAAATAAATTAAGCTACGTATAATTAAAAAAAAAATGATAACATGTATATTAAAATCATAACAAAATATATTTTGCAGACTTTAATATGGCCCCAGAGGACGAAATGTTGTGAATTTTGAAATTAATTTTTTTTTTTTTTTTAACACAAAGAAGAAATAGATTTTCGAGAATGTTTGCGATTTCACTCTGAATCAATATTACCCTTCTACAGGTGATTGGCCCAGCAAGGAAGGCCCCGTATCCTCGGGACGACTGGGAGTTTTTGTACCCTTATCCCTTCCCAGGGAAGATGATCCTCGGGTGTGTACGGTAGGTGACCTTATGTTTGTGTGCGTGTACTATTCTTTGTGTACTGTTCTGAGGTGATTTTGCTATTTACTGAACTCAGGAGACCGGAGGAACGTTAATCCCCACTAATAGTGCACGCCAATCAGCCTCTGCGGGTATGTCATATGATACACGTAATTATGTAGAAGAAATGGGAAGGCAACGAAGAAATTCCATTGCTCAGATGGAAAATCTAGCAAGGGATAGAAAGAGAGAGAGTGACTGAATGTACCTCTACGCTAACATGAGGCAGAGGAGGGAAGAGAAAGGAGAAGAAGAAGTAAAATTATTTGTAATGATATAAATTCATTCTGAAACTTTTTCTTAAAAAATAATTATGCCAGGACTGCTAGATAATATGATCCTAAAGTATAAAAATGTTTACATTAAGAATAATTTTATTCATAAAATGACATCATTGCTAATGAGAAATCCTGATTAGATATTATCTATGATGAATCTGAACATTTCATCCGACATATGTCAGCATAGTTTATTCAAATCTTGGTATAAGAAAAAATAATGAAGAAAATAAAAAGTGCCACAGGAGGGTTGCTCCAAGACCCAATAAATAGTTCTTCCTCAGCCGGGGTTCGAACCGGGGACCTGAAGAATAGCAGACTAGTGCTCTAGTCACTATCTCTCTTGGTATAAATAACATTATTAGTTTCTCCGATTTTTATCAGAATATTGACGACTATGGAACAATAAGGATGTATCAGAAGGCAGGTGGATCTCAATTGGCGTGGAAATGCAGGTAAAGGTTAACCCGCGAAAGAACTCGACAACTTCCTGGACGCGACCTTGCTCTAGGTTGGAAAAACCTAGCATCGACAAGGAAAATCCTCCGTAGCGGTTTCATGGCAGGAGGGTAAAAGAGAAGCCAGGGACGGCTTTCTAGGTCTCTCCCCAACAGGGAAATGACAATTATGTAAAAGGATGCAACCTCTAATGCAACGGAAAATTGCAACCATAGCAGCTATTGGCTTCCCTTTTAACTTTCCCAGAAACTTTCAAATTTCGATTTATAGGAGCGTTTTCTTTCATAGATTGAAATTTGATGAAATCCAAATTCAATAAATATTTAAAATATTAATATTAAATAACCAATTTAAACATCAAATACGATCAATAATAAATTTATAGAATGTTTTTTGAGCTTAACTCCAAACCATACAGGAAATAAAGAATATATTCTGGAATGTCATCAACAGAAAAGTTTCAAAATGGCGACCGATTAAAAATGTTTTAATTCAATAACTCCGTTATTTTTTTTAAGATAGAAAAAAGAGTGTAGACCCTTTTAGAATCAGGACGACTAATTATAAAAAATAAAATAAAAAACATTGAAATTTTACCTATACGCATATACCTCTGTAATTCAATTATTTTAGATAAGAGAGAAAGAGGTGTATATTTTTGGAAACGGTACAAAAAAAACTCATAATGTATACATGGTTTCATATGTAAGACACCAATGAACTTGATATATATATATATATATATATATATATATATATATATATATATATATATATATATATATATATATTTATATAATTTTTATTGAAGTAATGTACATTTTAAATCAGATGATTCTAAAGATACAACATACATGGTATATTTGTATTGATTAAGCTAAGCTCAGTACAATTTCAGAGAAACGGAAAGTCAAAAGCGTGGGTAGAGGAAATGTTGGAATGTTCTAAAAGCACATTTCCTCCAGTATTTTTTACACTTCTAAATAAAAAATATACCATTTCCAAGTATTTTTACTTTTATGGATATTTCTAAAACATCTTCCTGTTATGAAAAATACGTTTTACATTGATTTATGGTAATCAGTTTTTATCGAATTTAGCTACCGTAAAAA
Source organism: Piezodorus guildinii (assembly GCA_023052935.1). Taxonomy (NCBI): domain Eukaryota; kingdom Metazoa; phylum Arthropoda; class Insecta; order Hemiptera; family Pentatomidae; genus Piezodorus; species Piezodorus guildinii. Next base: position 96,858,771 of record CM041296.1, on the reverse strand, counting down.
TAATGGGAGTTCCGAATGACAAAACCTTGAAATTTGGCGAGGAAATAAAACTGGTCTAATTTAAAAAAAGGAATGAAAAGAAAAAAACATCACATATATTGATAATACCAAATTACATGGCGATTAAAAGCAATTTTCAAGTCGAAATTCACCTTGAGAAATGACTTCAATACTATTGAAAAACTACTGATATTATAACAATTAAATATATCTATCGTCATCAGATTCTTAAAATAGACATGTATATATATATACATTATTATTGAATGTATGTATATAAACCTTGTTTACTACACAAGATCCCAACCCATAAACTTTGATATACCTTTCCAAAGTTCCTCCTCTTTCAAAAAATTGTTTGTCATGCGTTCTACCATATTTTAAAATTCGTTGCCTACATCATTATCAAAAACTTATCACTGACCACTTTTAAACATCAATTTTTTCTCCATCTCCTAATAAACTATTAATCTTCTTAAAGTATGTAATATTTAAAGCTATGGATGATAAATATTCACTGTTACAAAATCCGATCCATTTTTTATACTTAAGTCTTAAAAGACCAGAAAAATATTATTTTATTGTACAGTTTTGTTATTATAAGGGAAATACTTGTCTCAGAATAAAATTTATTTTCATTTCAAAATATTTGTAGAATGTAAATTTGATAAACATTAGAATTTTTAATGAGGATATGAAAAAATAATTAGTTAGATTTAGTATTTTATTAAGAAGCCAAAGACAATCATACATATTATTTAACTATTGGATTGTCCGGAAAGCTAGTAGAGAAATTTGGAATAAAATTAAAATTGATGAAAAGCTTAAAATTGTATTTATTTAATCTACAAAATAGTTACCGCCGTTAGCAATTACCCTTTACCAACGACTTGGATGGTCCCTTTTTTCCAAAAATCACTGTCCTTACTCCTGAAGAACAATAAAAAGTCCGTTTTGACGTCATCTTATGAAGAGAAGGATTTCCCCAGTAGAGAATTTTTGGGGGAACGGAAAAGATGGAAATCCGAAGGAGCAATTTTAGGAGGGTACGGCGGGTGAGGTAAAACCTCCCATCTGAAGCATAATAACTTTTGCCGAGTCCTTAAAGATACATGGGGCCTAGCGTTGTCTTGGTGGAATAGCACTCCTTTCCGATATGCCAACTCCGGCCGTTTCTCTTCAATTTCTGCCTTTAGTCGATCTAACTGGGCGCAGTAAAAGTCCGTATTTATAATTTGGTTTTGTGGAAGGAGCTCAAACAGGGTCCCTTCCAATTCCACTAAATACTGATCATCACCTTTCTTGGGTGCAAGCCTTTTAGATGATCAAAAACGGTCGACTTGCAGGCTCTTAACTCCGTAGCTATCTAACGGACAGTAGTTCGTGGATTGTTTACGATGACCGTCATAATATTTTCGATGTAAAGAGTGGAACTCCGGCCAGCCCGGGGTTGGTCTTCCAAATTTATATCTCCTCATCTAAACCGTGAAAACCACTTCTAAACCGTACTGTCAGCAATTGTGCTGCCATACATCGCACGAAGCTTTCTTGCAGTTTGTGTTGCGTTTTTCCCTTTTATGAAAAAGAACAGCATGATATGCTGAAAATGAACTGAATTGTCACTCATGTTGGTTTGCAATAAACTACACTACAGAGCCTTAATAAAGAGGAATTCAGTGTGTAAACATAATTAATTCCGTAAGGATTAAAGGCATATAAATAAGATGTAGAAAAAATAAAATGTAAATTTTATTTTAAAAATCTCCACGAACTTTCCGATATAATAATAATAGATAGAATAAAGTAAAATACACATAAATCTAATGGGCTTTATAAGTATTAATTAATTGTAATAACAATGGAAAAGAAATACACATTGCTAGAGGTCTAATATTTAGAAAACTCGGCTTGATATATTCGGGTAATATAAAAAGATCGTTTATGTAGTGTATATATTTCTATGATTGTATGTATTGTTTTGTATAATCAATTGGAGTGTGAGAAATTAGATTCGTTAAAAAATAATTAGTATTTTTTCAACTTAACAAGCCCCAAAACTAACTTAATTTTTCATAATATGAAATTCACGTAAGTTAGTTAACTGAAATTTGAGTAAAGGAACTTATTACATCATTACACATTTAAATTGCAAAGTGAGAGGGAAGCCCTTTAGTTTAAATTATTAACCTTGGCAGGATAAAAGGTGCTCCTGCTCTCCTTATGTAACATAAATTTACTGGAAAATATCTTCCGAATCATTGAACTTTATCCGATATTAAGCAAATTTTGGGGGCTCGTTCTTAAGTGAACCAAAATTTAAACATACTAGACGTTCGAAATATAGAAAATACCTTCCAGGAATAATTCTTTACTCAGTTTTCTTTTTTGATACAGAAACGTAGTGGTTTATAACTGTCAATAATAACTGAAGAAAAAAAAGCATTTTGTTTTAAGGTTCGGTATCAACTTCTCACACCAATCCTTAATGATCCACAGAACTCGGAGTTCTTGGAACATCTACCATTACATTTCAAAATGGCGGCAGATCAAAGATACTATTCGGTATATGAGATAGACAAAATCAGTATGTCGATATGTGTGATGTATATGTATTTCTTTCGTATCTTTTTAGTCCTGATGTTGATCCACAAGGGGGTCGAAACGTTGTCAGGAAATAAATGGTTGAAACTGCTTAATTGTTTCATTAACTGACCGCCACCAGGACTAATTAATTCCTATAAAATATTAAAAACGCTCCAAATCATAACACAACTGTTTATTATTTTCGAATAATGTATTCACCGGAATACATTATTCGAAAATAATTAAACTTTATTTAGCTGTGTAGCTAATTAACTCATATCTATAGCAATAAATTTATCAATAACTTTAATAAAGAAGAATTAGCAACATTAATAATTCATATTTAAGGAAAATGGCCAATCCCGACTGCAAAACGCCTGTGTCTCCGCTATTTCCTAATCGATTTTAATGTTTTTTTTATTTTTGTATAGAATTTAATTATCTATAAAACAATACAAGGAGTACTCATAAAGTCGTACAGATAGAGTTTTTTGTATTAGTTTTTTTGGATTCTACGTATCTTGAAACGTAAGACCCTTAATTTTTAGAGGTAAAGGGAAATTATTTCTTGAATAATTACAAAAATACTACTAGACTTCTTTACTATTTCCTTTGCTTTCCTTTGTTAATTACCTTAAAACTTATTGAAATAAAAAATCCTGATGTCATAAAACTTTCCATTCTTTCTCTTTGTTCAAAAATAACTGAGTTACAGGCATGCGTCTGTTTAGGCAAAATTTTAATTGAATTTCTTTTTTTTTAAATTTGTTTATCGCAATGTCCTGGTTCTAAAACTCTTTACATCTTTTTCATTATCTTCAAAAATAACTCAGTTTTCATTTTTTTTTTTTTTTATAATTGATTGCAAAGGGGTAGCCGTACGCCGTACACAAACGGATTTTTATTATATCTTTGTTAAATTTTTGTATTTTACGTATCTGGAAAATTATTTTCTTAGTCGATAACAATGGTTCATTATTGAAAAAAAAAAAAAAAAAAGTGTTCTCAAATTTATTTTTAATATAAATTGGACCGGTTTAAAATTATTTCATATATGTATTTAAATTTAAAAAATCTGGTGCGGGTAACAGACGACTTTCACATACCTCATAACATAATATAAATTCAAGAACTAGAAAATAAATTAAAAATGTTGAAGTTAATTTAAATAAAAAGTTCATTTAGTTTTGTTGGTAACATATGATTTAGATTAATAATTTAGTTACATATAAACGTAACTTGATTATAGTTATCAGTAATAATTGTATGCCCTATTTGTCACTTAACATTGTCTTTTACAACTTTGTATACAAGATAATATTTTTTTCTAAAAACTTCAGCTTCCCAACGGTATATTATACATCTATGTTGCTTTTCTTATAATCAGAAAACCAAATATTTCATTAAATATATATATTTTCGTTATTTTCTCCTCTAGTTGGTTATCGAATTCATTCAATAATATTTAACCGCTTTTTATCATTTCTAATAAGATGGTATGAGTAATTCTTCTGAATCTATAAACTTAGAGGTACTTTAAAGGAAGAAAGTTTAAAATATCCACATTTTAGCCCAGTTAGACTATTTCAATCAGAATAAAATCTAAATAAATTTAACCCCATTAAATTTCACATCAATAATGCGAGTGTAGTCATAATCGGTAAAGCCGTTTTTCGAGAAAATCGTAAAATAGTGCAAAATGCATGGGATAAAGTAGCAATTTTGGTCAGCCGATATTAGTGAAAAAATTGCTATAACATCTCGGGCGTTTAGCCGTTTTACATATAGCACGTGTTATCATTTTCTCACTGGACTTACCACACACGGAAACACGCAGATCATTTTGCTGGAATTGGTTAGATTTGACTTAGGAGACACTAAAACGTAAATTTCAGTTGAAAATGGAATTAGAAAATTTTTACGATTGCAATGTTTCATATATAGTGAAAATAAAAACTTATTAATTTATGGCTATAAATTAACTCATATATAAATATTTTACATTATGCATATTTTCACAGACTTTTTTCCGGTTATTTTCACAAAATAAAACGAAACATTCGAAAGTATAAAACATTTTATTGATAAAAATTATTATTAGAAATATAGAAAATTAAAAAAAACAAAACATGTAATTGATAAAGATATATATTATTTTTACATTTATTATGAAAATTTCTATCGATTAAAAGAGGAACTAATCCAAAGGGCCAAAGAGAGCTACTTCCAATGCCTCATTAGTGAAATCGATTTAGGATTATTGGATTCGGCAGATCCAGCTATGATCACTACATAGCTTTCATTCGATTCTAATGATGTAGGCTATCATTGGAAAAGTTCCCAACCAAATATTTTCTAGATTTTTTGTTAATCAATCTTACTCTCAAAGAAAAAACAAAAAAATAATTTCTTGTTCTCAAGTTTTTAAGATCATATTTTATTCAGAAATATTTACAATTTATTTCATTATGAACAATAGCAATAATGCTTTGAGGTCACATTAACACCATATTTACTGAAAAAACTTACTGAAGGTAAATAAAATAAGTGAATTAATCCATAACTCTAGGATTTTGATAAAAGAAAAAAAAATTGTCTTACTTCAATAGCAGGATAGTGAATTAACAATTTTACATTTAGCGTGCTTCTCTTTGGGATCTTAGAAGGTGTTGGAAAAGATGGGATTTGAATGAGAAAAGGGAAGAAGCATGGCGAATATGATTAGGTAGGGAATTTCAGAGAGATGCAGAGCGGATATAAAAAGAATTATCAAAAGATTTGGTCCTTTGGGTAGGAATGTAAAGGTCAGAATGGCGTGATCTGGTTTCAAGTAAGTGAATTGAAGGGATCGGGAAGCCCGTGGCTGAGTGGCTAGCGCGCTAGTCATCCCAGTCCCAACAGGGCTTTTATAAGAATGTAATTAAATGGGGATTCACTCACAGACTCTCCCCCGGGTATGTGAGACCCGTCAGCCAAATGGTGGCCACTCACAAAATTAGGCGTAGGGAGTGATGACCCTACACTAGAAAATGCATCACGAAACGTGAGTGTAACCTCCCAGGCGATTACACCGCGAGGTCCAGGGCCTACACGGCCTGTCGCACCACGGAAAAAAAAAAAAAATTGAAGGATACTTCGAATGTATGGAGGGTGTTGAGATTTAATGACTTGGTAGAGGTACGTCCCTAGGAAATATTGTCTACGTATGGAAGGTAGGAGCCACTTTAATTCGCTGTATAAGCGGGTTAATGGCGACCTCCTGAAGGTACCGAAGATAAATGTTATAAACATATTCATAACCCGCTTGAGTCTGACATCAAGTACAGTCAAGAAGACTCCATATACCACGCAGCAATAATGTAAGTGGGGAAAATGAGCGAGGAAACTAACATCCTACGGGTGGGAAGTTGGAGGAGATGACGGGAGCGAAATACTATAAAAACTAAGCGACTATAAAAAAATACTTATATAGTTCGTTTGGAAATTTAAGAAATGTGGGGTTTCCAGAAAAGGGTTTGGTCTATGGTAATACCTAGGATTTTGACAGTGGAACTGAAGGTGATTGGGTGCTCATTTAGGAATAGACTTGGAAATGTAGTATTGGCTCTGAGGAGGGAATTGGAACCTATTAGGTTGGCCTGAGTTTTCATAGCATTTAGCCTTAGTTTATTTAGGATTGCCCAGGCACTGATTTTAACTATAAGTAAGATACATCGCAATTGAGCTTTTCAGAAATATAAGTAGTAATATAGATGTATAATATACCGTTGGAAAGAGAAAGACTTTAGAAAGCTTAATATGCAATCTATCGAAGGAATTAATATAATAAACATCAATTTACAAATCTATTATTGTTTTTTTTGAAAATATCGCAAGAATACATCACAATAGTAATTTTTGAGCTGTAAATGAAGCCACCAATTGAAACGTTGATTTCCAAAAGGTACTAAAGGACATTTTTTTCGAAATTGATATTTTGACATATTTGTAAACTAATGGTTTAGTTTTATCTAAATACGCCATCAGATTTTATCTAAAAAACATAGAGATCCTTTAAAAACGTATTGTGAAAATACGAAAACAAAGATATTTCGGTACTTATGAGACCAACAGACGTCTATCAGGTTTGAAATAGAAGCTTATTCATTGTCCATTAATTTATACTGTAATGAGTATTTTCGTATAATGCACGGTTTCTGTAATATTTACTTTCATAACGTTAAACAAAATTTATATTTATTTATTGAGAAATACTACAACAATTTGTTGCATAATGAACAGTAGTAATAGCGATGTGATACACATTCATACAACATATTCAGAAAATAATGATTAAGTCAAATTACATAAAATCGGAAATTAATAAATTCAAATTTATACAAAAAAAATAACAATTAATAAAAACAAAAAAAACAAAACAACAACAACAAACAAATCAAAACAACAACCTGTAGTAGAGATAAATAAAAGTTGGGAAATAAATAAAAATCATACAAACAAACTTAACTATATACAATCTGCTAAAGGAACCCCAGACTGGACTTTTCCCTCCACAAGTGGGGGGAGAAGCCGAATCCTAGAGATCCCAGCGCCTCTCTCTCAGCCGCATCACTGGTGTGAGCCAGTGGAGGCTGAGTTAAGGCGCAGTAGCCACCAACATACAGTACATGAGTGCAGGATCTGACCAGTGTCAAAACGTCGCGGGGCCACTGCCGTTTCAATCTTCGAGGAGGATTGTAGGGATAGGTGGAGCTGGAGAGCGATTGAGCTAGAGGATTAGGATAATGAAGAAGGTTCTGATGGAATTTAGAGAATTTGGATGGTACCAGGTCTAAAATAAATGGAATATTAAGGTCGTGGTGTAAGGTACAGTTGGTAACGTAATAAGGAGCATTAACTATTATTCGAAGGACTTTGGATTGGAAGGATTGGATACGTTTGATGTTAGAATGTTTAGTTGTCCCCCATAGTACAAGTCCATAGGTCCATATAGGTTTCAGTACTGTCTTGTATATTAACAATTTGTTGTCAACTGTAAGATGAGATTTTCTGTTTAGTAGTCTGTATAACTGGCCGAATCTGCGGTTGAGTTCTATCCTTTTAAGTCTTGTATGTGGGTTCCACGTCAGTCTTTTGTCTAGTAAAAAGCCGAGGTACCGGACTGTGTCTGAGGAAGGAAGCGGTATGGAATTAAATTTACTGTTGGACAGGATTTACGTCGAAGGGTGAAGGTAACGTATGTGCATTTGCTTTCGTTCACCTTAGGGGGGTGAACGGGTCCCAAGACGCTGCAATGAGGAACACCGGCCTCAACAGTATAATGTTTGGGAAATTCGGAACCACAGAGAACTTGGAAGGAGCGGTTTAATAAATAGGATCGGAGGATTAGGTATAAGGATTGAGGTAAATGAGATTTGAGCTTAAAGAGCAATCCCGGGTGCCATACTCGGTTAAAAGCTTGAGCTAACTCCAGAAAGGCACCCGAACAATACTCCTTGGACTCAAGGGCGGAGGAGATGTGGTCCACAACTCGTAGTCCTTGCTGGACTGTGGGATGTTGAGAACGAAATCCAAACTGATGTGAAGGAAAATTTTGAAAATTACCTATTTACTCTCCATAAGAGAGGGAAATAGGTAGTGGGTAGGATACTGTTATAGAGATATGTAAGGAATGTAATGGCTTTCTTTAGCAGTTGTCTTAAGATCTGAGGAGTGAGGAGATCATATCCAGGGGATTTACGTAGAGGAAGCTTTTTAAGGAGATATTTGACCTCAGAGGGATTAATTGCTTTAGGAGTTAAGGAGAGTGGTATTGGTGCCATAAGGAACTCTTCAACTGCTGCAGTATGGGTTGGATTGAACTCAGGATGAGGAGGGAAAACTTTGGAAAGGTGCTGTGCAAATTCCTGGGCTTTATCCTTGTCAGAAGCAGCCCAGAAACTGTCACCGCGCAGGAGAGGACGGAAAATCGTGTGGGAATTTAGGATTCTCTTCGCGACATTGTCACGAGTCGAGAGAGAGAAGTAGGAATTGTAGGATTGAGAACGAAAGGTTGCCAACTCCCGCTTAAATTTCTACAATAAAAGTTATAAGAGCGGCGATCTTCTGAGTGGCGGGTGCGTTGCCATAATGTTCTGGCTCGGCGTTTGGTGTTAATAAGGTCTGTCAGGTGTTGCGGTAAATGGCTTTTGCAAGGAATTATTTGTGGTTGTTTGGAAGAGGAGACAGTCCAGGCAGTTTGTTGAATCGAGGTTGTAAAGGAATAGACGGCATAATCAAGATCAGGTTGGGTTTTGAGAGTCACTCTGAGGTCGATATCATTGGTGAGGATTTCGCGGAAGAGGTTCCAGTTGATAGGGCCTCTGATAAATGACGGTGGAATAGATTTTGGAATTGGTATTAGGGATACATTTAGGATCAGTGGACTATGGTCAGAGGATAGTTCATCAAGACGAGTTAAGGACAGATTTAGGGAGTCTAATTCGCTGTGGATGAAGAAGTCGAGGATGACTTGATTACGGTTAGGATCTGTTGGCCAGTAGGTAGGGGAAAACGTTAAAATTAGATCAATTTTCGTAGTTGGAACACAATGTATTATATGGACTAAGATATCTCGATACCTATAAGACCTACAGACGTCTATCAGCTCACGAATCGAAGCTTATTTAATGTCCATCTATTTATTTTATAATGAATATTTTCGTACAATGCTTAGTTTCTGTAATATTTACCATTATAATGTTAAAATGAGGTCAATTCCTGGTTTTGGACTGTTTTGAATGACCGTCATTTTTTATTCCGACAAGTTCGAGGTGGCAGACCAAAAAAATGTTGTTTTAAAAGTTGACTAAAATGTGAAAATTTTCTTCATATACTTATACGCATTTTTCGGCCACAGCACTGAATCGTTTAGTATGAATCTCTTCATATAGTGTTGCTGCAGGAATTAAAACTTTAAAACATGATATAGATTGAAAAAGATGGTTCATGAAATCGAAGACTAATAAAAAGTATGATTGGATTATTATAGAGTAATAAAAATGTTAATTGAAGACGCTTGAGACCCTGACGGGAAGGCTGGAGGTGAGAGGCCCAAGGTCTGGCCCTGGCATTTCAGTCTCCTGCTAGATCATCCACCACCTGCCCCTCCTAGTATATGTAGTATATACCATATCTATATATGTATATATATCGAGAAAATTCATTCATCGATTGTTTACGAATCCATTATTTATTACTTTATCCCTGTTTCAATTTTCTAAGAAATCCACAATTGGGAAGTTGAGTTTCAAAAGGTTCTATATCCTCTTTAGACAATTTCACAGGAAACGCAAAAATCTGTCATTTATTTATTATTGGGCCAATTTACTTGATCCTTTTTTTTTTTTAAGTCAAAATTGATTTTTTTACTGTATTTACAACTTATTTTCCCAAATTATTGCACTTTTCCCTTGACTTTTTACCCATATAATATGGATATAGTATTGTTTGAAATGAAACGTGGGTATAGTACTTTTTGGAAGAATATAACGCGAGATAAAAGTCATCATAACCTTCCTCATACAACATACAACGTCTTAAGGAAGACCACAGCAGTAAATATTGGAGAAAACCTTCTAGACAAAAGACTAACTTGGAACCATACTAGACTTCAACGACAAGAACTAAATCGACAATTTGGCCAATTATATGGACTACTGATCAGAATTCTAAACTATCTATTGAAAAAAAACTACAAATATAAAGGACAGTACTGAAACCTGCCAGTACTGGGAGACAGCCAAATTTTCTAACATAAAACGCATTCAATCATTTCAATCCAAAGTCCTCCGAACAATAGTTAACGCTCCGTATTATGTCACCAACCATACCTTACACCACGACCTAAATATTCAATTTATTTTATTCCTTATAGCATCAAAATTCTCTAAATTCCATCAAAACCTTATCCATCTAGCTTAATCCCTATCCAGCTCCACACACCCTTAACAACCCTCTAGAAGGTTGAAACGGCAGTGGCCTCGAGACCTTTTGTAACCATTTATATTGGAGTTCTAGCTTTGGCTAGATTATCCACTCACGTACTGTATGCTTGAGGGTTGTATGAGTGACGACTTTTGTACATATTCTTATTGATTCATTATTTTATATAGGTATATCGTATTATTATGTTATATCTATTGTATGAATGTAGTATGTATGTTATCTTTCACCACTGCTATTGATGTCCGAATTGGGACAGATTATAATTTTACTCAATAAAAATTGTTGTTGATTGAAAAAAAATTTTTTTTTATAAATTTATTGTTTTGTATATATTGTGTGAATGTTGTACTTTATCACTATTTTAAATGTCCTAATTAGGACACATAGTTATGTTACTCAATAAAAATTGTTTCTGGAAAAGACAAAAATGGCGTTTCAACTTTTGTTCGATCACCATATTTCCTCTGACTTTACATTTCATAAGTGAGTAGTTTCAAAGTAAAAGTTTTTAAATTTATCAGATTTTAAATTAAAAAAAAAAATAATTACAAATAGTACGTTATTATACTATGCTATAATTCACAGTTGTTTCAGGACCTAGTATAAAAAAGAAGGGCAACACGTGATGAAATTAATGGCAATGATCACAGAAAATTTTCTCCCGAAAATAAAAAGTAGAAAAAGAGAAATTTTGTACAAAAAATATACCATTCCGATTCTTACTCACGTTCTGACCTACTTTTGGAACCTGATAGGTCCGATGCTTTATTTCTTTTGATTTTGTTTTAATTTCATGAGTGGTTTGATATTTCTTATCGTTTGTAATTGTATAATGAACTTTCATTAAGCCTGTCTATTATATTGGATTTGAACGCTAATTATTATTTCAATTGCATATCTTATAATTTATTTTTCTACGTACTATTTAAAATCAGTTAGTCGAAATGTATACTATAAAAAAAAAATTAACATGACCTAAAAAGTAATAGGTAGGTAATGATAGTAGTAATAACCAAGGGTTCAAATTTTGTAAATTATATACCATAGGTTGCTCAACTCTGGTATGCGAAATAATTTTGAAATTAACATTGAATTCCCCAACTCACCTACGTTTTATTCAAATAAATCTTATAATTAAATCATAAGTAGTCATGATTTTTAGCATTGGTTGTTATGTAACGAGCTATCAGAACAACTAAAAAAATAAAAGAGCAAACAAAAATAAATAAATAATAAAATAAAATTTATCCATTTTATTTTATTAAATCCTAAAAAAATGTTAATCCATGTTCTTTTTCTTCTACCACTGGCGCGACAGGCCGTGTAGGCCCTGGGTCTCGTGGTGTAAACTCGCAGGAGTTTACACTCACGTTTCACGGTGCAAGCTTTAGTGTAGGGTCATCACTCCCTACGACTAATTTTGTGAGTGGCCACCCTTTGGCTGACGGGTCTCACATACCCGGGAGAGAGGTTGTGAGTGAATCCACATTTTTTTACAACCTTATAAAAGCCCCGCCGGGACTGGGATTCGAACTGAGAACCTGTGGCATGAGAGACAAGCGCGCTAGCCACTCAGCCACGGGCTCCCCTGTTATCCATAATTAATTAATTAATATAAGTCCATATTAATGCTCAAAAATATTCGTTGAATGAAGCATGTGTGCATTTTCACCAAAAAACAGTTTATTCAATCCGACCAATAGTTGAGTAGAATAGGGAACTTGTGAGTCCATATCCCAGAGTCAAATAGATCAAATTCTCCTTTAAATTCAAAACTGATTTATTGAACATGAATTAATTCTTAAATATCCAATTTTTTGAAAATAATAATTATTCTAACTTGAATAATCAGTCATGAAAAATTGTTTAATAATAACTTAGTTAAAAAGTAATAATTTTAAGAAGTCATAAGAATTATTTGAATATTTTTTATTTTATTTTCAATATTTATTGTACTTTTTTTGTAACCTCAGATATCATAAATAAACACAGATATGTTATTGTGTTACATATAATGCATTTAATAATCATTCGTTTGATTTTCGAAGTTGCTGATTTTGATAATTATAGAAATTTAGTTCGATCACGAAAATATACTATGTAATTTATAAGCGTAGGAATAATTTATTACAGTAGGATACTCAGTAACGTTTTCGACATTTTATTTTAGAATCACTGGTTTTTGTATATTTCTGGAATTATTTAAGAACAGTAGATAAGAATAGCGTCACTGGCTCAAACTGCTGGCAGCGGTTGAGTTTACTACTGCATATCCCTTTTATACACATAAAAAGTTATATTTTCGAAACATTTATGTACAGTAAGCTGAGGTTTGAACAATTAAAGCTGATATTAATTGTTCATTATCCTTCCCTTAATATTTGGTAAAATAGGATACAAGTAGAGATAACTGATTGTTAATAGGTTTTTCGAGAAAAACTCGAAAACTATTAATCTAAGGCAAGTTTTGTGAAATATTATTAATTTTATTTAATGTACTTATGGATTATTATTTCATGTTATACGATATAAAAAATTTAAACGCACAGTTTAACAACACTACTGTATGTTAAATAGATACCCAAGAAGCTTCGCGCATAAAAGGGACTGTAAATCGCGAACTGCGTTTCACGCTGCGGCCTTAAGATTCCGAGACGTGTTTGTGACCTTAAGTAGAAGGTGACTAACCATTTTTTGGAATACAACATGTAAGGTATATAAAATGTGGAATTAAATTTATTATTATTTTAAAATTAGAACATTCTCTTCTACATTAATATATTTAATCTCATATCAATTATATATCATACATCTCATATCATTGAAGTAGCCACTCAGCCACGGGCTCCACTAAGCCTAATTATACATCGTTAAATTTTGAAGGAAAGTGAAAACTTCCTTACGCTAGTTAAATGATTTTTGGAAGGGGTAAAAGCTTTGATTTCGTTACCATGGTGACGATTTGAGTTACCAACATGCTCTAGACTGGCGCATGTGCAGCGGTCTGTCTATGCCTGCTCACTAGAGATATGATATCGATATCAATTTCCGTGAACGTTATCGATACCGATGTAATATCGGCACAAAAATATCGATATTTATAATATGGATATTTCAGTATTTAAGTGAATTAAAATCAGTTGCAAATGAAATGAGTAAAGACGTGGTAGATAAAACATGCCTTAGAACTTACTTCTTACTGAACATAAAGTTAATATCGTGAATATATTAATTTTCTTGACACTTAAATATCGATATTTGTAAATGTATTAAAACATTACTTTGTATGAAAATATTTGAATATACGACGCGAAATCATGATGATCTTATTGTCAATATTTAAATCGTAGTAAAACGAAATCTTGTTCATATTAGCATAGGAATAATAATAATAATGGGCTTACCGAACCCGAAGGTTCGATGCCGATACCACCATGTTCCGTCTACACAGACTCGTTAAATGTTCTCCGTTCAAGCCCAAGCCCCCAAGATCAGCCTTAACGCATTATCATTGAACCTAAATACTTGAATTTCTCTACGAGTTCAAAAGTATGCCCTGATATATCAATCATTTTCAAGTTCAATCATGATTTAGAAACAAATTTTCACCTCAACAAACAAATTAACAATAACGGTTAAGGGGAAAGATAAAATTAAGTGTCAAAAAAAAAAAAAAAAAAAAAAAAAAAAAAAAAAAAAAAAAAAAAAAAAAAAAAAAAACCGCGGTATAGATAAAACAAAAAAATAAAATCATCCATTTTAACTTTTCATAGATGAATAAATCATCTGAAACAGAGAATAATTCGAATTATAACGCCGAAATTCAAGATGAAGAGAAAATTAAGGGTTGTCGACTTATTTAATTCTTTTACAGATGGATCAATCTTTTGAAACAGTTATAAGGCATATTCCTAAATGTATGAAATTCATTAAGTTCATACACGAAATTCATTATGACAAGTATGAAGGTCCATAAAAAAAAATGTGCTATGTGTATCATCAACTCATACAGTCTACAGTAACATTCAGATTACGATGGCATAATTCAAGGTGATATATTTCTACAAAGTAATGATGTTTTTACAATTAAATTGAATAATAATAACAAAACATGCATTCTTAACATAATCCACTTTACAAACGTATTCTTCTTTCCAACGAAATTTCAGTGCAAATCGCGACTATAAAGTTGTCAGTTCTATCGGCAGTCCCTGCGACTGCCTGAATTATTTTTTTTTGTTTTAATATACAAATATCAATCGAAAAAATGTCTGTTTATTTAAGTATCATTCATATTCGGCGTCATATTATTTTATTATAATTTCTATTAAGATGTAGGCCGTAAGTATAAGATCAGTGCCTGGGCAAACCTGAATAAGCTTAGCTTAAACGCTACTAAAACTCAGGCTATTTTGATTGGCTCCAGTCCTCTTCTCAGATCCAATACCACCTTCCCAACCTTATTCCTGAACGATCACCCCATTACATTCAGCTCCTCTGTCAAAAATCTAGGAATTACTATAGACCAAACCCTATCCTGGAAACCTCATATAGCCCAAATTTTCCGTAGATCTATAAGTACCCTGAAGTTTTTTCATCGCTCCAGATACCTTCTTCCACAATCCACGCGTAAGCTCCTCGTTTCGTCTCTCATTTTCCCCCACTTCGACTACTGCTGCGCAGTGTACGGTGGTCTCCCTGTGGTGCTTGAGAACAAGTTAAAGCGTCTCATGAATTGTTTTTTAAGATTTGTTTTGGGTACCTCGAGGCGGTCTCGTGAGACCCACCGCTATGCCGAGTTGAAGTGGCTCCATCCCTCCATACGCAGACAGTACTTCCTTGGGTCATTTATCTACCAAACTATAAAATCCCAGCATTCTTCCTATATCTACAGTCTCTTTCAATTTAAATTCTCAGTCCACTTGCTTGAAACAAGATCGCGCCATTCCGACCTTTATATGCCATCCCACAGAACTAAAGCCTTCGATCGATCCTTTCTTGCCCGTTCCATTACATTCTGGAATTCCATTCCTTCCAATATACGTCATGCTTCTTCCTTATCCACATTCAAATATCGCCTTTTCCAACACCTATTATTCCAAACTGACGCTTGTTAATCTTTAATTTTGAATTAGATTTGTCATTATAATCATTATAAGGAATGAATATCCTATAATAACCTTCTTATTTATTTTTTTATTTTATTTCATATATACATGTCGATTATTATTATTTTTCGTTAGAGTGTTCAAAATTAGTTGTTTCTTACTTTCAATTTACTATTTGTTTACTTTACTTTTTGTACGCTTTTTCCTATATTTGGTACATAGAGATGTGTATGTACATACATTTATATAAATTTCTTTTTCTACCTCTTTTACTTATGTACATAATTATGTCTATTTAATGTTATCTGGCCAGATGTGCTACCTTTACTTGTAAATTTCATGTTATTCTTAAGAGACAAAGTCCCAGAATAACATTTTTTTTCTATTCTATTCTATTCTAAGTGGGAGGATTGTGCTCTCTGATATTGGGAATTTGTTCACTGATTATAAAATATCTAAAATAATCCAATAAATGTTTTAATTATTACATTCTGTCTAATGCGGACAATGGTAATAGTGGTAAGAGACTTATTTCACACCATTTTTACAAACAAATCCTGACAAAACAAAAGAAATAATGGGAAAACTAAAGTGATAATAAATTAATGAACATCTCGAACACAAGCAGACCTACGTATAATATTTACAATCAGCCACGGAAATCCCGAGCCAGGCTTTTATACCCACGTGTGGAGGAAGACTCAAGAGATCCCAAATGTTTAAACTAAACAACTAATGACGATAACATGTGGAAAAATAAGTTTAAGGAAACTGCAACGGATCTTTTTTCAGAAATTAAAATAAGTACTTTCTTCCTTGCTAATTTAGCAGTCACGTCATCCTGTCATTTTTGTTTTTTCTTCAGTTATTTTCAGGATTGAAGTACCGCATTAAAAAAAAAATAAAAGTATAGATAAAATGAGAAGACTTCTGGAATAAATTGTTATTACCAATATATCCATACTCTAATTTAGGTAGACATTGGAAAAATAAAAAATAAAATAAGGAGACTTAAGAATGAGGCCTTGCTAGAAACCATTTAAATATTCCTTTCGCTAACTTGAAGTTTTACCTGACCTTAAAGCGATGCAAGTTAGGAAAGTAATCTAGACCAAGACTTAAAGCGTTTTGTGATACCTATTGGTAATTCAGTCTCCATAATTTAATAAATACTGATGACACGTGAGTACCATCAGTAAATATTGATTTATTATTTAGATTCTTCTTCAAAACTCTTCAATCAAGTATAACTATCGTTGAATAGTTAATGACTAAAATAGATTTCAATAAACTTTATCAAGTCACCAAAAGTTGGTCATAAATCTTATACTAAATTACTATAAGGTATTGGGATGAGTGTATGGAACGGATCCAAAATCTACATTTTAATCTGAAAAACGACTAACTTGGAATCTTCATTAAGATTAAATCAGCGAGATTCGACGAGAAAATTAGTTCTGGTTAATATCTTATAAAAAAAAAATTTAAAAAAATTACCGTTTTTAAACCACATATTGGTGTTACAGCTTCTTTGATATAAAATGCAATTAACACTCAAATTATAGTTCATTCCTGCTAGTCAATTGCTCGATACCACGCTAATACCATTCTTTGGAATGGCTGTCTAAAAAATCTAGGACATCAATTTAAACTTCTGCAAAATTTTAAATTTTCCGCTTTATGAAAATGGGCCATGGAACAAAACTTGTCCGATTGGATGGTGCGGTCAGGACTATATGGTGGATGAGGCAGGGGATCGAACCGATGAACTTTACTTGGACACGACGGGTAGTGCGAGGTGATTGCTGTGAGGAATATGTTCGAGAGGGACCAATCTACGGCTATTTTTCACCATCCTCTTGGATGGTGAAAAATGGCAATAGCATAGAGCAGATGGCAAATAACAATATGTTTCGAAAATCCACTCTCCCTGGAAAATTTGCGAGTACTTGTAGAAAGTTTCGACTCAGCAGCTTCCTGCCGGAACATCATCAATATCCATTAGTGGGCGCCTGAGCTCTTCTTCTTTCCAAGCGTTGTATCTCCACAACTAAATTTTTTAATCGCTGCGCAGTGATGTGTACAAGGACACCTTCCCCTTCATGTTTAATAATTTAACGAGTAACTGCAGTTGCTGTGATATCCCTCTCCCTCCTTCCTTCCCCCAGTAATGTCTTAAATTTGCGAGAATTAAAGATAATAAACTAAACTGAGGTTTTTTTTCTAAGACGTCAAATAGGATTAAATAAGGTTATAAAATGATCTAAAGAGATTATTAAGTATTGGTAAGTATTAATAAAATATTTACAGTCGTTTATATTTCAATATTTAATTTGACAAAATGGTGTTGTTTTTTTTTTCTATAGCTCAGCCATTTATCTTTTCTTTTTTTTTTCTGTATCAATTTTATATATCAGTACGATAAATTTCTCTAAATCTATATCGTAGAACATCAAGTTTACGCCATTTTTAATACATATAAATTATTTTTTCTACAATGAAAAATGAAAATTCTTAGTTTTATAATCGGATCTCTTTAAGTTGGATTTGAATAATTCTTTAATCATATAACTTTTAACACATTATAATAATATATTTTATATTAATATTTATAAATAAATATTTTAGCAACTACAATAAAAAGGTTCGTTGTGATTCCAAAACTGATTTTAAGGTCGAAACGACCAGGCATCATTCGTAACTCAAAGCAAGTAGACACTTGTGATACGAAGACAATGGTTCGTCAAACAGTTAAAGACTACGTGGCTATTTCAATCCTCTCCAGCATATATCAACAGCTTATCAAAGCAATCGAGTATACGATTATGCAAGAGGTAGAATTACAAACATATTTATTTAAAATTTTCTAAAAGTCACCGGCGAAATTTCAGTAACAGAATACATTATATTTTCATCCCACAAAGAAAACTATACCATTTTAATTTCCAAAGGCTTAAAGCTGGATTTCAACAAGATAAAGTTTAATTGTAGATGATATTTCAATTATTTAATTGTTTAATTGTAGATGATATTTCATGAAACAAATTAATGCAAGAATTTAAATTATTATAAATCAAACAATAGACGATAATAAATTATATATAAAATTTCAGTCAAAATTTTAATATACTTATTTTGAATTCTACTGTTGTTGAGTTTTCAAACATTTCTTAGTTGACTTAAAGGATTAAAAATCTGTTGGTGTTTTTTAGTTGTATATTTTTTTATGTAGTAAAATACCACACCTATATGACAAAACAGCTGATTACGGTTTTTGGTCTTCATAAGCGAACCTTGTAATCGACTAAGAAAACTTCTCATTTAAAATTTGATGTTTCGAGAGACGGACAATCCAAATACCGATTAAAAAAAATCCCACTGACTTCTTCAACATTGGGCACAAACATAAGAGGGCATCCGACGTCGACACCAACCGACCAGTTTCAAAATGGAAGCCGGTTAAAAATGTTTAACATAAAAAACAGTTATTATTAAATTTTAGAGAGTATTATAATCATAATACTACCATTACATATAAAATACGCTTATATAAGACCACAACTCAATTATTTTTGAAGATATAAATTGACAGTGTAGCTGGTTCGTTTCTTAAGCTCTTTGAATAATTGAATAATATATAAGTTAATTTGATTTAATCCTACACACACACGCGCGCCCCCCCCCCCACACACACACACGCATATATATATATATATATATATATATATATATATATATATATATATATATATATTTATATACTTTATAGGAGATGAAAATTGAATATTTTAGGATAACGTAGTTCTTAAAAAATCATGGGGACCTAGAGTAGCGAGGTTCTTAAAAGAATGTCAAAACCCAGGTTGCATCTAAAGAACACAATGCTTTCCATATCATCCATATATTACTATGAGCTTCTTGCCATCAGGATAAACACTTGATTAAAATATATATTGCTTATAATTAACAAAATGAATCAATCAATTAAATACAAACACCAAGAACTGGCAAATCGGAAGGTTGTGATGCTCCACCAAGAAAACGCTAGGTTACACCCTCTCTATTCACCATACTCCAAGTGACCACCCCTCATTGCAGTCTCTGCAGAACTCCATAAATGGAACTCATGCAGTTAGTGGAAAGATGGAAAAAAGTCATATTAAATAATGGTCAATATATTGTAGATTAAAATAAATTTGATGTCTAGTTTTATTTAAGCCAGAAAAACCGAAAGGAATCATTCGCCAACCCAATACTTTAAAATACCTATTGGAAGAAAAAACCATTGTGTGACAATATGCAGCGTTTTTAAAATGTATTTAATGTAATACGTTTTAATGTTATTTTAATCTTAATAAGTGCAAACTCATAATGAACTAGTAAACAATTAATTATGTTAATAAGTATGATGAAAGCATGATGGGTGCATATCAACCCTATATTTTTTGGCTTTACCCTATAGTATATTTGAAGTTTATTAGAATATATTTTTATTTCTAGAAACACCTACAATTTCGTTTTAATATTATAATTGTGATAATAAGCTATATATTATCATTGGATACAGTCGTAAACAACAAAAGCCCCATCCTTCACCTTCCCAAAAAAATACTACATTCATTAAATTTTTAACATGTGCCATATTTATGCCCCTTTCATAAATGATAATAATCAAATTTCGTAAAATGTATTTGAATTCCCCTCTGTATAATGAAACAGCTACCGGTAAAATATTCAGTTAGCAATGGTATTATTTATTTATCCACTGGGCTGTAATTAAGCACAGAAAGTATGTTAGTATCAATCAACTTCAAGGGTAGTTGCTGTTACATTAACATGCAAACATCTGCCATGTTAATAATTCAACCTTATATCATGGTAACATTTAGAGAATGTAGGCAACTCGTAATTATAATGTCGTAAAAACACTTATTTAAAAAAAAAAAAAAAAAAAAAAAGCGTATATAAAAAACATCATTCTCTATGACCAGTTCACCTCTGTTGCTTACCCCAAAAGCCCAAGTGCCCAAAAGTGGGTCCTTTGTTTCAAATCAGCATTCAGTCGATACAATTAGATTTATAACATGCCTGTATTAATTTGATTAAAATTAAATTCTCTTTTCATGAATAGTAAGCTATGATTTGAGACCATAACTCTTTGATTCTTAATAATAATTTTATATCTTTTTAACTTTATAATTTTATGAGTGGTATATAACCTCTACCAAACCAAAGATTGTAAGTCCGAATCCCCGTCCCAGGAGGATTTCTTTAAATATATAATTAAATAAGAATTCACTTATAACCTCTCCACAGGTATGTGAGAAACGTCAACCAAATGGTGGCTACTGAAAAAAAAAATAGACGTAGGGAGTGATGGCCCTAAACTAAAACATACCATCAAGAATCGCGGTGCTAAAATTTAGGAAACTACCACACTCCAGTGTCCAGGCTCAACGAAAAAAAAATATTGAGATAAAAGAAGAAATTGAAAGATGTCATATGTTAGGCCAGTATTAAATATAATAAATGTAAATTATATTATCATATTACATCCAATATCATAAAACATATAATGAAATTATTCGTGTGTCCTTTTTTCACTATCAATCTACAACATTGTATGTTACAAAACATTCTTTCTGAAATGTTTATCTATCCAACGATACATAACACATCTATATTACTATTCTATTCGGCAAAAAAAATTAATGTAGGTTAGAAAATTCTTCCATATTAAATATTTACCCATTTTATTTCAATGCTAACTCGCTAAGAACTAAGTTAAAATGGTTTATTTTTTTCTAATGTACAAAATTTAAAGTACTTTACAGGAAGGAAAGTTTGAAAATCCTCCCATAAGCGCTGTTATACTTGTTCAATAAGAATAAAACCTATATGATATTAAAGATCAGTAAATTTTACATCGATAAAGTGAGTTTAATTGAAATCATTAAAGTCGTTTTAAGAAAATCGTCGAAAAGATGCAAAATGCATGGTATAAAGTAGCACACACCAGTTAGCTGATTTTGGTGAACAAGTTAGTGTAGGATTCTGGGTATACAGTTGTTTTAATATGAAATTTCAGTTTCGCATGAATTTTTGTTTCCAAGCAAGACCTATCACGTATACACTCACTCAAACCTTTTTCGGGACTTAGCCATTTGGACTCAGGGTCCCAGTGAATTTTTCAGAGAACTGAAGAAACTGAAATTCGAAAATTTTCATGATCACAGTGTTTTCCCTCGCTACATGTATTTCATTCATAAGTAAGTTAAAGTAAAAATTGTTAATCAAGTCTTTAAAATATTCATCAAATAATTGATAAGTAACCTGATCACTTTCAGGACTTAGATATCATAAGGACAGAATTCATTAACATAAATCAGAAAAATGAAATTGATATATATTCATATTATAATTTTTGTTTTTATTTTCAAAAATATTTGTTTATTTTTTTTTTAAGTTTTACTCTTTTACATGAAAAAAGAATCCACAAGTGTACTAAACATACCTACTTTCACAAAGTATATCGTGAAAGAATGTTAAAAGTTGTGATGGCACACCGATAATGGTGTGAACTCATTCCTTATCAGATCCGGTGATGATGAGAACGGCGTTTGTTTTCTTCATTTCTAGGTCTCATAGGATGGATGAGGATCTGCCACGAAGAGAAAAGTCAGTAAAATTATCATTTTCATGAGATGTCGGTGAGGGTAAGGAGTGATATGTGAGATCTTTGTCCGCTTACCACTCAATGGTCTTTAAATCAATTGAGAGGAAAAATAGTTCGCCAAAACATCAAAAAAAAAAAGAAAAAAAGAAAACCGCTGAAGAGACTTGAGAAAACTTAGTCAACAAAGAGGAGTGACCAATTTTTAGTATTTGCGTGCTATATTGAAACGTTTTTCTAAATTGAGGCGTGCCAAAACTCAAACCCACAATCCTATGCCCTATACAATGACCTTTCCAATAACGATTTCACTCTTGTTTTTTAATAGATCACCTGCTAACTGATCGCTAAAATTTCCTTTTGTTTAAGTTTTAAAATATAACTTTGCATACTGACTATCACTTATCAACCGTTGGTGAACACATAAGGACTAAACGATTTCATAATAACTTGCACGAACATACCAACGAACTTATAACTTATAAGAGATCGGGAAGGGGATTAAAAAGTTGTTGGATGCGAGATCTCCTGAGTTAGCAAATAGTTGATCAAGTCAAAGAAGGCGTGTGCTGGGTACAGATCCTTCCTCATGCCTCACATGTCAACATTGACATATAATTCTACATTTTCTGATTGTCCTTACACGTTTGGATAGGTGAGAATAAACATTTGAAGAGAAAAAAAAAAGTTTTAAAATATATCCACCTAGGAAAAATCATCAATAACTTCTAAGCTTCTCCTTACCTAGATGTGAGGGCGATAATAACCATCAGCAGTTTTTTACCCTTAAAATTAAAACAACAACGAATAAAAAAAATCCGTTTTTCCGCCGTCCGCGGATTATTTTGAAATTCGCCACAAAAATACTAGTCCATTCAACGATGACCCTAGACGTTGATATTAGCAGGTTAGTTTTAAAATGGCGACCGATTAAACGTTATTTAATTCAATAACTCAGATAGAGAAAAGATTTATTAGTGTTTTTTAACAAAAAAAAAATGCGAATATTTACATACAAGAGAAAAAAGAAAGAATAAAAAAATGAAATTTTACACATAAATACCCTCATAATTCAGTTACTTTTGACGATAGAGAAAAGTATGTACATAGTTTTAGAATCAGTAGAGCGCGTTAAATAAAAAAAAAAAAAAAAAAAGAAAAATGAAAAAAATTGAATCTCGTTTATATATACGCTTGTAACTACGTTATTTTCGAAGATAGCGAAAGAATTCATTATTGTTTTTAAACCAAAAAAACATGAATAATTAAAGAAAAAAGAAAAGAAAAAAATTGAAATTTCACTCATTAATAGATAAATAAATACCAAAATTTGCTTTAAGTGCCATTTGACAGATATTTATATTTTCGACAAAATAAAAAAAAGAATCATTGAAATTGGTTTACAGCTAGCTAAGATATTGCGCTTTGAAATCAGCAATAGTGACATGATATTATACTTTGAATTATCGCGTTTCATATTACTTAATTACCTATAAACAGTAATACCCTAATATTGTTATTTGGAAATGATAAACCATTGTGTAATAATTTGCAGCGTTTTTTTTTTTTTTTTTCTAAAACCTTTAGCTTTCCAGAGTTTTTTTTTTTTCTAATCTCCTTTATTGATGAAAAACTCCAGTAACAAAGAAAAACAATCTTGCAAAAGCAAATTAGTGCAACAGTACAGGCCTTATCCGTACTTTCGTTACCTTTGAGGCATTTCAAGTTGTCAAGGCTTTCCAGAGATAAATTATATATTCATAATATCTGTAACTCTTATTACTAAAAAGAGCGAGAGCGAATAAATAATTTTAAATAACCAAATTAGAGGAAGAGAACATAATACAGTCAGAAAAGTAAGACTATTTCAGGGAATATAAAATCATATGAATAAAAATATGCAAAAATATTCTATTCTATATAAAATATGAAAAGACTTAAGGCGGTCATAATAAATTAGAAAATAGTAAAAAAAAATATTTATTAACCAACGTTTCGACCCACTTCCCTCAGCACAGTATTGATTTAGCTTTCGGACTTTGCGGAGGGAAGCTCAGTTGAACCCGCAAATTGGGCCAAAACGGTTACTATTAAATAATTTTTTACTATTTTCAAATATTTTATTATCACCATCCGAATCATCTTATCCTTCATAATAATTAAGACACGACTTACTTACTTCAATATTTTATAATATATTCTCAAACAATGTAATGAATTTCCTCATAATCGTAAGCTTTTTCAAGAATCCTTCATACAATATTTAAAATCTATAAAAGCACATTCGCTAAGTCGATTTTATTAAAAATGTAAGTAATATATCAGGCATATATGGGTTGTCCAGAAAATATATGAAATGAAAAAAGTTTTTATTATCCGTGGTCTAAAGTCCCTTAAGAATATAAAAAAAGTACAGGTTCGATGACCATACAGTGTGGTCATAGATTTAAACGAAAAAACTAAACTAAAATAATAAATAGAGAGAATAAACTATGTACATTTTTACAAATCGAACTATTAACAATTTAGAAAAAATAATCTGGTCGGGCAACACACGACTTTCACTTACCTCAATCAAAAAATCAATTTTAGAACTATTAAAAAAACTTAAATGTTAAAGATAATTTAAATAAAATTATTATTTAGTTGTTTTTTAAAAACATTATTTAAATTAAATAATATAGCAATAACAAATTGTCACGCATAATTGTATGTCCTATTTGTCACTTTAAATTATCTTTTACAACTTTGTGTAAAAGATATTTCATTTTCTAAAATCTTTCTCTTTCCAACAGTATATTATTTATCTATGTTGCTGTTCATAGGTAAAAAAATAAACAAAAAAACAACAACGAAAATTACATTAAAAATAAATATTTTCGCTCATTTCTCCTTTAGTTGGTTATCAAATTTCATGTTTAGCTACCTTTTATCAATCTAAATAACATGATACAGATAATTTTTTTTAATCTACGATGGTAAAGGTGCTTTGGAGGAAGAAAATTTATAATATCAGCATTTTAGCCCTGTCATTTTATATCAATCAGAATTAAACCTACATGATATTAAAGCCCATCAAATTACACATCGATATGACGAGCTTAGTTAAAATAAGTGCAAAATACAATTTATAAAGCAGGACTTTCAGTCAGCCCATCAAAAGAGGGTTCTGCGGGCTTTGGTGGAAGTCAGCTCTGGGCAACTGTTTGGGAAACTTAATCTTAGAAAATCGACCGTTAATGGCCATCTCAAGACAACTGGAAAGGTAAAAAACCTTGAAAGTTGGATATCACACACTTTAAACAACCGCCAAAAAATCAGCGTTATGAAGCTTGTGCTATACTTCTTTTCCGAAACAAAAACGACCCTTTTAGGTTCAGAACTGTTACTTGTGATGAAAATCAGATACTTTACGATAGCAGAAAACGTTCTGGACAGTAGCTCTCTTTGTTGCCTCAAAAATCGATGATGGTAACTCTTTGGTGGGCTTCCTTCATTTTGATAAATAACAGCTTAATACATCCAGGAGAAACAATCAATACCGAATGGTATTATAAACAAATGGAAGTATTGCATCCACCAAATTAATACAATGCATCAGAAATTGGCAATAACAAAGCCATCATTCGTCAACCTGGAGGAACCCATTTTGTTGCATAAGAAAGCCTGGACCCTTGTCTTACGTATGATATCACTAAAACTGTTTGTGCCTTGATATGAAACTATGCCACATCCGCACTACTCTCTGAACCTCTCGTCTACGGATTATCGATTTTTACGCAACTGGACCACTACTTACGTAGGCAGATATGTATTGATAGTAGTGGAGAATATATTGATTAAAAAAAACAGTTTTGTATAACTTTTCATGTTTATCTTTATACACAATAATAAAATATACGAAATATTACGGAACCGTAATACAGTCCGTTAAAATTTTATATGTATGTAGCAAGAGGATTATAGCTTTAAATGAAAGTAATAATGAATGTTTTTTTAAGAAACAGCAATGCACTAAAGAGGTAAACAAATTTTAAATTAGATTTTTTTTTTCACCTTAACGTTCATTTATGATGGGAATACATATTTGGGGAATGGCAAGAAAGAGCGTTGAACCTAAGGAATCGATGAAGAACAATACCTGTTGGGCCCAGCTGGTGGGGTGTCAATGAACGTACGCTATCATACAAATATAAACCAATATATTTCTCAATAACTTCATGCAACTATTTATATATTTTATATAATTTTCTCAATAGATTATTTTTACGCACTTATTAATAGTATAAAAATATCTAAATAAAAAAAGTATTTATCACGTTTAAATCAGGTCTTTTTTAAACAAATCAAATTAAAATATTCATTCATTAAAATTAAAAGTTTAGTAACTACAGAAGTAAAGAGTAAACATATTTTAGAGGTACTTTTTTCTTTTTTTTTTGAGCGGTAAACATATATACAAGAGAATTGAATTCGAAATGAAGTCATCAGAACACTTTAAATAAAACTCAATTTATTGTGGCAACGTTTCGGCCTATATTTTGGGCCATCTTCCGGGAGATTGATGGAGGGTGCTCACAACAATGTGTAAGTTAAGATTGTTGTGAGCCCCTTTCTTCAATCGCCTTGAAGATTGCCTAAAATTTAGGCCGAAACGTTAGGAAAATAAATTACGTTTTACATAATTAAAGTGTTCTGATGACTGCATTCCGAATTAACTTCTCAATATCTGCTGTCAACCATTCCTACACCATTACGCGATATATAGTTTATGGGTTTATATTTACTTAGTTAAATTGATATAGCGTTACTAAGAATAGAAAGAAAGATATTGGTGGAGCGGAGAAGGAATGAATGTGATGGAAAAAAAAATGAGAAAAATTTGGGCAGAAAATAATTTTTTTTTGAAATCGTGGTATACACAGGATTGACTTGTATCACTATATATATGTTCTTCTTTGAGCCTACGATTTGGAACTTCCATCGTTTCTATGCAACGACTCCTACGAAGAAAAATAGTAATAGTTAAATTGTTTACTATTGACGAAAACAATAGGATGAAATTTTGTTTTTTAATAAACTTGAATTAATCTATCTCTTCTTTTCATTTTTTTTTCTATTTCTAGATCGACATGTTTTTTTTTCCTAGACAAAAATATAATTAAAGTTTATAACAGCTGACATAGTAGGGATATAGTCTCTAAGCTATCCTTGAATAAAACATCTGGTACGGGCAACACACGACTTTCACTTACCAATTTTCAAATTCAGTGAAAATGTTTGAAACCATTAAAGAATTAATTAAATGGAATTTATATAGAAACACGTGTTTTATTAAAAAATCTATTATATTATAATCTAAAATAATCACGTAGTTTTATAGGCTCTTCATCAATCTCTATTAACTTTTAAAAACTTATGTATGAGATAATATTTTGTGTAAGATCTTTAGCTTTCCAACGGTATATTATACATGTATATTATATTATACAATATATTATATAATATATTATTATATTATACAATTAGTTCACTGATTAGGTTCGTCAAAGAATGTTTTCTACTCCCGGAACTATAAGAAAAAAAAATAAAGAAAGAAAATAAATAAATAAATAATAGTAATAATAAAAAAAATATATAAAAAAAAAATAAATAAAGAAAAATTGGAATAAATTCACTAAATCAGAATGTGTCAACAAAATAATAATAAAAAAAAATAAATAAACAAAAAAAATAAAATAAAAAAATAAATAAATAAAAAAAAATAGAAGGAAAAATAAATAAATAGAAAGAATAAAAAAGAGTAAAACAAATCTGTTACTACAAATTTATTCGGTGCTAATAACCAAGAGGTAGAGCACCTACTCCAATACCCTACCCTACATGTATATTACTGTTCTCATGTTCAAAAACGAAAAATTGCATTAAAAAATTTTTTTTCTGTTTTCTCCTTTCGTTGGGTATCGAATTCATTCAATTTATATATTTACTTGTTTTCATCAGTGGTAACAAGATATTATAGTTATTTTTATATAATCAACAAAATTAAAGGTACTTTAGGGGAAGAATGTTTAAAATATCGGCATTTAAGCCTTGTCAGACCATTTTAATCAGAATGAAACCTACATTATTGTAAAGCATATTAAATTTTACATCGATACAGCGAGTTTAATCAAAATCGTTAGAGCCGTCTTTGAGAAAATAATAAAAAGGTGCAATATGCATGGTATAAAGTGGCTCTTCTGGTTAGCTGATATTGATGAAAAAGTTTTTGTAACGTCTCGGGGGTATAGTTGTCTTAATATGGAATTTTAGTTTCATAGGACTTTTGGTTTCTGCCTCGGAGTTACCACACACACACACACACACAGAGACCTTTTAAGCGGGACTTGGTCATTTGGACTCAGGGGAACCTAAAACATGTATTTCTGGTGAAAACTGGAATTCGAAAATTTTCAGGATTGCAATATTTTCCCTTACTATATATAGTAAGTGAAAGTAAAAACAATAAAAAATATTTAAAAAAAAACAAAACAAACTATAATAAGAATATACTCGTATATGAATTTAATTTTTCTGATTTATGTTACTGAATTCTGTCCTTATGATATCTAAGTCCTGAAGTAAACAGGTTACTTATTAATTATTTGATGAATATTTTAAAGACTTGATTAACAATTTTTACATATTTCATACATAGGCAAGTGAAAGTAAAAATGTAACAGTAAATTAATTATTGGTGACCTGGAGTACGGACTCAAATAGAATACAGCATCCTGCCCTCCTTCCAGAGACAGTAAATAAATAACTTAAATTTATTTTAAAGCACGCATTGCAGTTTATTAATAGCTATTTAAATTAATTACGCCATTAATTATACGGCCTGAGAGCCGAGACTGGTACCAGCTGAGAGCGTTGTGCCCACACCTAGCCTCCTGGGGTCCTGCCAAACGACCTGAGGAATTTTATTTAGACCTTTAGAGCAGCTAATGACTGCATGTTAAATAACTAGTCCTCAACTGCTCTAGTAATGAACTTGTATCATAATTGAACTTGAGTACGATACTCTGTTATTTTTATCCTCATTACATAATCTACACTGTACACAATCTTGGTGCATGCGGCTCGTGGCGATAATGAATTCAACATTTTTCTTTTTTTACTTCTTTGGCTACTTTAGGGTCAGTTGGATTTTATTATTTCATATAATTAATCGAAAATGTTACTAATGTGTATGAATGAATATTAATTTTTACCACAAGAAGTTTTGATATATTTTATTACCGTAAATATAGCAGGTATGCAATAATGAGAGTCTAAAGAGTATTCTATCCCCTGGGGAGCCCGTGGCTGAGTGGATAGCGCACTAGTCTCATGCCAAAGTTGTGAGTTCGAATCCCAGTCCCGGCAGGGCTTTTATAAGGATGTAATTAAATGGGGATTCACTTAGAGCCTCTCCCCCGGGTATGTGAGACCCGTCAGCCAAATGGTGGCCACTCACAAAATTACGTGTAGGGAGTGATGACCCTACCCTACAAATTAACCGAGAAACGTGAGTGTAATCTCCCAGGACATTACACCGCGAGGCCCAGGGCCTGCACGGCCTATCACTCCACTAAAAAAAAAAATTCTATCCCCTGAGAGTCATCATAATCTTAATGAACAAATCTGTTGCGAACAACAAATGATTTTATTTACTTCCATTCTTAAAATAAATTTAAGAACTTTTACATAAAGAATTAAAACTAAATTTCAGTATATATTTCATATATATATATATATATATATATATATATATATATATATATATATTTATATATATATATATATAATATATATATATATATATATATATATATATATATTTATATATATATATGTTATGAGAGAAGTTTAAGTAAAAAAGGAGAACAGTTTAGCACTCCCTTTGACAAGGATAATATATATTGGAAATACCCAAACATATCTCGAAAAAATAAAACTGGCTCAGATCGCGGAAAAAATGTTTTTCTCCCATATACCTCTAATACCACCAAACATTGTATAAGAGATATTGCATTTTTTGTATACCAATGGTAGGGTAAATTTTTATTTTTTTTTGTATTATACCATTTACAGATGATAGTGACCCCCAGAGCATAATTATCCATATCTATCACATCCCCTAAAATACATACATACATAGAAGAAGGAGATGACAGAGAAGACAGTGACCCAGTTGGCGGGTGTTCACCCCCACCCCTGCCAATCACTACGGTCAGCCACCCTACTCTTTGTTTTATTTTAGCTTTACCTAACGCTAGCCTCTTCTAGGAAGTAGTTTTATTTTAAATGGCGAATTCGGGAGGGAAATTAGCTACATGTTACGCACGTTTCTATAATGAGAGTCCAAGAAAAATGACGCAAACTTGACAGCCGAATTTCGCAACTGAGGGAAATCAGATTCCCACTTAAATATGAGTGAAATTTTCGACTTACACAGATTTATTAATATTTGGTATAATTATAATAGATAAATGTAGAGTAAATTTTATTTTGTGCAGGGGTTCCCAACGGAAATTTCCTTCATCCAATCATTTCAATGGCAACGACCTCCAAAATCGTAAAATTCTAAATCGTAAATATTAGATACATGTTTTGATTTTTAGAGGGCTACACTGGATCAGTAATAACCAAAACTCTGTATGCCAAAAATGATCAAGTAGGGGAAATTGAAATGAAGAAAAAGAACTAGGATCAAGTAGTTTACTCTAATCTGACACACTCACAAAAAATATTGTTAATCATCTTATGCGAAGTGGTAACTGTTATTTATGCTCAATATCATTGAACTCTTTAAACTGACGAATTTTATGGCCTTGATTGTTCTATTGGAGTCACTATTCAGTAATTACAAGCAACTACACCCCCAGCTGAGGATTGAACCGACTGAGGACAGGACAGGGAGTGGCTGACTCACTCGTATCTTTTTACTCGGCAGCCCGTGTCCTGGTGCCATTGTGATGGAACTCTAAACATTCCGCTTATTTTTTAAGAATGCCCATATTATTAATTACACCTGAATATATAAATATATCAACAGTACTTGTTAAGGACACTATGCCGGCAAAGATTATAAGGAAACCCGTATAGCTATGCTTAAAATTAGATATTCGCACTTGTAACATTATTATATATAACTTTAATAATCTTTATATATTTTTTTAGGCTTACAGACCATACCTGAAGAGGAATTGTACATTATTTTATCTTCACTGGTTAATAATTGGAAACTTTTGAAATCAAAATAGCTTTCGAGAATAAAAAAATCATTTTTGCTTGGAAAGTTTGAACCTATGAACCTGAAAAACTTGGACGATTGAAAAAAACAAAGGATAATGAAATTTATGAGTAGAAATGGACTAAGAAAGCGTTCCAGTTGCATGCTCCCAAAATACGGGCATCCATTACGTACAGCAGGATAAAACTATTCTCTACAGCCTTGGATGGGAGGCGTAAAAGAGGATTGGCCAAGAAGATATCAATGTGGAGGAAGACATAGGACTAAGAGAACTTGGTGAAGGAAATTGGATAGATCGAAAGGGAAGGCAGTTTTGAAAAAAACGTTAAATGCAAAAAAAAACACAGCTGATACCATATCTACTGTATAGTGTCGTTTTTATTCTGATACTGTTTTTTTTATAATATAAAAAGCCTATAGGTAATATACAGGTTCGTCTGTCAAGATATGAAACATTTTAAATAAATCGTCGTGTGAGAAAAAAACAGTCACTTCTTGAGATATATTTGAATTTTAGTTGAATTCTGTTGAAAATAAAAATAAAAAGGAGATTCAATAGAGGTAATTCAGGTCTGATCCATTTTACTGTAAAGGAACTTCCTAAATAGGTGATTTAAGAATTAAAGGGCAAAAAATGACTAAAAAGGGGATTTTTTAGTTCTATTTTCTATATGCCGATTGTGGCAGAATAATTATTTAATCTGTTTTTTCAGTGACTCTGGACTAGTGAGATCCTCCCAAGGCTCACCTAACCTAATAAAAGTAGATACCTAAATTTTGGGGAAGGAGGGTTCTAGGCAGAGCGTAATATTGGCCTAATTGCCAAATTGCAGAGCCGTTGGCTTAGAAACAGTAAGAACTGACCTGAAGACTCTTTATTAGGTTGTTGAACTCCACTTTTTTTTTTCAAGATAAAACTTCTTTAGGGGCGTTATGTAAAGAAATAACTTTATTTAAAAATATTTCCATTTTTTTTATTAAATCGAATATAAGGAATAAAGGGGAATGATCCCCCCCCCCTTTCAGTCAAAAATCTTGTTGAATTTGGGATTTCAGATTCGAAGGAGGAAAAGAAATAAACTAAAATTAGGTGTAAGCTAAATGGTGATAAGTAGAAAAATTATGCAATAGCCTAATCAAAACATTTTTACATCAACAAAAAAATTAACAATAACGGTTAAGGAGAAAGAGAAAATTCGAATTATAATGCCGCAATTCAAGATGAAAATAAAATTAAGGGTCGCAAAAAAAAAAAATCAATGACAAAGACAAAAACAGAGCGGCTAATTTAATTCTTACACAGATAGATCAACCTTTTAAAAAAGTTATAAAGCATATTCCAAAATGCACGAATTCCCAAGATACGAACGACCTACTATCAGAATAATGTGCCATGTGTACCACCAACTCATAAAGTCTACATTCACATTCAGATTACGATAGCACAATTCAAGATTTATCTCTACGAGGTGATGATTTTTTACAATAATAACAAAACATGCATTCTCAACATAATCTACTTTTAGAAACTTACTTTCCTTTCCAACGGAATTCCAGTGAAATTCGCGAATTTAAGAAAAGTTTTCACTTCTATCGGTAGCCCCTATAGAATTTTTTTTTAAAGTTATGTGTAGTTCCATTTTTGCCATCTCATATAATTTTAGATGCTAAGAACACCTAGATGCTAATTTCAATATAGTAACACTAACCATCTAAAAAGTAGGATTATCACTTTAGTAAACTATTACTGAAGCTTTTTGAAGTAAACAGACATAGACTAGATCGCATAAAGATATCAGAATGTACAAAATATAATTTTATTTTTGAAGGAAATAAAGCTGACTAGAGGAAAATTATAGAGCGACAAGAAAAACCACTTTAGACGCGGGTCCTATTTCATAACATCTCCCCCACACTATGTAGGAAGTTAATATCTCTCAAACCACTACACTAATGTCATCCGTCCAAGGAGATGGGACTTTCCAAAACGTCTTATCAAACTGATGGCTAGATGTGAAGGGATCGATATATTAATACAAAGATATAATAGAAGAACTCTCTTATATGAGTCCACCATAACCCCAACACTATACATATAAATGATATACCTACAGTATTATATACGCACTATGAAATAAATGTACCCAGTTTTGGTATATTTTTCATGAATATTAGGTACTTAATGTATTCAAATCATGTACTAAAGAAATATTAAAAAAAACAGAGATGATATTAGTTATTAAAAATTTAGTCAAAATATATAAAAACATAATTATTGGTTTCATAACGTGCGACCATTTTTTTAACTGTATTGGTATAGATTATTATTTTTTCACCTCTATACACATTAATTTTAAAAACCTTTCACAATATAACAAAAAAAAAAACTACTACTACAACCCATGACGGAGTCTTGGATTCAGAACACAGTAAAGGATTTATACCAACCTCATTAGGATCTTGAAAAGGTGATATCCAAATGACACCGATAATAAAAACGCAAAATATTATTACACAATCGTTTAATATTTCCAAATAACTATATTATGGTATGACTGTTTATATAGCTCTTAACAGGCAATTAACTAATATGAAAAGAAATAAATAATTCAAGGGAAAATGGTACATCACCTTTGCTGATTTTAAAACGCTATTTAATTTAATTCTCTATTGAAGAGCACTAACAAATTTCTGGTACTTATGAGTTCGTTCGGACGGCGGAATGACGTTTTCTCTATTACCAAAAAAAAAAAAAAAAAAAAAAAAAAAAGTTTTTTTAAGATATAAGATTTTTTTTTTCGATTTTCTATCAAATAACTCAAATAAAATTTCCTTATTCCCAAACACCTTACATTAATTTCTCTATCATTAATAATAACCGAGTTATCAGGGGGATCACATTTCTTATAAGTTGTGGCTCTTATAATAGATTTTTTTTTCTCTTCGTTAATCGCGGTGTCTTGATCTGGATCTTTTCGATTATTCTCTACCTTGAGTTTTGGTGGAATTACATATATTACAATATTCTGTTTGGAGAGGCGATTTACTGATTCTAAAACTATATACATATTTTTATCCAACTTCAAAAATGGCTGAGTTATGAACGTATTTATGAGTAAAATTCAATTTTTTAAAATAATTATTCGCGATTTTTTGGTTGAAAAACACTAATAAATTTTTCTCTATCTTCCGAAATAACGATGTTACAAGCGTAT
The DNA here is from genome assembly GCA_023052935.1 of Piezodorus guildinii. Lineage (NCBI taxonomy): Eukaryota > Metazoa > Arthropoda > Insecta > Hemiptera > Pentatomidae > Piezodorus > Piezodorus guildinii. The sequence goes on along the minus strand of CM041296.1, from coordinate 96,823,926 downwards.
ATATAGGAAATATTTCATTTTTTTTTTTTTTATTGCGCTTTACTGATCCTAAAACTCTCACTGACAAACGGATTTTTTTTTATTCGTTATTCGCATTCTACGTTAAGATACGTAAGCTCTCAAATTATAAGGGGTGTAATTTATTTTTTGGTCAATTACGAAAGTTCATTATTGCAAATAATAAACCAAAAAATCTGGTGCGGGCAACACACGACTTTCACTTACCTCCATTTTAAAAATCAATGAAAGAATTTTCAAATACAGTTAGAGATAAAAATACGTGAAATTATTAAGGAATTAATCAAATTGAATTTATATAGAAACATGTGTTTTATCAAAAAATCAATTATATTATTATCTTAAATAATCAGTAAGTTTTATCTTCTTTTCATCAATCTCCAATAACTTTTAAAAGCTTGTGTATGAGATGATATTTTTTCAAAAATCTTTAGCTTTCCAACGGTATATCATACATGTATATTACTGCTCTCATGTTCAAAAACAAAAAATTGCATTACAGAAATATTTTTTCTGTTTTCTCCTTTAGTTGGGTATCGAATTTATTCAATTTATATATTTACCAGTTTTTCATCAGCGTTAACAAGATAATCTAGTTATTATTATTGAATCTACAAAATTAAAGGTACTTTAGGGTAAGAAAATTTAAAATATCGGCATTTAAGCCCTGTCAGACCATTTTTATCTAAATAAAACCTACATGATATTAAAGCCCATTAAGTTTTTCATCAATATAGCGAGTTTAATCAAAATCGTCGGAACCGTTTTCGAGAAAATCGAAAAAAGGTGCAAAATGCATGGTATAAAGTGCCCCTTCTGGTAGGCTCATTTTGATGAAAAAAGTTTTGTCACGTCTCGGGCGTATAGTTGTCTTAAATATGAAATTTCAGTTTCATAGGACTTACCGTTTCCGCCCGGGAGTTACCACACACACACACACAGACCTTTTTGCGGGACTAGGTTATTTGGACTCAGGGGACCCTAAAACGTGTATTTCCGTTGAAAACTGGAATTCGAAAATTTTCACGATCGCAATACTTCCCCTTACTATATATAGTAAGTGAAAGTAAAAAAGTATGGCTATAGTGGCCTCACTTAGCTTCCGCTCGGTGATAATTAACTGACGCAGCTGAGAGGCGCTGGAATACCCCGGGTTCGGACTTTTTTCTCTATCGGGTGAAATGTGGAAACCTGGTCTGGGGTTTCCATTTATTGTAAATATTGAATATAGGTTTTAAGATTTTAATTAGCTTTTATTTTATTGTATGTATTTAATAATTTATTATTTTGTATACGTAGTTATATTTGACCAATTATATTATTAAACAATAAAGTTGTTTCTCATTTTAAAAAATAAATATAATAAGATGGAACAAGTAACAACTGAATTATTATCTATTTTTAACAAACTTCATTCAACTAGTCCAATATAACTTCTAAAAATAAATTTGGGTATGTTTTATTAACATTTGTTATTCGATGATGAATAAACAAAACATTGGGCTCATTCAGCTTTTGTTAAGTGGGTACCCAAAACCTTCGAAGCATACCAATACTATTTCTTGAGAGAAAATTTTACTTATAATAATACCATCGAATACCAAAAATAAGTGTTCAAGAAGGTTTTTTTTCATTTCACAACCATGAGGACTAATTGTAATTACCATAAAATAAGTGAATATTTAAGCAGAAAATCATTAAATAGTAAATTACTTTTAAAGCAATAAAAATATACAATAACTATTTCAAATAACAGAATCAGTTAAATATCGGATTTAAGTTAATTGGAGTTATAACAATGAAAAGCTCTAATTTTCATAATAAATCAAAAGACACTTTAATTACTGTTTAATGAATGCAAAACGCCGAAAGTGAACAATGAACTCTAGAATTGAACAGCGTAGAATCCTGGCGTTACGCATAAACAACAAATAGATTGAGGATGAGTCGCAGATGAAACCATCGGCCAACAGACCTTGCAACCAACTGGTTTATTATAAATACCATAACCTCTTGGAAAACGTTCAGCGTCACCAGGAATGCGATAGATGATCTGCATTTTAGTCCTTAGCAACTTCAATCAATACGTAAAGTACTTCCAAGACTATAAAAATGACGTAAATTTACAATAGTACAAATAATCTAGGAAAATATTCATTATACAATTTTTTTTAAAGAATTTCATTAGAATTAAATTACATTGAATTTCAATAGAAACATTTGTTTTATTAAATAATCTATTATATTATTATCCACGACAATCAGTTAGTTTTACGACATATTATGCATCTATATTACTGTTTTCTTTCATGTTCAAAAACACAAAAAATGCATACAAAAAAAATAGTTTTGCTCTTTTCACATTTAATTGGTTATCAAATCCGATCAATTTGCATATTTAGCTATTTTTTAGCAATGCTAATCAAATGATACGGTAAATTTTATAAAATCTACAAAATTAAAGGTACTTTAGAGGACGAAAATTTAAAATATCGGCATTTAAGCCCTGTTAGACTATTTTAATCAGAATGAAACCTACGTAATATGAAAGCCCATTCAATTTTACGTTTATATAGAGATTTTAACGTAAAAACTTTCAAAATGCATGGTATAATGTGACTCTTGTGCATGGGCGACTTTGATGGAAAAGTTGCAGTAAAATTTCAGGCATAAACGCCCTTAAAATATGAAATTTCGGTTTTATACTATTTATCGTTTTCGTGCTAGACTTAACACATACACACACACCAGACCTTTTTGTGAGACTTTGTTATTTAGACTCAGGGGACCCTAAACTGTGAATTTCCGTTAAAAATTGGTAATCAAAAATTTTCGTGATCGCAATATTTTCTATTACTATATATTTCATATATAGGTAAGTGAAAGTAAAATTTATTTTAATAATACAGTAAAAAAAAAAAAAAAACTAGATATTTATGTGAAAATAATTAAATAAATAAGTATAAAAGATAATGTTAGCAGTTCCTGTTAAATTTTCTAGAATGGATAAAGTATCTTTTGGAAATTTAATACAACATACGCATTTATCCATTGAACGAGTTAATGATAAGATTAAAAAATCGCTGAAGAAACGAAAGATTCTAAATTCTTGAAAAAAATAGTCGCAACAAGGGTAGACGATTCATGTTTGCGATAAAAAAGGGAAACAATAAATTCCTTTTCAAACACATGCTTTGTAAGCAATAAATCTTTATAATACACAGAAATAGCAATAGTCCATAGAAAATGACTGTGTAACTGTTAGTTAACTTAATATTGTTTGTTTATTCATTTAACATCACTTTATGCTAACCAGATGCTTCATTGGGAGTCCTAAATTCTGCTTCTCCAGGTTTAATTAGGATAGGGATCTTTAACGAATACCTGACATCTCAGACTCGGGACCACCGAAGGACGGCTATAGCTATGGATTTTTTACTTCCTTTATAACGTCCTAGGGCCACCAGGTTTGAACTCATAAACAAGTTACCTTAATATAGATCGAAGAGATTATCGTTGCAATGTATGTTTTATATGTTTGTTTTATAGTTGGAGGTAATAACGAAGTACTAAGGGGAAAGTCAAGAATTATCTATAAAATAAATATAGAATCATACATTTTTTTTATTTGAGGTCCTTATAACGAGTAAATTAATAACTTGCGCCACCTTTCAACAACTACTAACTTTCTACACCTTTAGGCCATGTAACGATTTATAATTGTACAAATTCTAACCTTGATTCCACCAAGTGCCCTTAACCCAGGATGCCAAGAAGGTCGTGGTTCTGCACTTTCCGATTTGGAGTTGTCATTTTTATTATTTTTACAATTAAAGATAAAATAATAAAGAAAAAAACTTATCTAAAATCTAGGAAAGATTTTTAGTTTCGAAATACTTTCTGTTGATATATGTTTTACTTTATTTATTTAACGTCACTTCAATTTAACAGGCTCGGGACCACATGTTCACGTTCCCTCCAAAGGACGGCATAACTAAGGATTTTTTTACTCACATTCAAAATCCTAGGACCACCTGCGGGTTTGAACCCGTGATCTATGGTATAGAAGGCTGTTATGCTACCCACCCTGCTAAAGGTGATCCCATTTTCGTAGCTATATAAGCAATACATAATAGAAACGGAAAGTATTGCAATCGTGAATATTTCTGAATTTGAGTATTCACTAGAAATACACGTTTTAGGGTCCCTTGTGTCCAAATACCCATGAAAAAGTCTGAGTGTGTATGTAGTAGGTCTACCTCCGAAACGATAAGTTCTAAGAAACCGGAATTCATATATAGGATAAGTAAACATACGTCAGCATTGTTACACCGAATTTTTCATCAAAATCAGCGTACCAGAAGAGCCACTTACACCATGAATTTTGCATCTTTTAATTATATCCTAGAAAATGGCACCAACGATTTTGACTAGACTCTCTCTATTTATGTAAGATTAAATATGATTTAATTTTATGTATGTTTTAAATCTTCGAAATAGTCGGGCTGAGCTTAAGCCACCAATTTTTTTAAATTTCTTCATCAAAGTATATTTAATTTTATTTATTATTATTGTTATTTATAATTGACCATTTCAATTTGTAAGAATTGAAACAAAATGGGTGAATATAAAATATGAAATAATTTTATAATTAAATAAAGGTGAAAACCGCTAAAATACTATAATTTTTTTCCCCCAGCAAATATTAATAACAGTATGTAGATGTATGGTTATTTTGGAAAGCTAAAGATTTTAGAAATTTTTTAATCTAACATACAAAGGTCTATATGGTAATTCTAGGTGACATACAGAGATAATATTATGTGATTGCTGTAGATATCTTTAACAATTTTAATAATTAATCTAACATAATTGTTTCCATCAAAACAATAGATTTATTTTTTAAATGTGGTTTCTTATAAACTAGATTTCAAGAAGCGAAGTACGCAGAAGTCGTGTGTGGCACACATCAGATTGTTTTTTCGTTAGGATCAGAACATAAAACTAGCGTTTTACTCAGCTTGGAAGTCGGAAGTACCCTCATAGCAATCATCATAAAATTAATAAATAATTTTTAATAAATATACACTATATTTAAAATAATAGGAAAGTGGAGTAAAATAAATTTCAAGTAATTATTCTTTAAATTGAAAATGCCTTTAAGCTATCGGCTGAAAGAAAAATATAATGTGAAAGATGACATGAAGTAGCGTTCGTTTCAGACATAACATAAGAAATCAGAGAAATCTAGGCCTAAAAAGGTAAGTTGAATTTAGTAGTACTTAATAGAAACCCGAAAATATATATATTTTTAAACAGGGAAATTTTGAGGATAAAAATGAACCTGAACTATTAAATTGAGGATTCTTAGATTTTATCAAAAGTTCATTTTTTCAGTAACAATTAGGAATCAAAGTTTCGGGGGTCTTCCTCATCTTCAAGACTCCAAAATAAATTTACAAATAATCATTTATTATTACGAAAAAAAAATTATACTAATTTAAATTCAACATTAAAACTAATAACAATGGTACATAAGCACCTGAGAGATTCAAAGGAAGTCACACTTAGAATTCCTGCAAGACTTTTACAAGGAATTTCATTAAAAAACTAATTACTTTCTCCATTGAAAAGGAGAAACCCAAGTGACGAAGAGAAAAACTAAAAAAAATAAGGCAACCAAAAGAACTGTATTTCTTATTTATTTAAATCAGCCACTGCATCCAACTAGTGCAACATAACTTCCTATAGTCCAATTGGGCGTATTTTATTTTAACATAAGTTATCCACGGATGAATAAACAGTTCATACCAAAAATATTATTTCAGTAATAACAACATTGGTAACGAAATATCGATATTCGATTATAATTTTTATTTAAAAAAAAAATTATTGATTGGAATTTACAACTGTATAATAGAATACAACCAGTAAATGTGAGTTAAATATAAAAAGGCATGAAACACATGTAGAGAAGCTTCGTATTGGAAAATATTCTAAACTAGAAGGTCTCAGGGCCATCTCCTTTTCAAACGTCTCCGAGAATTATCAGGAATTGAAGAGGAAAAAATGATTGAAACTAGAGTGGGGAGGGAGTTTGTCATGAAAGGAATGATATCTGGTTCGAGCCAAATCAGGAACATTAAGGTCTTTATGGATCAGTTTATTCTTACAAAGTAAGGAGCATTGGAGAATTTAAGAAGGATTTTGGATTGTAGAGATGGGTTAAGGGAAGAATTCGATAATTTAGTAGAGCCCCAAAGCTCTTTTCCATAAGTCCATATCGGCCGAATGATAGTCATGTAGATGGGCTGTTTGTAGTCAAGTGGAAGATTAGAACGTTTGTTTAGTAAGCGTTGGAGTAGCCGAAAACGTCGAGCAGTTTCATGTCTTTTCAGTCTTGTATGAGGGTTCCTAGTATGGCGTTTGTCCAGGTGGAGTCCTAGATATGGGATCTGTTCAACCGGGACAAGAGGAGTATTATTGAAGGAGACAGTAGGGCAGGATGTCATTGGTTTACGACGAAGGGTAAAGGTAATTTGGTTGGATTTGTTGGCATTTATTTTAATTCTCCAGTTCTGACGACATACTTCAAGGTCTCTTATGTGGGATTGGAGAGTTTGAGAGGCAACAGTTAGATCAGTATTAACTGATATCAAACAAGTGACATCAGCATAGGTAGAACGGAAACTGTTAGGAAGGGATGGAATATCAGCTGTATAAACTGTGTAAAAATGGGTTCTAGGATACTGCCTTGAGGAACAACAAGATCCTGACAAAAACTGGATGAATAGGAATTATTATGATTTACTTTGAAGTATCTGTCAGTGAGGTAGGACTTGAGGATAAGGGAGGAAGTAATTCGCGGAGTTTAAATTAAATAATTTTCATTAATTTTTTTTCAGTGATTTGGATGGCATTTTAAATTTTCTGGTATTTCATTCCAAGATTTTCAAATGACTACTGTGTAGTAAATAAACAAATATTTTCATCGAAAATGAACATATACAATTTATAGAGAAAACAAAAGATGAAATTAAACTATGAAAACAAATATGTTCTTTCATAATTTATAACTAATATTTTCTGCCCGATAATATACCTCTACTAAGGGACATTATTATAGGAGCTGAATTTGTCGAAGACGTTGTTTTAATCATCAGCTTTAGCAACAAGGTCTCCAGGATTTCTAAAGTAAATCTCCAAATTTCTAGACCAATATTGGTTCTGAAACAGTCCAAACATTCAAATGAAATTGAATGATTGTATAAAAATAAACAATTTTTTTTTTTACCAATCAAGCGGATACAGGTGGTGTGATTGAAATATTCGCACCTGCCTCTGGAGTACCCGTTACAGTTGAGGATTACACTTAAGATTCGAACTCAAGATTAATGTACTGAAAGCACGATTTTAGACTAAATAAGTCATCATGACCAAGTAGCAATTCATTTTGTAGGAAGTGAATTTTAAAAACAACATCTGATACTATAGCTAAATTAAGGTAGAGTTATTAATATTAAGCAAAATATAAGCGATTTTATAGTATGATTAATTAGACTAAGCATAAAAGGTAATTACCATTTACCATTCTCAAATTTTGTGGAAAAACTTGCGGTTTCAACGTAAATCACAACTTATGGTTTATTATTTTCAATATATATATATATATATCATTGTAACTGTATATATAACGACTATATATATTACTATATATAACGCCTACATATAGCGCTCATTATATATTTTCGAAGAGTGAGAAAAAAAATATTAGTTTTTTAATAAAAAAAACCGAGAATAATTATAAAAGAAACAAAAAATAAAATAAAGAAATTGACATTTTACACATAAATATGCCTGTAACTCAGTTTTTTTGAAGATAGAGAAAATTATGCATACATTTTTAGAATTTTTTTTTTAATTAATTCTCAACAACAACAATTTTTATTCAGTAAAATTACAATCTGTCCCAATTTGGACATTAATAGTAGTGCTGAAAGATATCATACATACTACATTCATACAATATTTACACGGAATAAAATTACAATAAAATATATACACAATAATGAATCAATACAATAGTCAAGAATTCATTTATACCTATATACACACACACACACTCATACGTACATCACATTGAGTGGAGAATCTAGCCAGTGCTAGAACTCCAATATATTTACAACAGGTCGCGGGGCCACTGCCGTTTCAACCTTCTAGGTGGGTTGTATGGATGAGTGGAGCTGGATAGGGATTGAGCTAGAGGATTAGGATGATGAAATAGGTTTTGGTGGAATTTGGAAAATTTGGATGGAATTAGGTCTGAAATAAATGGAACATTAAGGTCGTGGTGCAAGGTATAGTTGGAGACATAATAAGGAGCATTTACTATTGTACGGAGGACTTTGGATTGAAAGGATTGAATGCGTTTGATGTTAGTACGTTTAGCTGTCCCCCACAGTTCAAGTCCGTAGGTCCAAATGGGCTTCAGTATTGTCTTGTAGATTAATAATTTGTTGTCAGCTGTAAGTTCAGATACATTTTTAGAATAATTTTTTTTTTTAATTCTTTTGTTGAAATTTACAACTGTACAATTTACATAGTACAATAAGTAAATGTGCTAAAAACAGACAATTGGCTTGAAAAAGACATGAGAAGAATCTACCCAGCGGTAGCACTTCAATGTTTATTTGTTCAGCAGGTCTCGAGGCCACCGGGTTTTCAGACGCCTCGGAGGATTATCAGGAATATATGTCGATGAGAGGATACGGACAAGCGGGTTTGTATGGGTGGGTAATTTGGAATGAAAGAAGGTGTATTTTTTTTTTGGCCAATTTCTGCAACGAGTGGGATATTCAGGTCTCTATGGATGAGTATAGAATCATTGAAGAGTGAAAAAAAAAAATTGATCTATATATTCAAGTCAAAAATTATAATAGATGTAATTTCCCCAAAACTCGATTATTATTGAAATTAGAGAAAAATCGAAAAGATTAACATCTATATAAACAGTAATAGTTTTGCTACTTAATATTGTTATGCTATTTGGAAATAATAAATCATTTAATAATAATTTGCAGCGTTTTTTTTTATACACTACAATAATTTTAGTACAATACAAACAATTCGTATGACTACTTTTAATGCAACTTTTAGTAAAATAAAATTTGGTATATTTTTCTCCATATAAATTCCTGAAATCCTAACGTATTAATTTTCTTCTTTTATATTACGGTTTCACTTTATTTTGCTCGGCTATGATAAAGGCCTAAAACTCAGTCAGAAATTTAGACCTGAGTTTTGTTTCTTTTCTGTCTGTTTTCTCTTATATACTTCTTTCCTCTGTCCGTACTACCTTCTTCTTGAACACACCATAATATCTTCATTGTTGTTGTTGTTGTTTTAATTTTAAGGGCAAAAAACTGCTGATGGTTATTATCGCCCTCACATCTTCACAAAAAAGAAAATAGAAAGAAAAAACGATTTACCAAAATGATGATATCAGAAAAAAAATTATATACTAAATTACTAAATACAAAATACTAAAACAATACAGTAACATTAAAAAATAATACAAATAAAGGTAAACAAAAATAAAATAAACGAAATTAACAATTATTATTAAAAAAACAAAAAACAAATAACTAATAATAACAAATAAAACACAAATATGATAAAAATAATCAATTATACAAAAAAAAAAAAAAAAAAAATTTAAATTGAAAAAAAAAAAAAAGAAAAGAAAAAAAAATGTGTATATATATATATATATATATATATATATATATATATATATATATATATATGTATGTATGTATGTAAAATAAAGAATAATAATAATTTAAGTATAAAGAGATAAAATAAAATTTTAGTTTAAACTGTATGATGAAGAAGAAAAACTAAAATTATATATATATATATATATATATATATAAAGAATAAAAAAAATAAATAAATTAAAAAAAAAAAAAAATTATAAATTATGTTATATTTGCTGAAATAGACGAATATTCTTTATAAACTTGATGGCACTGCTGATAGTTGCTTCATTATCGCTCAAAGCCTCAGAGACATTGCGTGGCACCCCAAATTTTTCAATTTCTCTCCTGTACCGTGGACAGTGCTCAAAAATATGACTCACCGTGAGAGTCACTCTACAGTGATTACATTGAGGTGGATCCTTCCTTGTAATAAGATGCTCATGTGTGAGGCGGCAGTGCCCTATCCTCAGGCGGGTGATGACTACCTCCTCCCGCCGGCATGTTCTGGAAGATGTAGCCCAGGAGCTGACAGTGGGTTTGATGTGTTTAAGCTTGTTATTTGCTAATATTTCCCAGGTCTGCTGCCATTCATATAATATTTTTGCTTTTAATGGTTTAAATAGCTCCGATGGTGGGACATAGGAGGGCGTTATTTCTTCTAACGAATGAGTCTCTGCTGCTGCTTTGTCAACTTGCTCGTTTCCGAATATTCCAGAATGACTGGGAACCCAAAAAAAAATTATTCTTCTAGAAGAGTCTTCTAGCTGCTTGATTCTATAGCGGACCTCTTGAACAATGGGATTTTTAGAAAACAGATTTGAAATAGCTCTGAGAGCACTAAGTGAGTCTGAGCAAACAATTATTGATTCCGCTGAAGATGATAAGGCTAGAAGGATAGATTTTTGGATAGCCGTCAACTCAGCGGTGAAAACGCTACAATTCCTATTCAGTTTGTACTTGTAGAATTTGTCACCGTCTAGCACTGCACACGCAGTAGACTCGTTAGTTTTTGAACCATCAGTATAGATGACTTTGTTGTAATGATGTTTGCGAAGTTCAGTTAGGAAAGTTTGAGAGATTTCTTGTGGAGAACATGTTTTTACTTTGGAAACTTTCAACATTTCACAGTTAACGTTAGGAGGTGACAGTGTTCATGGTGGTAGCTTTTTCTCCGGTTTTATAAATAGATGCTGCACCAATTCAGATACCACCCATCTCATTCTGTACCAGAGGGGTCGGGATGAGTTTTTCAATCGTCCATATTTGTCAGCGTTTTCCTGTAGAAATAAAGAACTGAAGACAGGGTTGTCAGGTTGTGTGTAAATTTTAGTTATATATTTAGCAGCTAGCTTTTGGCGACGATAAGAAAGAGGTAGAACTCCTGCTTCCACGCAAAGACTATTTACTGGGCTAGTTCTAAAAGCTCCGGTTGAAAGGCGTATACCGGCATGATGAACAGCATCTAATTTATTTATTTTATTACAGGTAGAAGAGGCATAGATGAAGCAACCGTGATCCATTTTACTAATTATTAATGTCTCATGTATACGAAGCATTGTTTTCCTGTCTGATCCCCATCTGGTGTTTCCCAATTTTTTTCAGGATTTTTAATCTACTCACGGTCTTAGAGTGAAGTTGTTCTATATGGACAGACCAGGTTAGTTTACTATCGAGGTATAGTCCTAAAAACCGAACATGATTTTTGTAGGCCAGGGAAATATTATTTAAATTGACTTGCGGTGGTATGCCCGGATTTCTATGACGACTAAAATGCACGCAACACGTTTTACTTGCGGAGAACTTGAACGCTGTTCTTTGGGACCATAAAGCTAGTTTATCCACTGTATTTTGGAGACTCACCTTGATGTTTTGAAGATCGTGTGATTTACTAAGAATAGCAAAATCATCAGCGAATAAGTAGCCGGTGACGTTAGGTGTTAAGCAGTCAGTGATTCTTCTTATTGCGATGGAAAACAAGGTAGTACTCAATACAGAGCCTTGGGGTACACCATTACTAACATATTTTTTGGCAGATGTGGTTCCGCCAATCATTACCCTGTAGGACCTTCTTCCGAGGAAGCCTTTGATAAAGTTGGCGAGATTTCCTCTCACTCCCCATTGATGTAGCTGCTGAAGAATATTATACTGTCGGACGGTATCAAAGGCGTTTTTTATGTCAAAGAATATTCCTACTGAATGTTCCTTGTTGACAAACGCATCTTGTATTTCCGTAGTTATACGTACTAGGTTGTCGATTGTGGAACGTTTCTTGCGGAAACCACATTGTAAGTTGTCTTGCGCGTTTATTTCCTCTAATATCCATATAAGGCGTTTATTTACCATCCTTTCTAAGATTTTACACAAGCAATTAGTTAGGGAAATCGGTCGGTAGCTGGTCACGTCATTTTTAGGTTTACCAGCTTTCAGTACTGGGATAATTATCGAATCTTTCCACTGAATAGGGATAGTGCCACTTGTCCATATCTTGTTGTAGAAGTCAAGGATAATATTTAATGATTGAACAGGTAGGTTTTTAATCATTTCATAGGTCACATCGTCAGGTCCAGGTGACTTACCTTTTAATTCAGTGAGAGTTACTTTGAGTTCTCTCATATTGAAAGGCATATTATAGGTTTCTTGATTTTGTGATGTAAAGTCCAGTAGGTTTCTGGTTGATTCCTGATTGAAGAAGGGTGGTGTTTCTTCATTTTCGGCTCCGTACATTGAGAAAAAAGTTGCAAACTCATTTGCTACTATCTCTTCGTCACAAACAAACTTCGTCACAAACAAACAATAATATCTTCATTATTGCAATAAAGTGTATTATTAAAGAACAGTACTCCCAACGGAAGCTGTTTGAGATCAAAATGTGGGAATTAAGCGTATCTTATTGGCTACAGTTTTCCCTGAGACAGGGCAGCCTGTGGTCACGTTTTGGCTGAGAAATAACAGTTATTATCTCTGTGGCTAGGAGTTGAAGGAGGCCACAGCTCAACCGAAAACAACTTATTTCTGCCCATGTCTAGTCGCCTCTGCTCAACCGATCAGTTTTTTCCTATTTTAAATTGGGTATGACACTAATTAATACTGATGGCCTCGGTGATATTGGAATAGTTTGAACTTGTGAAAAAATTAATGTACCTATTTAGGTTTTGCGATTAATAGAAAACAAATTCAGGAGGATATCATTTCGCGATCAAAGAGTTATTCAGTAATGAAAATATTTAGTGCTACGATTTTGGTCACTTCAACACTAACTAGACAGACGGTCCAACCTTTCACTTAACTACACAAGGCTCATTTATATGACCATTATAAGGCCTATCTAGACTTACGGAGGTGAATTTTTTGAATCTAGTAAAAATGGAATTCTAGTCCTATTCAATGAATACAATACAAAATTCTTAATATCCTTTGTTGTCATCTACCGTAATGCTTCTTACGCTACAACAAAGAGGTACCCATCTTTTCATGAGAAAGTCTTACTACTCTAACCACATTAGTTTCAATCTTTGTTGTCTCTTTAATTCCTGATAGTCCTCCGAGAGGTCTGAAAAGAAGATGTTCTAGAGACCTTCTCATTTATAATATTTTTTTTTATATTACCAATTGGTGGTAGTTTCCCTAAATGTGTATCATGTATTTCTTTAATATTATAATAACAATAATAATAGATTATTTATTTATCCTGAGACAAGTCCTAGTTAGTGTCTTAGAGCATAAAAATTAAACCAAAAAATAATAACAATAAAAAAAAAAATGAGCAATAGTAATAAATTAAAAGGCAGCTTCTAATAATAATAATTGTAATAGTTAATTACAAAACTAGCCAAAAATAAAAAATGAAAATATGTGAATATATATATATATATATATATATATATATATATATATATATATATATATATATATATATACAATGAATATGAATATACAAAACACAATGACAAAATTTGATTTTAAGAGCTTTACAATATTGATGAGGTTTTGATAAAATATTACAGCTAAATGCGCAAAGTCAGCACATAATAAAATTTATTTAAATTATCGTTTCTGTATGTGTTTTTTTTTTTCCTAACTCCTATGTGAGTTGAGGGTTGGAAATCGAAAATAGAGGAAGGAATATAGGATCTCTATTTCTGTAAGTTGTTTTACTAATTTCCAGAGAAATTAACAAATGTTTTTTATGTTCGAGAATTGGACAGAAAGGAAGTGATTGAATAGACGGGATTTGAAGATGGGAGAGTTTTGGAATGAAGAATATATGAGGTAATGGAATTCCATACTGACGAGGAGCGAATTAGGAAGGATCAGTCGAAAGCTGCAGTTTGATGGGGCTTTTGGATTTGGGTTTTAAGAGAACATGCGTATCTAGTATGGTTTCCGAGTTTGAGGTGAGAGAGGGAATCATAAGATCTAAGGAATTAGAGGAGTATTTGGCGTTCCGAAAGAGAGATTCAAAGGAAAGGAGGTCCAAATTACGATATGACTACTTTTAGAGAGAAGGATTTACAGGTAGATTGTATGAAATCTCTATGAAGTATACTTACATTAACTTAATATTTTAATTTATATAGTTGAACTTTTAAAATTCATTTCATAATTTATAATTTATTAAAAATAGTTAGCGAATGTCATTTAATGCGCACAACATATTAATTATTTATATTTCTCTGAGAAAAATACAAAAGACTTATAAAGTTATCAAACGGTTTATCGATATAACACTTCATTAATGAATCGTAAGCTTTATTCAGAACACGATTACTATTTACAACGATCGATCACCTTGGCGCGAAATTGTTTTTTGTTTTTTTGTAAAAAGAAAAGAATAAATCCAATTAAAGCCGCACCTTGGAGCGACTACAGGGCGGACGACATCCATAATCCGATCTTAGGCGACGAGGACGAAATGTAGTCCTGCAGTGGTAGAGGGGAGACCACGAGGTCGGGGGGCAGCCTTGCGATCTCCAACCTTAGTGGGATAATTAACAGCTCATTGAAACAGGGCCCAATGCCTTTGCAAGGGCGCCCATCTCAAGGTGGAGGTGAGTGTCGCTCCAGCGTAGGGGGAGTCGTCATCCAGTATAATAACATCCAGCATCAAAATCCGATGCACATCATACAGCACTAGAGAATAGTCTAGTAATAAGTACTACAAGTAATAGATTATCTAAATGGATATATCATATCTGTAGCGGTCGTGGATAAGTGGTTAAGTTAAAATCTTTCATTTTACAGGTGAGCGACTTAAACTTTACGTAATACCCAAAATAAAGTTATAACATACAGCTTTCCTTCTACCTGAAATTTAACCACTTTATCACGACGTGGGAGACGATCTGAAGGAGCGATACGTGGAGTTAACTCATTTTTGATATAACTCGAGTCATCCAGTTTTCACGACCGCCACAGATATATACAGACGTAACCACTGCTACTATAATCTCATACCCCAGAAATAGGGGAGCAGTAAAAAATTTTAAAAAAATTCAGCTTCTGAATGGGAAAGCTCAGAATGGGATCAGCTGTGGTGTGGTGGTCATAACAGCCTTCTGTGCACTATGAAAATTTAATATTTTATTAATGCCTTAAATATTTTCATATTACAATTTTAGATATTCCTTTACTCATAGCAGAATAAATAACAAACTCCTGGATATTTTACACTATGTGTTGCCCGCGACTTCGTTTGCGCCAATATCTGTTATTATGGTCGCTATTAAGAAGTTTTTAAAATAATATATTTTGAGGTACTTCTGCGTAAGTGACATTTTTAGTTTTTTATTTTCTTGTGGCAGAAGAACATACTAACTTTCTCCGCAATCCGATCTTGACGTAAATCGATTCCTACGTGTTTAAATGTTTACCCCTGTGATTTATTAATTGTTACGGTAAAAGATAAATTATCGGGAAATTGATTACTTTTAAAATTAAAAGGTTAGTCATTTGGAATCATTGGAATGTAAAGTTAATTTTCCCCGTTTTTACCAGATTTACCACTGGTTCTTAGGTCCTATTGGTCGCAGTGTGATGTTATATAGCCTAAAGCCTTCCTCGATAAATGGACTATTCAACACAAAAATAATTTTTCAGTTCGAACCAGTAGTTTCTGAGATTAGCGCGTTTCAACAAACAGATTCTTGAGCTTTATAATACCACATGGTTTCGCTGGACGTTTGCTCTTCTGGCGGTCATTAGTAAGAGTTTCTAAACCACAAGAAATCTATTTTCGATATTTTTGAGACGTTACAGACTAGTTAAAACAAAAACTATGATCGATGGGCTAGAAAATCGGATTTGATTGATCACTTCATCCAATTAATTAGCTACTTAGTAAGACTTTTACGTCCGCAAGAAATGCATTTTTGTATTAAGTTTGGTAGAAAGAAATTTTTAAAAATATTTCTAGATGTATGTTCGATAAGGTAGTCAACCATGCACCTGGCTCCTGGACTATAAAATCCCTACCATAATTACACCTGGATAGGCAACATTCAGAACACCCATTGTATAATCGTCCGATTAGCTACAGTAGCATACAGTATTAATGAATTCTAAAACGATAGATGTTGAAAATTCGAAGGAGATCTTATGATACGAACAAATCTTCCTTAAATATGAAGAGTAATATATAGTTTAGGTATAAACATCAGGTGCGCACAACATACGATTTTCACTTATCCCTATTGTTAAAGTTAAGAACTTACAAATTAATTAAAATCATTACATTTAGTTTCTAAGTAAACATTTATTTTAGATTAAGTAATATAAACATAAAAAATTCTAAATTGCGGAAAAAATATTTCTACTATTTCATACCTTAGTCCTCAATCTTTGAGAAAGAGGCGCTGGGATCTCTTGGGCTCCGATTTTTTTTTCGTTAATGTTGAATCTTTCATTCTTGTCTCTATTGTATTTATTTTGTTATTGTTTAATTGTGAGTCTATGAAGTCTTTATCACTATTATGAAAAAGAACGTAATATAACTATATAAAAAGTTTTTCCAGTAAAAAAAACTATTTTCTGCTTAAGTTGGCTTTAAAATTCTTTCACATTTACTCTTTTCTATCAATACTAAAGTTGAGCAATGGGTAATTGTTACGAATCAAAAAAATTAAAGATAATTTAAGAAGGAATAATCAGGAATCAGTCATTTTTTTTTTTTTTTTTTTAAATTTAATAAAACAAAATCGGAGTAGAGCTTTGGGGCTCTACTAAACCATCAAATTCTTCCCGCATCCA
Source organism: Piezodorus guildinii (assembly GCA_023052935.1). Classification (NCBI taxonomy): domain Eukaryota; kingdom Metazoa; phylum Arthropoda; class Insecta; order Hemiptera; family Pentatomidae; genus Piezodorus; species Piezodorus guildinii. The sequence goes on along the minus strand of CM041296.1, from coordinate 96,806,902 downwards.
ATCCTTACAATCCAAAATCCTTCGTAAAATCCTCAATGCTCCTTACTATGTCACGAATAAACTTATCCATAAAGACCTTAATGTTCCCTATGTTACTGATTTGGCCCGGACCAGGTATCAATCCTTTCATGACAAACTCCATTCTCACTCTAACCCACTAGTTTCAATCCTTTCTTCCTCTTCAATTCCGGATAATCCTCCGAGGCGCCTGAAAAGGAAATGGCCCCGGGACCTTCTAGTTTAAAATATTTTTAGAGTGCTGCCACTGGGTAGTGTCTCTACATGTTTTTCATGACAGTTTTGTATATTACCATCACATTTACTAGATGTATTTTTATTTAATACAGTTGTAAATATCAATAAATATGTTTAAAAAAAAAAAAAAAATAAAAAATAAAACAAAATTCAAAAAAATGACTTATTCCTGATTATTCCATTATAATAGTTTCTACAGTCGACTATACATCCTCATGATAACTTAGGAATATTTTGGGACTCCGTCAATTAAGCTCAGTCAGACTATTTCAATTGTGATAAAACCTACGTGAATGGCAACAGTCTTGGACCGCTCTTGAAAACAACAAATTGAAAAATGTCAAACCGACCATCAGCTGCTGGGTCTCATCATCAAGAAAGTGCAGGCGTGAGGAGGTAGTTATCGCCCGCCTGAGGATAGGACACTCCCGTTTCACTCATGAGCACCTCATGGCACGAAGGGATCCACCTAGATGTCAACTGTGTAAAGTGGCTCTCACAGTAAGTCATATTTTTGAAGAGTGTCCTCGTTATAGTAGGGAATTTGTAAAATGTTGCGTACCACGTAAAGTCTCGGAGGCATTGAGCGATAGTGATCGGGCCGTCGATGGTGTCATTCAATTGGTGAAGAACATTCGTTTATATCACCTCATTTAACACATTCTGGCTAGTTTACGCATTTTTTGATATTTTACTCACAATTTTTATTTATTTATCTTATTTTTTATTATTTTTTATTTATTTATTATAATTTTTTTTCTCTTCATCATAGGTAACTTAATCGTCTTCTGAAGATGTTTTGGGCAATAATAACCACTCGCAGTTTTTTGCCCTTAAAACCAAAACAACAACAACAAACCTACGTGAAAAAAAAAACAACAAAAAAAAAAACAATTAATTTTACTTCAATATAGCTATACTTTATATCAATATATAAATTAAAATGGTTGAACCGTTTTTTACAAAATCATAAAAGGGGAGATTAAATTTTATCGATTTTGGAAAAAAAAAACAAAAAAAAACTGCTGTCACATCCCATGCATACCGTTATATTTAAAATGAATTTTCAGGCTTTTCGTTTTCCAGCTAGACTTACGTGAAAACACACACATATAGATCATTTTTTGGGACGTGATCACTTGGACTGAAGGGACCTTAAAACGTGTACTTCCATTGAAAACTCAAATTAGAAAAAAATATGGTCATATATCACGTAGGTAAGTGAAAGTAGCGATAAGATTTTAATGCGCGCGTAGGCTAGTTGATATACCCCTGACATCACGCCTTGGGGCCCACGATCGAATAAATGGGGCGAAGGATAGATAATTATATTTTAAAGATGATTACAACAACGGTTCCAAATTGAAAACTTTACTCTACAGATCTTATTAAAGTTTGCCTAATAATTGATTAACCATAAATATTAATTAAGTAGTGTTAATTCATATTCATTACGATAAAAGTACAAGATAGAGAAGAATTTGCGAATATATGGCCTGGCAGGTACAGACCAAGCTTGCACATTAAAATAATAAATTATTAACATTAAAATTTTTGGATGTAACCTAATTTATTATTCCCACTTTTATTTATCTATACATGAAATTTATATACAACAGAATGGGGAATGTATTGAGATCGTGAAAATTCGAGTTGTCAACGAAATTACATGTTTGGGTCTCAGCTCTAATGACTATGTTCACAAAAAGGCCTGCATTTCTAAAATATATGAGTCAAACTCGAAAATGTAAGAAATTATGATTTCATATCCAGAACAAAATTATGCCTAAAATGATAAAATAACATTTTCATCGAAATCGAACAACCATAAGAGCCACTGAAGATTTGACTATACTCACTATATAGATGTTAAATTAAGCAGGGTTTATTTTCTTTGAGTTTTATTCTTATTGAAACAGTGCGAATGAGATTAAATAACAAATTTTTAAAACTTCTTCCTCTAAAATCAATTTTAGATTCGAACTTTGGGGAGCTGCCAATGGGTAGGATCCCTACATATGAATCATGTCAACTTATCTTGTATCACATTTACTAAATGTATTTTATTATACAGTTGTAAATACCAATAAATATATTTAAAAAAAAAAAAAGATTCGAAATAATTAATGATATTTGCTATTCAGTATTGAATATGGCAAATATAAAATATGAGAGAATTTGAAAACCACGTAAAGAAGAAAACACCACACATATTTTTTTCTTCCAAATAAGAATAGTAATATAGTTATATAATACAACGTTGGAGAGCTAATGATTTCTGGAAATGTATTTTCAAATATTTTTAATATATTATAAATGAAAGACGTTGACATAGGATGCATTTTTCTATCCCAAAAAGTATTATTTAATAATCAAACAATTTATAATTATGATATGGGATCATTTATTAAATATATAATATATATATATATATATATATATATATATATATATATATATAATAGTGTTTCATAACGCTGTTGCAGCACACACAATATATACACGTATACACTACTTTACGAAAAAAAAAAAAAATAAACATTGGATTGATTATACTCCTGAGTCTAACCGTTGTTTAGTACTTTTTCAATTCACAGTAATAAATTATCAGCGTAATGAGATATCACACAATAATTATTTTTTTTGTAAGATATATTTTTGGACGTTTCCAAAAGAAGTTGATTTATTTAATTTTCTTATTTTACAACGTTTCGGCCTGTAGGCCATTTTCAAGTATCTGTAAACAAATATATTTTTATTATATCACCGTACATTTTACATTCATTTTAACTTTTAAATTACTGATTTTACCAATAGCGTTTTTTTCTAAAATATATCTTACAAAAATATTGAACCAAAACAAAACTTAGGACGATGATGAGAAAATAAAATAATTATTCTTCATCTTTAATTTTTTCACTTAATCAGTAATGGAATACATTAAACTCGTTTAACAGACATTTTCCAAATAGTTTTTAACGTGAAAATTGGTTAAAAGTAACATATAAAACCACAGACTGTTTGGTACACATTATCTACGACTCCATTTATGCCACAATTTGACATTGAAACAATTTAACCATTAACATTTGCCCTCTGGCAAATTGGCCAAGGGCAAAATCTGTTCATCATTAACTAATGTTATTGGGGAACAATTCAGAAACTAGCAATACATTGCGAAAGATTGCGGAATACCAAAAAAAAAAATAAATAAAAAAATAAATAAATAAATAAAAAAAAAAAAAAAAATTCACAAACGTCAATTTATATGGAAACTGGAAGGAAGCAAGGAGGAAGCAGAGTCAATTAAGTGGTTTCCGAAATTTTTCAAACTATCCAAAATTTTGAACACGTGTCTAATAGGCCCTAGGAAGGAGAAATAAAACTTATTTGAGCTGTGTTTATATCTCAAGTTTGAAAATTACATTGAATTGGTTTTCTAGATAAAACTTTTTTTTTGTTTTTATTTGTTAAAGAATGATACAAATTATAATATAATTTCGCTTAAGCATAATTTTAATTGATTCCCAGATTTTTTATTTCTAGCATTGTAATTTTTTTTTCATAGGTATGACAGATTTAGGTTCAACGTACGAGATAACCTCTATGGTATAAACAAATAAATATTTTATTCCAGTTCTGAGGTGCTTAAGAATACTCTTGTTTTGATTTGAAGCTATGTATCTCGCCTTCAGTTTGTTCGATTTCGAATTACTTAAACTCGTTGGAATGATAGAAGATTCTTCATTATATGTATATAAACAGGTATATCACTATCAAAGGAAGATCGGGCCAGAAATGTGGTAAAAAATATTTTTTTAGCAATCATGTCAGTTCTATGTTTTATCATTATTTTATCGTTATTTAGCGAGCGCAGTAAAAGTACCTCCACTGAAACTTGAAATTTTGTTTGAATTTGTATTTAATGTATATTTGGTTGAGAATATATTACAACAATATTTAAGATTTAGGATTCTGGACATTTATTTGAAACATAGATATAATTTTTAGGAAAAAAATAATTCAGGCAATATTTATATATTTAAATTAACCAGACAATTTGAATACATGGACTTTTGAAAGTCTATAAAAATAAAATAAATAATTCACATCAGTTTTCAATAAAAGCAAACGTATGTACTTCACTCAGTAGGATTATAATTCAATAGATGAGTAGAAAAGTATTTTTTTATGCAATATGTGTTTATTTGTTTATTCTTAATTATATATTGGGCTTTTCATGAAAACGCAAGGCTGGAGTTGTTATAATATTTTGAGAGGGGGATATTATTTATCACATTTTTATATTCTGAATTGACTGACATGTTAGGGTCCTATCCACTTTGGTAATAACTAATTCCAATTCTCCTGTCTCCCGATCCATTGTCAGTAAACGTTTATTAAGTGCTTTGAAATACCTATCATATTATTTTAAATATATAAGAAATAATTATTTATTTATTTTTTTATGATAAATAAATGAAAGCAATATCCAAATAATAGGCTGACAAATATATTTATCAGGTGAGAGTTCTCAGTTTTCCTTTGACATTAAAAAAAAAAAATATATATATGTTTTTGGTTTATTATTTTCAATAATAAATCTTTGTGATCGACCAAAGAAATAAAATTTGAGGGATAACGTTTCACGAAATGTAGAATCCGAATAAAGAAATAACCATTTGTCCGCCGTCCGTCGTACGCCGTCAGCGCAATTTCTGAACCAAATTCTTTGAAATTTGCTACAGAAATACTAGAGCATTCAACGATGATCCTATCGAAAACTCGGTTATTTTTAAACATGGAGAAAATTGTATTTGTGTTTTTTAACAACAAAATAATCATTTTAAAAAAGAAAAGAAATAAATGTACACATATGTGTCCGTAATAGTTATTTTCGAAGATACAGGGAAATATGTATACATTTTTAGAATCAGTAAAGCGCGATGAACAAAAAAAAAAAAAAAAAGGATAAAGGAAAAACATTAAATTATATCTCTAAGTGATATTTCATAGAAAATTAAATTTCCTACACAACAAGAAAAAAATCATTGAAAGTGGTTCAGAACTAGCAGAGATATAGCGTTTTGAAATAAGCTGTATCAATACCATTTCCTTTGAACTATTTATTGCTATTCATATTAGTTTATTACCTGTTAACACCTATATTAACAATTATACCCTAATAAAGTTATTTACAAATAATAATCATTGTATGATAATTTGCAGCGTTTCTTTTTAATGTATGAATAAATGACATCCATATCCAAACAATAGATTGACAAATATATTTATCAGGTGAGAGTTCTCAGTTTTAATTTTGACAATTTGAAGAAAATAAATATGGTCTGTCTCTTAATTAAATTGTATAAATTCTAAAAAATTGATATGGTAATTGAGACACCGAAATTACTAAGGGCATGTAAAAATGGATTGCTCTAGTGTGTTGAATCAAACTGAAAGTTTTAACAAAACGGTCAGATGCCAGCCCAATTATGATTTTCTCACATCAAAATGTGACATACATTATCCTCTAACACATCCTCTACAATATCGGAAAAAAAATATGACAGATAGGTACTTGTTGCAGGAAATCTAAGAGGTTTACATAAAGCATAGAAAGGGCGTTTGTGCTAATCCAGCCGGACGGACAGCGTCACAGTTCATTTGCTCGGAACAGGCTACATCGGGGAAGTGCCAAGCCAATTTCTCTATTCAATTGCAATATAAAAGAAAGGAGAAAGTAAATTTTCTGCTTCATTGCGGTGAAAAGTGAACTTAACGGCGTACTTGCAACTTCCAAAGGATATCTGCTCTCGTCCTCGGGAATATCCACCCAGGAAGCAAGTGCTGTTAAATATTGAGGTGGAAAAGTTAAACCTATATACAGTTCTGACTGTAACCTGCGATTTGCTTGTAATCTTTCATTTTTGTCAATTTAAAAAGGTTATAGTCGAATGAAATTAACACATCAAAGGAATATGCACGAATAAGATCAGATCATAGAACAATGATAAAAAAGATTATTTGATAATTTAAAAAAAAAATTAGTATATATAGAATTAACGTGAAAATAACTTACGTTTAGTAGCCAGTAGACTATGGGCAGCTAACAGACCCTAAAACAACAATTATTTTTTAAAAATATACTATTGATAATTAACAAAACCAAATACTAACTAATGTAAAAAAATTAAACATGTTATACTTAAAATAAGTAAGATCATTCATTATATAATATAAATGACCGTTGAAAATTACTGAAGGAATTAGTCCGGGTGCCGGTCATTAAATGAAACAACTGAATAGTTGAAACTATTCAGTTGTTTCATTTAATGACCGCCACCCGGACTAATTCCTTCAGTATATAATATAAAGTATTTAACGGCGTTGATACAAAGTTTTACGACAATCATTACAAATAACCGAAAATTTTAAAATATTCTCATATTTTTGTTTCTGGTTAGTTCTAAAATATATTTTATGAAGAGATTTAGTATTATAAATAAAACACTTTTCTTTTTGTTAATCAAATCGCATTGACAGGATATTTATACATATTAATATAAAAAAATAAATAAAGAAAGAAAGAAATATTTTTTTACTTATTTAATTATTTTTTAGTTTCAGATTGAATCAGTTTAAATTAAAAAGATTTATTTCATTTTCATAACTAAAGAAATTAATTTTTTTCTGTTAAAATATATACATATATCGTTCGAAGGATTAAGTTTACCATACTTATAATATATTATTATATTATTGAAATATATAATATTGTATATTTCAACTGTACCCAGAATAAAAATTATTTTTTCTCTATAATAAAATACACTAAACATAAATAATGCTGTACCCAAGTAGACCAGTCTATAAAGTAATCACATAATAACATAAACATAGGATATAGACACATCAATAAATGAAAGAAAAAATAAATATAAAAAACTTCCACAATTATCTGGTTTAAAAAAATAATTAAATTAATTTATAAAAATATTAATTGAATGAATTATTTTGAGGGTAAGTTAGTTGAGGATGCAGTCAGATTAAAACACAATTAAGTAGAAACTTAATTGTGTTTTAATCTGACTGCAACCTCAACTAAATTCTCTATATCCAAAGCCTCGCTTCACTATGAATTATTTTGGTTGAAAACGTCTTTTATCTTATGATTTCATAAATAACAATTACATATTCAATCTATTCCACCTTAAGTACAGAAACAACTTTTAATTTCGAGTACACATATTAATGTCATTTACCATACTCGCTTATCACTTATCCAAAATTAGTTTCTTCTAATTTAAGTATTGAATTATAATTACTTTAAATGTAATATTGAGTTTTCTAACTTAGTTTTACAGTCAAAAATTAAATAAAAATATGTTATAAAATCCACAAAATGCTTAATGCTTCTAGGCAAGAAATGAATCTGAAATTATAAGTATCAGCTATAAATTATAAGCTTTGAAAAGAAAAATCAGTATTTTAAGCCAGTGAGAATATTTTAATCAGAATGAAACCTACATGATATTAAAGCCCATTAAATTTCAGTTAAACCAAAATCGTTAGAGCCGTTTTCGAGAAAAGCCGTTTTGTTGGGACTTGGTTATTTGGACTCAGGGAATCCCAAAACGGTTATTTCTGTTGAAAACTGGAAAAAAAAAAATTCACAATCGCAATACTCGGCCTTAAATTAAAAATCTGAACCTATAAAAAGAAACGGCTTATAAAAAAAATATAATAATAATATAACTTGTCTATTTCAACGGCCAAACAACTAGTCAAGTACCTACTTATAAACCTAACCTGATACTTGAAACTGAGTAGATTTTTTTAGATAAGATTTTCAGCGAATCCGTAGAAGTGCATAATTAATAATTTGAACTCCTTCAGGATTTTTTTTTTTTTTTTTCGTACGTTTGGAAGTGAAATTCCCACTCCTCCACTGACCCACTTGTGAACTCTCCGGAGCAGTTTCCGAAACATACCGTTAGCCCTGGGTTATCTTCTGACCCAAAAGGAGAAAGGGACGTACTAAGCTCTGTTTTCAGGATATTACTTTCATTCTCCACGGTGCTAATAATATCGTCTTATAGGATATAGTATTTCAAAATATGCTATTTTATTTATTTATTTTTTATTTTTACTTGTTACTTATTAAAATTAATGAGTCCTACAGTGTTTATGTGGTAAAATGATTATTACTTTCACCACAGACTAAAAAATCTGGTGCGGGCAACACACACTATCACTCACCTCTCTTGTTAAAATCGATTAAAGAATTTTCAAATACAGTTCGAGATAAAAATGAGTGAACCTAACAAACAATTAATTATATTGAATTTCTATAGAAACGTGTGTTTTATTAAAACATCTATTATTATATTATCTAAAATAGTCAGTTAGTTTTATCGGCTTTTCATCATTCCTTACTAACTTTTACAAGCTTGTGTATAAGATATTATTTTTATAAAATCTCTAGCTTTCCAACGGTATATTATACATGAATATTACTGTTCTTATGTTAAAAAATAAATAACTGCATTAAAAAATATTTTTTCAGTTTTCTCCTTCATTTGGACATCAATTTCGATCAGACTTTTTATTTACCTACTTTTTATCAATGGTGATAAGATGATACGGTAAGGTACTTTAGAGGAAGAAAATTTAAAATATCGGCTTTTAAGCCCTGTCAGACCATTTCAATCAGAATGAAACCTACATGATATTAAATCTCATTAAATTTTAAATCGATATAGCGAGTTTATTCAAAATTATTAGCGCCGTTTTTTTGAAAATCGTAAAAATGTGCAAAATGCATAGTATAAAGTGGTTCTTCTGGTTAGCTGATAATTTTAAATAAGGAATTTCAGTTTAATAGGACTTTTCGCGGAGTTACAACACACACACACACAGAAATTTTTGCGGGACTTGATCATTTGGACTTAAGAGACCCTAAAACGTGTAATTATGTTAAAAACTTAAATTCGAAACTTTTCACGATCGCAACACTTTCGCTTACTACATATTTCATTCATAGGTAAGTGGGAGTAAAAATGGTCTGTGTATTGTGTCAATCTAAAACCGAAAAATGTAACTAATTATCTAATTACCAGAAAGAACATGACGTTCAAGGCTGATAAATCCAAAAAGTCAAAATAAAATAATTTTTCTACGATATTGAACTGTGGATGAGAATAATTGTTGGGTTAGTGTGAATGTTTTCCCTGTAAAATCTTTAAGATGCTTTTACGTAGGTAAAGTGTTTCATTGTTATGAATTTATCTATTTTGCGTTAACTAAATAAACAAAAAAAAAAAAAAATTGAACACAAATATTGTAGATCAAGCTTACGGAGTAGAGGCTCTACTAAACCATCAAAATCTTTACAATCCAATATCTTTCCTAAAATCCTGAACGCTCCTTGCTTGGTCACCAATAACCTCATTCATAAAGACCTTAATGTCCCATATGTTACTGAATTAGCCCGAACCAGATATCAATCATTCCATAAAAAACTCCATTCCCACTCTAACCCACTAGTTTATATACCATCATCGTCTTCGATTCGTGATAATCCTTCGATGTGCCTGAAAATGAAATGGCCCCGAGACCTTCTAGTTTTTTTAATTTATTCTAGAGTGCTGCCAATGGGTAGCGTCTCTACATGTATTTCATGTCAGTTTACTATGGCCATCAAATTTATTTGATGTATATAATACAGTTGTAAATATCAATAAATATGTTTAAAATTAAATTTAAAAAAATCAAGCTTACTAGGATATAATATTAAGATATAATATACCCCCTTATTTTTTCTAATCATACTTTCATCGGACCTAAGAAAAATGAATTGTTAATTATATTTTGTTTTTTTATGACTTATTCCCTTTGTCAATGAAGAATCGCTTTCAATTTAAATAAATAGTACTGCCTAATACAACCAATGTTTAGTAACTATTAAGAGTAGAGTGGGTATTATTACACAAATTAGCAGAATATCGTATTAAAATCTATATTCATCACCCATTCACAGACATAAAAACATCGGGGTTTTTTATAGCATGCAATTAACTTTTTACTACCATCTTTCAATTACTATTAAAATTATCCTACACTACGGCAAATTGCCTGTAAAAAGGAGTAAACCAACTTTCACTTTCACATACTCCTAATTGACTAAAAAAAGTGAAACTCTCAATTAACCTCTGCTTATTAGAGTAGCACTTAGGGCCAATTACCCGCCTCCAATATCCCTTCCCTCAAAGGTCCCCTTCAACCAATGTTATTTTACAGTTTAATAAAAATAAATAAATAAAAAATATGGATTCTAGCCGACAAGGGTTTATAGTTAATATAAATAGTTATAAATTATATTTGGGCAGTAAAAATTTCAAAATAAACGGATTTTTTACTTTCTCCTATTTATATATGAAACACATAACAGTAGTCGTTAAAAGAGTATGACCGGGTAAATATTGCAAATCTGTCTCCGCGGTTTTTTTGACTCATACTTGATGGATCAATTGAGAGTCGAATAAAAATAATTCACCTAAATCTTAAAAAAAAAACTAAAAACAAGGCTTTTTTAATTTCTTTTTTATAGTAAAATTCGAAATTAATTACTGTTGATTTTGTTTCCTGTTTTTTAGGAGTCAAAGACATAATAAAACGATATGATCATGAATATTGAACAAAAAGCAAATTTTGAGATGAGGAATGAATATTAAAATTTTTTTTTTTTTATTTAGCCCTTTTGAAAGGTGTCTCTCACCAAATTTCGTCAGAAAGTGTATTTTATACTCGAGGATTTATTTCGATTTTTTTAAGCGGGGGAAAAATATGAAAACAATTATTCACTTTTCCTGAAATCTTGTGTTAAAATAAATGTGAAGAACATTATTTTTTTCCCCGAAAATTCATTATAACATTAATTATAAAACATTTTTAATCATTTCACAGCAAAATGATTGCATAAAGAATATGTTTTTAAAACTAGGCTAGCGCACTACAACCCCCATCTATTTAGTCACTATTCATATTTTTTCTCTCGCAAGGATGTATTTTCGGTAAATAAATAATTGACTACACATATTTCAAATATTATATAAAAAATAATAAAACAAAATATAAGTTGGGTAAAACACAAGATTTCAGGAAAAAAGTAAGTTTTTAATTTTGTTTCACATTATTTCACCATTTTAAAAATATGGTGAAGTATAAAAGTATAAAAGGCATTTTCGGGTCATATTTGGTGAATGAAAACTTTCAAAAAGGACAAAAAAAAAAAAAAAAAAAAAAAATTCTCTCTTCACTAAATATCGGCTCTCGTTTAAGAATAATGCTAGTATCATTTTATCATGTATTTGATTCCCAAGAATCAGAAAAAAAATCAACATTAATTTCAAATTTTGATATTAAAAAAACATTTTTTTTGGGGGGAAATCTAGAAAACCGTAAGAGTTGAAGGACTAAACTTCTAGGTGAATTATTTTTATTTTACATCAAATGGATTCCCTAAATACGAGTCAAAAAAGCCGCGGTGGCAAATTTCCCATATTTACCCGCCTTTACCTTTTACCAAAAAATTATCTGAGTATAGTGTAGCTCTGAAATCTAAAAAAATCTTATAAAACTAATTTTTCAAATAAAAGGTAGTTATCAAGATGTTCTTCAATGAGACCAGAAACTTTTTTTAAAAAATTGGCTTACCAGAAGTTCCACTTTAAACCATGGATTTAATTGGATTAAGGGTGCTAAAAGAGGACTTTTTTATTCGCTCTATTAACAACTATTGCTGTTTAAATATATTGTGAATTTTAACAAAGTTCAATGTACATAGAATTTTTTTTTTATGAATTAAAAGAAAGTTTATATTTAATGATTGATTAGTAATTAAAATTAAATACATTGATCTATAACATCTAGCGGAATATGTTGTAAAGAATTAAAAAAGGCTAACAAAAAATTAATAAAATAATGCTTAAAACGTCGTTTCGTGTACTTTGAGCAAAATTAAGAATTATAAATTAAAAGTAAGAAATTTATTTCTAAGTTATAATAATTAAAACATTGTAAATTGTTCTTACACTTATAAAAATCTGGTGCGGGCAACACACGACTTTCACTTACCTTCGTTTATAGAATCGATTAAAGAATTTCCAAATACAGTTAGAGATAAAAACGAGTAAAACCATTAAAGAATTAATTAAATGGAATTTCTATAGAAACATGTGTTTTATTAAAAAATCTATTATATTATTATCTAAAATAATCAGTTAATTTTATCGGCTTTTCATCACTCTCTATTAACTTTTAAAAGCTTGTGTTTGAGATAATATTTTTTCTATAATATTTGGCTTTCAAACGGTATATCATACATGTATATTACTGTTCATATGTTCAAAAACAAAAAAATTGCAAAAAAAAAAATATTTTTTAGTTTTCTCCTTTTGTTGTTTTTTAAATTCGCACAACTTACAAATTTAGCTATTATTTATCAATGCTAAGAAGATAATATGGTTATTTTTATAGAATATACAAAATTGAAGGTACTTTAGAGGAAGAAATTTAAAATATCGGCATTTAAGACCTGACATACTATTTTAATCAGAATGAAACCTACATGATATATAAGCCCATTAAATTTTACATCGATATAGCGAGTTTAATCAAAATCGTCGGAACCGTTTTCGAGAAAATCGAAAAAAAGTGCAAAATGCATGGTATAAAGTGGATCTTCTGGTAAGCTCATTTTGATGAAAAAAGTTTTGTCACGTCTCGGGCGTATAGTTGTCTTAAATATGAAATTTCAGTTTCAGAGGACTTACCGTTTCCGCCCGGGATTTACTACACACACAGACCTTTTTTTTTCCACGGTGGGAGTCTGTAACCCATACGTGGCGCGTCCCCAGGTGGCGGATAGGGGAAAGCTCGCTAGAAATAGAGGGTTAGAGGGAAATAAAATACCTCTCGCGGACCGAACAGACTAGGGGAAGGAACCCCGAATAATAAACCAACCATGGTGAGTCACGTGAAAATGACAAACCTTACGGTGCAAGGGGTCGGATCCCCAGTACCGGCGTCTGGGAATGCGGGTTCTCAGGTGTCGTTATCCAGCGACCGCAGTGCTGCAGTAGTGGATCACTTGGCCACTGCAGTTACTAATGCTTCAAGTGAAGAAAGGAGAAAGGAATTGTGGGAAATGTTTGGAGAAAAAGTTGGTAACCTCCACGAATTTGTCAAGAAGGCTAAAAATACCAATAACAAAATCAAAGCAGAAGTAATTTCAATTCGGATGCTTTACGATCAATTGTCAAGAATAGACGAAAACCCGGAACGGTTATTGAGTGGTAATAGTTGCGGAACTCAGACCAAGTCGAGTTTGCGACCTCCCAACGAGGATTCTAAAGTACTAACATCAGGTACTCGAGAGGAGAGAAAACCAGCTAACGGTCAGGATGATCAGGTCTTGGCTGTAGCTGAAAATAACTCGAGAAAGGAGGCCAGTGACCAATGGAAAATAAAGTCGAAAAAGAAGAGAAAAAAAAGGTGGTAGAGCAGAAAATACGAACGAAACCTCCGCGTCCAGATGCTTTGATGGTGACTGCAAAGGAGGGCTCAACGTACGCAGATATTCTGCGAACAATAAAAAGCGATCCTGACCTCCAAGACATAGGTGATAAAGTGCAAAAAATACGAAAGTGCACCTCGGGCAGTCTCCTTCTTGTGTTGGATAGGAAAGCACAAGAAAAGACAGAACAAATTCGTACTGCAATTGCTCATAAAATGGGTGACAAAGCAGAGGTCACGTGCAAGAGAGACTTTGCTGCTTTCGAATTAAAAGACCTTGATGAACTAACTGATGCCGAAGAAGTGCATAAAGCCCTTCGAAATCAAATAGAAGGTGCTGAAAACACTGATATTTCTGTGGTGAAGTCACTTTGCAAGGCTTACGGTGGCACACAGACAGCTGTGATAGTTTTGCCTAGGGAACTTGCGAGAAAAGCTTTAGAAAAAGGAAGCATCCGAGTTGGTTGGGTTAGCAGTCGGGTAAGAGAAAAAATTTCTCCTCAAAGATGTTTTCGTTGCTTCGATTATGGTCACTTGGCGAAATATTGCAAGGGAACCGACAGAACAAAGCTCTGCTTGCGATGTGGCGAAATGGGACATCCAGCAAAGGATTGTAACGGTGAATCGAACTGTCTGCTATGCCCTGAGGGAGCAAACCGCAGGCATCCAACGGGTTGCTTTAAATGCACTATTTACCAACGAGCGGTTGAAGCAGTTATTAAACGCCGATGAGGTTTTTACAGCTGAACCTTAATAATTGTGAAGCTGCTCAGGACCTCTTTTGGCAAACTATCAGTGAGAAGGACATCGACATCGCTATACTATGCGAGCAGTACAGAGACGTCGATGGTCCCTGGATGAAGGACCTTAGTAGCCGAGCAGCTATATGGGTCAGTAAGGACCACTTCATACAGGAAGTCCAACCGATTCGAGGAAGAGGATTCATATGGATCAGGGTAAAAGAAATATATATTTGTAGTGTCTACGCATCACCTAGTGCACCACAAGATGAATTTGAGGCTCTACTTGATGGTATTGAGCATGAACTGCGTGGTCGACAACCTCTTATAATCGCTGGTGATTTCAACGCATGGGCTACTGCATGGGGTAGCAAATATACAAATAGGAGAGGCGAATGTCTTCTCGACACGTTTGCTACTCTTGATATTGTTCTCCTAAATACCGGCTCTACTCCGACGTTCTCTAGGAATGGTACTTCCTCGATAATTGATTTGACTTGTGTAAGTGCTAACCTTGCCTGTCAGGACTGCTGTTGGCACGTTAGTGATCATTATACCCATAGTGACCATCAGGCCATCTGCTTTCAAGTCAGTGTTCCAGATGGAAAACTGAAAAAAATAAAAACGCTGCCAGCAGTAGGTTGGAACCATCGATCCTTCGACAAAGATTCCTTTGACATCATGATGAAAGAAAGAATCGAATTACCAGAAACAGTAGAAGAAAGTGTAACACGGTTGATGAAGTTTATTACTGATGCTTGTGATGCATCAATGGCCAGATCTTCCAGGAGAAAACGACACATGACAGTATATTGGTGGACCGATCAGATTGCTGTTCTCCGGCGAGCCTGTTTTCGTACCAGAAGATTAGCCCAGCGAGCGAGAGGTTGCTTACAATATGAGGCACGGAATCAGAAACATAAGCAAGCTAAGAGGGACTTAGTTAAGGCCATAAAAGAAAGTAAGCGTAACTGCTGGAAGAGGCTGTGTGATGAGGTAGAGGAAGACACGTGGGGAAGGCCATACAAAGTGGTTATGGCCAAACTGAAAAGTTCGAAATTGTCGCCTCCGAGCTGTCCAGAATTGCTAGGAAAAATAGTGGCAGTGCTATTTTCAGAAGTACCCATTGGTATTATAGCAATGCCGGATCTAGAACCAGTGCCGGAAATCACGATGGAAGAGCTAGACTTAGCATGCAGGAAAATTGCGGATTCAAAAGCTCCGGGCCCGGATAATATCCCCAATATTGCCTTGAAAATGGCTATCATATCAAGGCGACAAATCTTCTTAGATGTGTACAATGCCTGTCTCAGTGAAGGTATCTTTCCAACACAGTGGAAGAAGCAACGTCTTGTGCTCCTGCCAAAAGGAAAGGGCTCTCCGGAAGATCCCGCTTCTTATCGACCAATATGTCTCCTGGACACTGTTGGCAAGGTACTGGAGAGGATCATTTATGGCAGGTTAATTGACTTTAGTGAAGGAGTCAGAGGATTATCTGATGACCAGTATGGTTTTCGGAAGGGCAGATCGACAATAGATGCCATCGGTTTTGCTATCAAAACTGCTCAGGAAGCCACTGCGGGAAAGAGATGGAGAAGAGGTAGTAAGAAGTACTGCGCCATTATAACATTAGACGTTAAAAATGCCTTTAATTCAGCTCGGTGGGATTGTATCTAAAACGGATTGAAAAATATGCAAGTCCCATATTACCTCAAGAAGATTATTGAGAGTTATTTTACCGACAGAATTTTAAGGTATGATACGAAAGCAGGATTAAAAAGCTACAAAGTCACAGGTGGCGTTCCTCAGGGTTCGGTTCTAGGACCACTTCTGTGGAATATAATGTATGACGGTGTGCTCAGGTTACCGCTGCCAGAAGAAACTACTACGCTTGGTTTTGCTGACGATCTGGCAATCATAGTTCGGGGGAAACTCTTGGAGGAGATGGGAATGGGAACAAGGCTATCTTTATGATTCGTCAATGGCTCTCAGCGGCAGGCCTTCAGCTTGCTGATCATAAAACTGAGGCAGTATTGATAACCAGTAGGAAAGTGAAGGAGACAGTCAGTTTAACCGTCGGGGAGTTCGATATCCTATCCAAGCCATCAATTAGATATCTCGGAGTGCATATTGACGCTAGAATTCGATTTGATGAACACCTGCTTAAAGTTAGTAATAGAGCAGCGAATGTGGTAAATGAATTGGCCAGAATCATGCCAAATATTGGTGGACCAAGGGGAAACCAGAGGAAGCTTCTGGCCAATGTAGCCAGTTCCACGCTTCTGTACGCAGCACCGATCTGGGCAGAATCCTGCCAAGTGCAATCATATGTCCGGAAAGTTATTAGTGTGCATCGGAGAAGTGCCCTGCGTGTCGCTCGAGCTTTTCGCACTGTGTCCTACGATTGATCTTTTGGCAGATGAACGTAGAAGGATCTACCGAAGAAAACGAGAAGAGAAGGATGCTCACTGGGCTTCTTTAGCAAAACAAGAGAGAGTTCATACACTTGATATATGGCAGAGACGCTGGAACGCTTCATCTTCTGGAAGATGGACCTACCGCCTAATTTCCGACATATCGACATGGTTATCCCGGAAACATGGAGATGTAGATTACTATCTCACTCAGCTGCTTACTGGGCATGGTTGCTTCAGAGCGTACTTAGCCCGTTTCAAAATAGAGGAAAGTTCATTGTGCCCATTTTGTGATCCCATAGAAGAAACAATGGAACATGCATTCTTCTCTTGTTCGGGATTCGTTCGAGAAAGATCGGAGATAGACGCTAAATTTAATACAAAAGCATCACCCGAAAATTTAGTCTCCTTGATGATGGCTAGTCAGGAGAGTTGGAGCGCTGCAGCTGATTATGCAGCACAATTCTGCAGAAAACTCAGAGTACAGGAGCAAGAAAGGAGAGGCGGTGCATCGGCCTAGCTTAAATCAGATGTCCAGTAAAGTAGCTGGCATTTAGCCCTTCTGCCCCCCCATGAAGTAATGCTTGACAGCGGTTCCGTGGGGTGGTAAAGACGAATTGGGAGGTAGTTTTTTAGTGAGTAGGAATCTCACACTGTTGTGTAGCCTGACAGTTGCACTTCGTCTGATGAAAGATTTTTCCCCTACCCGAAAAAAAAAAAAAAAAAAAAAAAAAAAAAAAAAAAAAAAAAAAAAAAAAAAAAAAAAAAACACAGACCTTTTGCAGGACTTGGTTATTTGGACTCAGGGGACCCTAAAACGTGTATTTCCGTTGAAACTGGAATTCGAAAATTTTCACGATCGCAATACTTTCCCTTACTATATATAGTAAGTGAAAGTAAAAATTACTTAAACTTTAATCTTTTAATAACATCTATAATAGACATTTTTTATCTTTATGAAAATCAACAATGTAACCTTTCGATCCGCTAATTTGTGTAATTATTTTTATAGAATTATTATATGATACAACTCTTTGTTTAGAAATCTTGAGGCCATGTATGGTAAAAGATGAAATGCAAAGTAGCAGTCAGAGTTAAAACAAAAAAAATGGAAAGTTAAAATTCTCAGGTTCCTTTAAAGAATATAAAGGTAAAAGATAAAGTTTAGAGTTTAATTGGATATCAGAATATTCCATTCACTTGGAGAAAACATTCGAATTTGACAAAATTGCATTAGTTAAAAGCAAAAAGTCCAGATTTTGAATAAATTCTTTATGATTTCGTTTACAATTTTTTATCTTTTAAATTTAGATAACTTCTTTAGTACTTCTATTAGTTTATGTGTATTAAGAAATGCACAAATATCTGCGAGCCATTTGGCAACTAGTAAAACTACATATTGATAAAATTAAACACCAGTGTTAGGGCATAACCGTAACTATTATGATATATTAAATTGGAAAAGTTAGATCTAAAAGCCACTTACTTCACTATTTAAATTAAATAAAGTTTTTATGGGATTTTACATTTTTTCTTGATTCCTTCTTCTCTTCTATTTCATGATTTATGTTTCCCGTGAAAATATAAAGGGTTACAGAGAATTACAAAACCGTTACAATGATAAATAAGATATGTTAATATAAGAAAAAAATAAAACAATTTACAATTTAATCGTAAATGGGAAGTTTGAATTTTTTTTTCTTATTAGATTAGTCATTGCTTACATCAGCAGCAGAACATCTTTGCTAGTATGTTCAGTGTAAAATTTCTGTGACGACATTGTGAAGCAAGATTAAAATTTAAAAGTTTATTATTAAAAATAGGACTAAGTTCCTCATTGAAAATAGTTAATGCTAGGCAAGAAGGTAAACCCTGTAAACACGTTTACAAGTCGACTTTGTTTGAGCATTCTAAACATGAATATAAATTATATAGAACTATTTATAAAATATAAATATAAAAAAATATAAGCTACGTATATGAGGACAATAATGTTTCATTGTTTTATATTTATTTATAAGGTATCCATTGACAAAATCATTTAAGAATCTCAAAACGATTGTAGGTAATGCTAACTATTGGTTGAAAATGAATATTCTGCAATATTAAGTTAAAATACATCAACAAATCCCTTTTCATGTTTCGAGTAATAACGAAGATGGACAAAATGTGTTTATGTTTTTTGTAGCCATTTATTTCCCGTTAGATAGCTAGCATTCTTAAAGATTCTTCTTTTTCTGTAAATATGCATTTTAAGGAGTTATATCTCTTTAAAATAACTTCTGAAGGTTGCCAACATTTTTAACTGATAAATCAGATGATAGAGTTTGCATTTTGTTTGAATTGTATCAACAACTAAAACTAAAACTTAATTGTCAAATAGTTTATGCCATCGCTGCGGTACTCCAAGAGGTATAACCTGACTGAATAGGGGTTAGTTATGAACTTCCAACAATTCAGAATTTCCTAGCGGCCAAGTAAAAATATGTGAATTTTGTGTAAAATCTTCTACATAAAATTATTCGAGAAAACGAAAAATATTTATATATTGAAAAATTGAGAAAATTTAAAAATCTTAAGATTGCAGAGAAAAAGACTCCACTCTTTTCTACAAGAACTATTCTTTAGTTCAGAAAATTAATGTGCATATATTTTGTTTTTATTGTAAGACACTTTTTTATATACAAAATACAAAATAAAATAAAATAAAAGATAAAACTAAATTGGAAAAAAAAATTAAATAAGTTAGTAATAATAAAATGTAATTATATTTATACTATTCTTAATATTGGAATTATTAAAAAAAAAAAAATTCTAATGAAGTTGTATTATACTGTGTTGAAAGCAACATAACACAGTTGGGCAGCGCTACTTTATACATAAACTATTCTCTTTCTCTCTCTCTCTCTCTCTAATATATGTATATTTATATATACATATATATATATATATATATATATATATATATATATATATATATATATATGAAAAAAAAGTTTTACTTTAACTGAATATATTGAAGATTGTTAAATATCGGACCTTTATTTCCTTGGTTAAATTTGTCGAAACTTTATTTTGGACGGTGGAACACGTACGCTTGGTTAGACTTTAATTTTGACATCTAGACTACAATTAATTTGCTTTTTCAGGCAAATCGTATTAGATGATACAACCCCCATATTGTAGCCCTAGATGGACGGCTCCCCGATGTAGCTAGGACAGAGAAGGACACGATCAAAATTTGTCTGTGAGCGCGAGTTGTGCAAAGGCCTCGCCGACATTGGCCCACATCTGCTCGGATCTGGGTCAGAGGAGGCTACGGTTATCCAACACCCGCCACGCACTCTCTCTCCCGATATTAGATCATCCCGTGGATCGGTTGGCTAGGGCAGCAATCAGCAGTTGATAAGTCGTTCGAGGTTATGGAGGAACCATTATTTTCAGGATGGTATCTTGTCTGCAAGGTCGGGCGTCAGCCGGGGACCTTACGTCAGGGGAGAACAGAGGACCTTATGTCTCAGCTCGGCCGATTAGGGCATGAATGATCTGTTGCGCTGACATTAAGCGAAACCAGGGCGATGGCGACGTATCAATTACATGGGAAAGTCCAATATCACTTCCGCCTATGAGAGTGTTGACAAAAGATATCATGCACATAAGAAACTTTACCAAGAATGAATCAAGATATGTTCATGTCAAAGCTTATAGCTGTTCAAATAAATAATCTCTAGCAGAATATATCTACAACAAGCTACACAAACAAATTTTATCCATGAATAATTAATAAATTCCAAATATTGATAGATAGATAAAATATTTATTTATTAAAGAAAAAACAAAACAACAGCAAGCAAATGTGATAACATCAGCCCCATTGGACTAATTACGTTATAAACAATTTAGAAGGTCTCTTTGCGTTCCGACATCGGGAATCGAAGAGAAAAGAGGAAGCAAGTTTAGAAACAAGTGGGAATGGGATTTTAAAAATTTCTTGTTAATTAAAAAGATGTTAAATTTAGGTATCACAACCAACAATTTTACATTAACAAAAATAAATACATAAAAATCTGGTGCGGACAACACACAACATTCAATTACTTCGGTTGATAAAATCAATTTAAGAACGAATAAATAGAGTTCAAAAAGGTTGGAAGAAATATATTTAGTTTCGTTGAAAATACATGTTTTAGATTAAATAATATAAAATTGTTATCTAAACAACAATCAGTTACTTTTATCTGCTTTTCATCACTCACCATTACATTTTACAACTTTGTGTATCAGATCATATTTTTTCAATAATCTTTAGTTTTACAACGGTATGTTATAAATCTATACTAATCCGGCACTTGTGGGAATAAGCTCTGTAAAAAGAACTTATACCAAATACCGTGTAACCATATAGGCTAGGATGAGACGAATAAATAAATAAATGTTTAACTTGTATATTTACTCGTTTTTTTCTTAATGCTTACATGATGATATTGTACTTTTTTACGAATCTGTAAAATTAAAGATACTTAAGAGGAAGAAAATAGAAAATATCGGCATTTAAGCCCAGTCAAGACTATTTCAATCAGAATGAAACTTATATGATATTAAACCCCACTAAATTTTACATTGTTATATCGAGTTTGATAAAAAATTGATGTAACATCTTGGGCTTATCAATGTATTACATTTTAGCTTCGTAAAACTATTCTTTTTCGTGCTAGACTTATACAACGGACACACAATCCTATTTCCACTACTTGATTATTTGGACTCAGGGGACCTTAAAACGTGTATTTCAGTTGAAAAATGGAATTCGAAAATTTTCACGATCGCAATACTTTCCCTTACTATATATTTGATAAATATGTAAGTGAAAGTAGAAATATTACTACCTTCTATCTAGTAAAGACTCTGAATCTTATATTTCATTTTCAATAACTTAATTAATTAATTAATAAAAAATATTTCAAAGTCGAAAATATGATGAGCAATAAAAATTATATATACCGAAGTAACTAGCTAAAACTGAAAATAAAACTATTGTTCTTAGATCTCATTGCTATGTGATGTTTTAATTTTGAAAATTTTCGGTCAAAACAAGAATGGGATATAATTAAAAAACAGTAAGGGTCTAGATTTTGAATACATTCATTTTTCATTATTAATTTTTTTAACTGTTTCTGATATTTTTTATTTATTTATTTAAATTTGTGATTTGTAATTTTGACAAAACGTTTGTTTAAATAATTATTAATTATTGCAGAGAAAATAAGACAGGATTTTTATATTTTATACAAGAAACAAATAGTCACCAAAAAAAAAACAGCACGCATGAACGAAGGAATATGAAAATAACAAAACAAGAATTTAGGTCAAGATGAAAATGAAAAACCTTCGAATTCTACTTTTTACTATATTAAAATAATTTTAAGTTATAGGCAATGATACATCATAAAACAAGCAATTTACCATAAAAGTGTTAATTAACAAATCTTATTATAGCGATAAAATGTAATAAAACCGCCGTGAAGATTAGTCATAGAAGCTGCTAATCTGTGTTGACCGACATTGGCCCAGTTAGAGTCAGAATGTGGGTCACAGCTCAAATACACTTACACTCTATCTATAATTATCCTATTTACGATTTTCAAAATAATCATGTCATTCAAAAATATTTTTTTCAATCGTAAGGTCATAATGATCAAATGAGTATAGAATATTGTTATCAAATTTATTTGACAATTAATGAACTTTTATCGAATGTTAACTAAATATTAAAAATATATATATAATCCAGATTCATTTTGTAATTAATAAAAAAATTACGAATTCATTGTATAGAGTGACCATGAACAAGCCATGTTTCCTATCAAGGTCCGCAATTAAAGAATAGGTATTGTTCTTACATTGAGACGTCGAGTCACGGTTTTATATATGTTTTATAAAGCGAATTATGAACATATTTTTAAGATTTGTCCTCGGTATAACGAAGAGGTCTCATGTGACCTATTTAAACGGTGAGTTAAAATGGCTCCTTCTCTCCACTCGCAGAAAATATTTCCTAGGATCATACTTTTACCAAACACTAACTCCCAACTCCCCCCACATATCTACAGACTTCTGCAATTTAAATCGTCAGTCCACTCAATTGCAACAAGATCCAATTCTGACCTTTACATTCCTAGCATACAAACTTTTGATCATTCCGTTATTGTCCGCTCTACTGCTCTCTGGAATCCCCTGCCTACCCATATCCACCATGCTTCTTCTCCATCATCCTTTAAGTTCCAACAGTTCTAGTACCTACTGTCTTTCCAAATAGACGCTCAAGAAGGTTGATATTTCAAATCAAATATCAGACTTCGATTGAAAGAAAGTTTATCATGCAGAAAATTTATTGTTCTTATTTAACTTAGTAATTAAATTAATGTTTAGTGTTATCTATAGGGCCAAGGCAGGCAGTGGCCAAGAGATATGCAGGTTACTTAACGAGCTCTGCTGCAATAAGCCGCTGCTTTAGCAGTCCACAAATTTGCTTATTGCAAAGGAATTGCAGATGGCAAATTAAATTTTATAACAAATTTCTTGTTTGTAATAAATAAAAAAAAAAAATATTTCTATAGGATATCATTAATTTTTTAAAGGTTCATTTATCTATCAGAAGTTATTTATTTATTTTACTCATTTTAATTTCTTCTTACACCATTGTAAATATTTGTTAATTATAATCCTTTAGTATTTTGGCCAGACACATTGTATATCTTAATTGTAAATATCAGATGTTCTTAAGGGACCCTGTCCCAGAATACAATTTTGTTTTTCTATTTTATTCTATACTTAACTTTATGTACCTGCAGAGGCCTCGGAATCTACTGAATTATAGGGGTACTCACTACGTTTGCTATAGCATGATATTGTGCTAAACCTATCAATTTTATACAGGAAATAACTGTAGAAACTCGACGGATTTAGCAAAATAACACAAATAGCATGCTATAGCAAACGTAGTGAGAACCCTTATATAAAATATTGAAATGCTATTGCTATTGGATAGTTCTTCAAAAAATTAGACAAGCCTATGATTCTATATTCTCTCATTTACTTATAGTATTTTGTTTATAGAACTGTAAATTTATTACTATATTCCTTAAAATGTTTATTTTTAGAACACGATTTTATTTTCTATGTCCACATAAACGTTATATGTGTGAGCATATATATCTAACAAAATTTATTTCCAAAATCAAGACTGACTTCATTAAATTTATTAGAAATATAGACTTAGATTCACTGGCTAAAAAGGGGAAGCTTTGGTGATTCAGATTAGCTTTATTTTGAAGTTAAGAAAACTTTTAAAAGAAGAAAGAAAGAAAACTTTTAGAAAATTATGCAGAAACTAAATATGAATACATACGTCTAAATCTGAGTAAATATGTCCAAAGTCATAGTCGCGCGTATATTAAAAATTTAATTTATTGGTATTTTTTTTCTAATTTTAATTCTGGCATTTCATACTTTAAAAAAAAACACGCACACAAACCAATCAATAATTTGTCCAGGACTCCAATGTTATTAAACGTTTTTCAAAGAAAAACAGACCTATCACTGACCGTTCAAGATTTTTTACTATGGCATACTAAATTCTTTATTTGTATTTTTAGTATAGGAGTCATTTATAAACATTTTAATTTCATCACCCTTCTCTTTAAAAAAATGTTACAACATTCAGCGTATTCTCTCATTGCCTTGCCTTCTGAAAGACGTTTTCCGTACTTCTAGTATTATGTTTTGTCTTTTCATCATATTTTTCTAGAACGCGGGGATAGTTGAAAACTTATTAGTATCTAGAAGTTCTGAAAAATTCAGAAATAAGCTAAGGTTTGCTCATTTGAGGTGTTGTTTTCTTATTTGATAATAAGAAAATATTTGATGATTAATCAGTCTTTCAGTTTTAAACATTTAATATTTTTTGGTTTTATATTTTATTATTATATCCTCTACACTTTACTCTGCCATCTACATATTCTCATAAATTTGCGCATATGCGTATAAACAGTGTAGTAAAAAATAACTTGACTATAAACAAAGTCCTTATAATATATATTTTTTTTAATTTGCCTTTTTTGTACTTTATTGATGACTTCACGTCGCATTTAACATAACAAGCAGCTAAAAAAATCCGTAACATAGTAAAACTCATTTAAAATTGAAATATACGCCCCAAAGAGCATTCTTAACAGCCCGATGTGTTTCTCGCAACATAATCAGCGCGACCCTAGCAAACGATATAAGCAATGTTTATCACTAACGGGAAACTCGTTAATTATCAGCTTCAAAGGAAGCGTACTGGTGCGTTATCGTGCACGCAGTTGCAGCCCAGGACCGCTTATCGCATGGGAACGCTGCGGCTGAAGAGAACGCAGAATCCACTTTGGGGTAGGAAGGGCCTATGATTGACGAAGAGATGGTGGGAAGGTGGCGACCGTCCAAGACTATCAATAGAACATCACCAAGTGTCCGTTTCATTTGTCAATGACATCTCAACTGGAAGGGTAATGTGCGAAGCCTTGTGCATCAATGGCAGGTCCTTATGTTGCAACCTTAGGTCAGAATATAGAGCGACGTGTCTCGCATTCAAAACACTTCAGCGAACTTCTCAAACTGCTTCAAAACTATTTATTATTATTTTTTAATCTTTATTACTGTATATAAAATTATACACTATACATGGTTTTAACTATCATTAAGGGCATAATTTCCTGAAGGTTCATAAGTAAAATAAACTGAAATTAAGTTTTTTTATTTAAGAAAAATTAAATTTTCTGTAATACATTCATCAAAAAATCATTTCCGAAACATGACTTGCAATATCAACGTATAATATGTCGTTGAAAAACGCAAGAATTTTAAAACGTTAATATGCAATCAGAAAAGTAGTACCTTTTTACATACCTTCTTAAGCCAATAAGGACTTACGCTTCACAGATTTTTAGTTCAGCAAAAAAGACTCACATACAAAAACTGAAATCATTTCAATCTAAAATTTTAAGACTCATAACAACAGCTCCTTGGTACGTAAACAACAGAACCCTACATACGGACTTACAACAACCAACAGTTGACCAACATATAGCACTCTATTATCGTTTCACAGTAAAGTTAACGGACACGACAATAGACTGATTAACGAAATATCAGTAGCTGAAATGCTAGTCAGAAGAACGTTGAAGAGAAGCTGGATGAGGGACCTCTTCTGCTAAATTAAAGCCTTGGAAGGGGTGCTGCTGGGCACTACTTCCCCATGCCTATCATCTCTGATCTTACATTTGCTGATTGTCAGGCAGCTTCTGACAGATGTAAATAAAGATATGGTGAGAAAAAAAAAGTTATAAAATTTATGAACATAGGATCACATGTTATTTGTAATGTTGCGAAAAGAAAGATTATTAAGTATCGTATGGGTGTAATTCTTCCATACAGTACTCAAGATTTGTTAAATTTGTTTAAAATAAACAGAAAGTGGTTTTAAATCCATAAACTAACATTGTTATTAATTATTTCTACTTTTCATTATTTCATAAAAACAGCGATTATTACATAACAATGTATGATTACAATATTACAATTATTATTCTTTATTATGATATTATAATTTATTACGATGATAAGGTATGAGAAAGATGAACGAATAAACTTATGTGTTCATGATAAAAAAAAAAATAAGGACAAATAGGAAAATGACATCGGTGGCGCGTCTCGAGAGTTTGTGAATTAAGAATATATTCCAAAGCCTAGATTGAGAACATTTTGAGACCTAAATGGCGCTACATGTTTACATTATGGAATCTAAACCTGCAGGAAGATGATTTCAAAAAGAAAAGAAGACAATTTCGACATTTCAATACTGATCGGCCGAAATGAATAATTATATAAATCAACGAAATGTTTGCTAAAATAACAAAACATGTGGGATTTGTAGCTTGACATTTTTGGTATATCATAAATTTAATTGCATTTTTTGAAGTATAATTTTCGTTTTTTAAGTTGTTGAATATTAGTGAAACATTTTTTCCTCTTAAAGTTCACAAAACTCAAATAAACTATACGTTACATGATTTTTGTCAGTATTTAAAAATGTTTTCTATATTTCTTATAGGCAACTTAACTCCTTAGGTTTTTTTTTTGTCATTGTCAGATTTAGGCCGCCCCGTATCTCAAAGCTCTTTCAATTACTTCAATATGTTAAGTACAGAACTTGCAGTAAATTTAATTGCTTTTAAAATTTCTAACGATAATGTTTTCCAATAAAATATACTGAAATCGAGTTATATTGAAAAAAAAAAAAAAAAAAAAAAACAACTGAAAAAAGTACAATTCTTAGGTGTTTTTTTTTTTGTTCTTTCAAGATGGCGTAAGGTGTCAACATTTGTAAGAAATTTACATGAAAACACCAAGTCCTTAATTTCACCACATCAATAAGATTTTTGGGGTTGATCCTCTTCTATAGTTGAAAACATATAAAATGATGCAAACAAATTTCAGGTAAAAGAGTATTTTTGGTTAAATTAAACATTTGAGGTGTCAACACTTGCAAGAAATTTACATGAAAACAACAACTCCCTTATTTCACTATATCAATAAGATTTTTGGAGTTGATCCTCTTCTATAGTTGAAAACATATAAAATGATGCAAAAAAATTCCAGCTAAAAGAGTGAAAATTTAGGATTTTTAAGAGAGGATCCGTAAAATCAAAATCACCCCACCTTTTTCTAGTTCATGTAAATCATTATACAATAATCATAAGGTGATACGATTTTTGATTTTTTTAAATCAATAAAATTAAAATAAGTAAAATAATTTTATATCATCACATAAGCGGGAAATGAATTGTTCAATTGCAGAAAATATTTGTGACGTATCAAAAAAAATAACCTTCGAAATTATCTCAAATCGATTGCCATCCATCTTGTCACATCTCGAGAACATTAGCTAGGAACTAAATATCTACAAGGATAATAATCAATCAAACTTCACCTACAATTTGAGAACGTGTTTACTAAAAAGTTATAAATAAATAATATTGGGTTTTAAAATAAGTTTGTAGCGTTTTTAAATATGTCAATTTAATCCTCTTTGTGTTCATAAAATCAGGTCTACATGGTCAATAATGTTTCTAATATCTAAAACATTCTAAAAAAGGATTTAGTTAAGATGCTTTTGTGCATCAGTTGCAACCGAAATTTCTTATATTCAAGCGATAATTTGCTTGCTCAAAATAGAAGCACTCGAGCCGTCCGTCAACTGTTGATGGTGACCAAATTCAAGCAGAATGATGAAAGATAGCGAAATGTAATAGATCTAAATGTATTCTATGATTTATTAGAAATACTCAAAAGAATCTGAAGTTTTTATTGAAATAGCGGTTATAGCAGTGCGATCGGTTATTACATTTATGCCGGGTATTAGTTTTCTTCAGTGTGAGTATAATAAAAAATAAATAATAAGTTCTGATTAAGGCGATGTGATGGCTGCTATTTGATTGAGTTGTTGATGCTGTTTTATTATCCGAGAATTGATCGTGAAATCGCGAAACCTTCCAACTGCACACCCGGCCTGTGGCGTTGTTTTAATTTTGTAGGGGAAAAAACTGTTTATGGCTATTATCGCCCTCTCATCTTTATAAAATAAAAATATTTATTAAAATGAAGTTAGCCGAAGGAAGGTATAAAAAATGGTTGTCATATTTTTAATTAACCCAGCCTGCGTTGTGTCGTCATTTGTGAATAGATAGAGTGAAGTAGAGAGAATCATTTGTGGATATGTCTAATATTGATAACATATAATTTTTTTCTTATATCATTTATTGTAGAACAAACAAATAACAATATTAACAATAGCAAAAATAAAATAAAATAATAATGCAACAATTAACGCATTTCTGAACTTCACTACCTCTCAGGTATTTTAAGTTGGATTTTTTTAAGTCCCCTGCATGTGGTGTCTGCAACTGATAATATATTGGGTTGTTTCACATGAAATGTCCGTTTTTATAGTTTCTGAAATACATAAAGGATTTTGCAGGTCTCTGTTGTTTTCTTCCGAATGTTTACATATTTAAAGTAAACAGTTACTAATCCTCTACCTTTGTATTATAAACATTAGCTTTCCAATCAATTACCCACTTTTTAGTATAGTAGAGTTTAAACTCGGCCATTCAGCAGCTGAGGCCGCTAGAAATATTTGCAAGGCGTTTGGGGAAGGGAGTGTTAATGAACGGACCATTCGCCGTTGGTTCGCTAAGTTTTCAGCTGGGGATACCGTCTTGGAAAACTTGCCCTGAGGAAGACCTCCGTCCGTAATAGACAACAATGTCCTCAAACATACAGTAGAAGGAAACCCCTACCAAACAGTTAAAGGACTCTCAGCACAACTAAATGCAAGTGCATCTACCAGACATTTAAAGTGATGATCTCATGATCTCACTGAGCGGCATGTTTCAAAACATACCGTGCAAAAATAGAAAGAACTGGGCTACGAAGTTCTTCTGAACCCACCATATTCCCCCGACTTGTCTCCAACAGATTACCGCCTGTTCAGGAATTTAGACAACTTCGTCAAAGGAAAACTTTTTGAAAATGATGATCAAGTGAAAAGTGCGTTTTCAGGTTTTGTTTCACTTCAAAGCTCAGAGTTTTTCAGTTCTGGGATAAAAAAGTTGGTGTCGCGTTGGGAAAAATGTGTAGAAAAAGAAGGTAAATAATTCGAATAAAATTATCTTGTTTTCATATCGTATTTTTAATAAAAATCCTTTACCTTGAAAACGGACATTTCATGTGACACAAACCAATATAATTATTTTACGCCTCTTGATAAATCATTAATATAACTATAACGAGACCACACACGTTTAATTTTGTTGTAAGTAACTTTCAGTATGGAGTTGTGTTATTAACGTGATTAGGATGCGATTTAAATTACTAGAATGAGAAAACTTGAACTCTCAACCAGAAAACCTGTTTGCAAAGATATTATGGGAAGTAAATTAGCACAGTTTTTATCATTATTTTTTTTTTAAATGATAAAAAAAAATGTTTTTACTTTATTGTGCTAAATTCTTACATCACATTCCATTCTAGATTTTTTATTGATAGTACTCAATCATTGTAATGACCGAATATCCTCCTTTATTTTCTTGATTCGTTGTTTTTAAATTCTCATCCTAGTGTTGTATTTATTTATTTCATTATTACTATAATAATTATTTTTTCTTTCTTCCCCTATTCTATCTAGATAAATAATTATGTCTGTGAATAATTAAATGATTTAATGTATTCTGACCAGATATGTTATCTTTATTTATAACATTTATATACTAAGGAACGAAGTAACAGAATCAATATGGAATAAAATGATTTTCTATTCTATATTTATACAAAGTTACGATTCACGCACTCTTTCGACCATCCCAGTATCTCTTAAAATTCCTTACGATAATGTTTTTCATAAAATATACTGAAATCGAGGTGTATAGGAAACACTGAAAAAAGTGCAACTCAAGATGGCTTAAGACATGGTCTGCTACGACTATAATTATAAAGCGACGTTTTTTTCTGGATTTACAGTTTTTCCTTATAAAGATGTGCAATAAGCCTGGGTATGGAAAAATTCGTCTTCTAGGTTTAAAAAAAAAAGAAAGAAAAAAAGAAAGAAAGATACAAAAACATTGTTCTTCGAGCAACTAAAAATATATACATCCCTAAAAAATTATAATTCCTCATTTAAAAGATAATAACATAACTACATGTTAGCAAAATCATTTTAATGTGAATAGTCTGTGAAAATATAATAAAAGGCGGGGAAAAAGGTAAAACTGTTTTTTATATTGAGGATGTATAGTCGACTGTAGAAACTATTATAGGTGGAATAATCAGGAGTCAGTATTTTTTAAAAATATTTTAATTTTTCCGACTTTTTTTTTTTTTTTTTTTTAATGCTTGGACATGGCTCAGTAATATTATATACACCCTGATGGTGACTCACAAGCTTGAGTCGAAACGTTGGCAAAATTAAAATATTTAAAAAAAAAGACCATGATTATTCCACCTATAATTAAAACTGTTCTTGTGTTTTTAAAAAATGATTTTAAGCTGCTAAAAAACGTTTCCCTAAAAGAACATAGAATTAATTATTTTTAAAAACAAGAAAGCACGTTTATTCAAAAAAAAAAAATAACCGTTATTATTATCCTTAGTAAATAGAAATAGTTAAATGAGTAACTAATTTACTGACAACAACAAAGCTATATGTATGGTAGTTACTCTTACTATACCATTATAATATAAATAAACACATAATAAAATTTTCGTAACCTAAGTTTTGGGTTGAAGGTGAAGTTCAACATCTTTATAAATGTTTTTAGTTACTGAACCGAGTTATTTTTGTATATTTGATAGATGATTACGTAAAGTATCGAGGATTGTTATTCTAGAATGACCAGGCACTGGTGCCTATTTTTAAAAATCACCCAAGGAGATAGGAAAAAATTCGACGTGGGACGGATTTAAGATAATAATAATTTCGATGTTAAAAAAAACGAATAATCTCAAACGTTAAGAAGGAGAGTTAATTTTATTTCTTTTGTTTTCCATTTTAAAAATATTTGTAATTCGAACTAGGCTCATCCCGCTCAAATACACACACACACACACAAGTTTTGAGGGGTCTTGGTCATTTGGACTAAGAAGACCCTATAACGTGTACTTTCGAAATTCGAAAAATTCCACTATCACAATACTTTACCTTACTGTAGATTTCGTGTAAAGGTATGTGAATGTAACACCTATGCACAGTTTATGTTTTAATGTGAATGCAAATGAATATAGGAAGTGGTATAAAACTGAAATTTCATATTTTAGGATCGAAGTTCTACCACAGGGTAGTTTCTTCACAAGCCTTTTCACGCTCCTTTATTTTATTGATGTATATACAGTTTAAAATTCAATAAAATATAAATAAATAAAAAAATTTAGGAGCGTATATTATGGAAGGAATATTCATATCATCTTGTTAGCATTGATAAAAAATGGTAAATATATAAGTTGAGCGAATTTGAGACCCAACCAACGAAAAAAAGAGTAAAACTATTTGTATATGAAATTTTTATTATTGTACAACATAAAAACTGTAATTAGGGTGTATAATATACCGTTACAAAGCTAAAGGCTTTAGAAAAAATATTATCTTATATATAAGTATATATACAATTTTGTAAAAAGAGAGTGAGATTGGAGAGTGATGAACAATGGATAAAACTAACTGACTTATAATAATATGATTTTTAAACGAAACCCTTATTAAATAAATAGAAAAAAAAAAACTTATACCGCTACAACCAATGAAGGGCCTTGGGCTTAGTATATATAGAGATTCGTACTGTTTCAAGGCCAACGGTCGCGCAATGAGGTCCTTGATCACGCTCAGCCGCCAGGTTTTTCCCAATTTTTGGGTACCCACTTTTTAGAGGCTGGGTCTATCCCAGGAGGGTCTCTATACCCAGGTTCGCCCCCTGACTGAATTAGCAGAATAAATAATATTCCACCATAGCCGGGATTCGAACCCAGGACCCGGATCACAGTAGACTAGTGCTCCATCCAATAGACCACGCCACTCCCGCACTTATTTCCATCGAAACTCAATATGATTCTTTAACCTTGTTTCGTCTTTAACTTTATTTTAAAGTTCTTGAATTTATTTTCACAACGGAGGTAAGTGAAAGTATTTTTCTAAATTACACTTCAAACAAATATATACTAACAATTATTATTTGATTCAGGTCATTGTTGATAGCTGAGGATATTTATTGAAGGTAATGCCCAATCGTTGCTTGGATATGCTAGGCAAAACAATGGAAATCTAAACGTGGAAGCAATAGAATCCACAATATGGATATTATTCCTGGAAAATCTAGAACTGTTTTTCAAATAAAATAAATTAATTTTTCTGTGCCACATCCCACTTCCGACTCGAAACTATTCCCGTCATGCGATGCAGAAGTTATGTTATTGAAGAACCTCGGTGACGTTATATCACGAACGAGACGGAGGCGTTACAAATCACAGTACTAGCAATCGTTCCTATCAGATATTTTACAAAAATTCATTTTGTAAATTTAAGTAATAAAAAAAAAAATGCAACTAAGACTAGAAGATGGGCTGATTGTTATTTTAAAATTAATTAAACTACTGCTAAGGCAATTGCGAATAACTTTTATTTTTTGTGTTTGTAATTTTTTATTTATCAGTTACACGAGAATCAGTTAATAATGATCCTGTCTAGTTATTCGGAAGAAGAAATAGCTATTGCTTTTGGTTAATTACTTTCAATCTTAAAGCTTGTAATCCATAAAAAAATAAAAAATAAAATAAAAATACCCCCTTCAAAATTTGCGAGATTATGATCACGAATAACGAATAAAAAAAAAAACGTTTCTTTTAATTGTTTAATAAATAATATTTTTTTTATTTCAGGACTATTTAATAGAGAGTTGCTTTTCCTACAAAATGGAAAAAGAATCATTGAAATTGGTTAAGAACTAGTAGTGATATAGAGTTTAAAGATTAGTAGTGGTGCAATGTTATTTTCCTTCGAATTATTTATTGCTTTTCATATTACTTAATTGCCTATCAACAGCTATATAAACAGTTATACCATAATATTGTTATTTGGAAATAACAAACCATTGTGTAATAATTTGCAGCGTTTTAATATTTTATGACTAATAAAATATTTTCATATTTTATTAGAATTATATTTAAAAAGTGTATAAGCCTTAAAATTACCTAATTCTACTTAAAATAAATCAAGCTTTAAACTACAGAAACGTGTGATCAGGAAAGTTTGAATACTATTGAAGAATTTCTTTTGATATGTATTTATTTATATTTATTTGTCAATTAATATAAAAATTATGTGGGTTGGAAATAAAATGGCAGTGCTCCATTGAATCATCATTTAATCTTGAACACGTGCAAATGACAAGCTGGGAATATAGAAAGTTTATAATACAAATGTAACGAAAAATAGATTTTCTAGGAATTTAAAATTGATTAACGTGGAAGAGAAATTTCCGTAAATATACGACAAACATACGCAAAACTTCATCCAATTTTAGGAAATATTTATTAAAACTTTTCATTAATTAAGAATTAACTTAATAACATAAAGTTACATAAAAAAATAACTAATTTGAAAAGATATTTTTACATTAAAAAAAAAAGAAAAAAGATTTTAAATAAAGAATGTTGTATATTGAAACTAACGTTGAAACAAGACAACGCGATTAATTGTATTCAATCCAGGGTGTCTAATAAATGTCTTGTCTTATTGTCGGTGCGGATATAAGACCTCAAGTTCATATGGCCCATAGTCCGATTCTTAACGTTTAGGAAGGAAAATCCAATTTTGAGTTTTTTTCGGATATCCATGGTTTTCATCAGGAAAATTAAAATTTCTCTGCTTGATGTACATGCACAGAAAGAGAAGGTGTATCAAATAAATAACGAAAATTTCCAGAAGGTTAAGAAGTCAAACCCTTAAAATAAGAAAAAGCGTTGCATAACGTCATGTAGGAAATTAAACTTTACTATTTCTAAGAATATTCGGACATTTCAAGGAGCTATTAATTACTCTTCTATCGTTAAGTTTTTAAATTTTCCGGATTCCAGAAACACTTCTTTATTCAATTAGCTGTAAATTGGTGCACAATAAACCTACCTTTATTGGAAAATCAAAAAACAAAAAAAAATTGCTTGATATGAGTCTCATAAATATCTAGCCGTATTGTGGGAGCCGATACTAGACCTCAAAAGTAAAAAGAATAATTTCATAAGACACAGATCTCAGGATGAAAATATAGCTATGTGAAAGCAAAAATGAAATAAATTTACAATTTATATAGAAAATACGAGTTTTGTATATTTATGACAATGCGTGTGTAATAATTCACTATCACCAACTTCTCAAACATTTTAAGCTTAGCATGGCTGTCTCCATCCCAGTGTTGCGCGTCTCTTGTTTGTACTTGTTAGTCATTAGATTGAAGGTTTAGGGGGTTCACACAAGAAAATAGTTAAAGGTTATTGATTACAGTGAATTTCCAAAAAAATAAGAAGAAAATTAGTTTGACTTTGCAAGTATGACGAAGGAACTTCCAATGGTTTTGTGTGTAAAGAGGATTGTAATCAATGTAGAGCCCAATGAAAATGCCTAGTTACGGAATAAATTAAAGAAATAACGTTTTCACCGTCAGTTTACCAATGAGGCGAACCGGAGCTGAACCTGCTAATAAATCAGGGACTGAAATAATTAAATGGCGTAGAGGATTTGACGTTGCCGGAATGGCGTTAATGACAAAATGCCTAGGAGAGGCAAAATAAGCGAGGAGGTGGAGCGAAGAAGGTGATGTATAGCCGCTATCGACTGAGGGGTCAACGACCCCCGAATAACACCCCTGGAACCCTCCCCCTGCCACCCCCCGACCACCGCCCCCTGTCTTCTACCCTGCATCATCTACATTCTATACTCTATACTTCTTGTCTATCCTTTGGATGGAACCATACGTCAGCTCATCGATAGTCTTCTGTCTTCACAGCACAAATATCCAATACTCCCCTCTCAAATACCATTTATTATTTAGCTATATCTTCTAAACGCTTCAATTTAAATCATCAATTCAGTCCCGTTCTACTAGATCCCGTCTTAGTGGCCTCTACTCTCCTCCTCAGCGGACTGCTGCCTTTGACAATCCCTTACTTGTCGAAGTAACCTCTCTTTGGAATTCCATCCCTTCTGAGATCCGTCATGCAAGAACTGCTTCCTCCTTTAAATCGCTCGTTTTTAACCCCATTTTCCTTTCCCAATGAAACAGACAATAACCGTAAACTGCAGATTCTAGAAATTCCAAATTTTTTGTGTTTTAATAGCATTTCAACTATCTCTAATGAAGTATCTATTTTGGTTGATTTATTTTATTCTAAGAGTTTGATTTGTAAATATGTACATATTTCATAAATTAAGGTTATTATTTTAGTTTAGTATAGGTGGAAATAATCAGTAGTCAGTCTTTTTTTAATTTTTGTTTTGCCGACGTTTCAGCACAAGCTTGTGAGCCATCATGGGGGCATTACTCAACCATGTCCAAGCATAAACTGTGATGAATCCGCGTCCGGATGTTGTAAAGGTGAAAACTGATGATGAACCTGTTGTTGTGGTACGAAGAGATGTGGTAGGTTTATAAGGTGGAGAGTACATATCTCAGATGTGATGTTTTTCTGAAGTTTGCGATGATGAAGTTGAGGTCCCAAGTAGAGTGAATTATATTGAGGATGTATAGTCGACTGTAGAAACTATTATAGGTGGAAATAATCAGGAGTCAGTCTTTTGTTAATATTTTAGTTTTGTGAGCCATCATCACGGAATTACTGAGCCATGTCCAAGCATATTTTAGTTTAGCTTTTTTTACATAAATCTAAGACCACACTGTTACTGTCATCAAACCTGTATTTTCATTGTATTCTTAACCCATTCGAGACGGCAATTTTTTTCTAACCGATCCCCAGGAGCTAAATTTTTTTTTTTCATTGTAAGAAAGGCTCCAGATAATTTTTAGATTTTTTGTTACACAGTAAAACAGTTTGTTTTCCTGTACTTTACACTGCTACAGTAAGACTAGTTTACTCAGAATAACTGATAATTGCACATTACTGTTATTGCACACACGGTGTCTCGAATGGGTTAAGGGACTTTAGTCGTAGGATAATAATGACATTTTTCATCTCTTTTTAGATTGATGTTGGTGAATGCAGTGGTGCTACAGAAATCACATAAATTCAATTACCTCTTATCATCATCATCTGGTTCAACAACTCGTCGTAGCATCGTAGCCTCCGCCAGTAGGTTCTACATTGCACAGCATTTAACCAGTCCTTATCACTAAAAAAAGTCCTAACATCATCTGTGGCAGCCTCCATCCACCTTAGGTTAGGTCTCCACACCCATTTGTGCCATGGATTTCTTCGATGAGGGTCTTCTTGGGAATCGACATATACTCTATTCTCCACTTGTCCTGACTATCTGAGTCTCCTAAGGTTGACAACTTTGACAACATCTGGGCTACAAAAGAGGAAAATGCTTCGGGTATTTGAGAGGAAGGTCCTACAAAAGATCTATGGACCATGAAAGTAGGTGAAGCATCGTAAGATGCAGTAATCGAGAACTGTACTACTACCTTTTTAAATATCCAAATCTAGGTTTCAGATTGAAACTTCTAATTTTCAAGAGTATTATCAGTTCTTCTTTACTAAAGAACCTGTTACTTAGTAAGGTGTCCCGCTACTACTTTATCCTTTCAGCCGTCGCAAGTACTTCCTTCCTTTATCAAGTTATCCGATCTCGATGTCCATCATAGAGCTGAGATATCTTACTGTTCAAATCCACAATCTATTCCCGTAACACTCGTACGCTGGATCTATATTACGCCCCATCGACTCAGCGCAGCTTTTCAAAGATCTTTTATAATCCGATTCTTTTCTATAATTCTTCATCACAAGTAAAGGGCAAATCAGCAGCCAGTAAAGTAAATTAGTAAATTGTAAAAACAGATAATCCCAACGCTTTTCTCACGTCACTAGCACTAAAAACCAGTTTAGGCTGGCTGTGTGGGGGCTCGTTAAGAGAGGTGACAGAAGAAATATAATTCAGTAGATTAAATATATTGATTATATTGTATTCTAACATAATATAAATAAATATAATTATGAATGAAAATATAAGATGACCATTAGGAACCGTATAAGAACCATCGGAAATCATAAAATTGCAAGCCAATAAAGTCGCCTATAATCCCTGTTTAATGAGTTAATATAAAAGTTTTATGGGTCATTAAATGAGATCGGAGGGATGTTATTTGAATTTTATTGCAGTGTTAAAATACACCTTGTAAATAAGTTATGAGTTATTGGGCGGTAAAACATTACACAGCATTATTTACAATAACATTTACCAACTAAATCATAATTCAAAGGATATTCCCGATTTGGAGTAATTTATGAAGTTGTTTAAAAATAAAAGTATATAAAGACGATTGACATTTATATGAAATATATAATAAAAGTTCATCAATAAAAAAATTGTACATGAATTTGAATTTATAAGAGTAAAATGGTAATCCCGAGCAAGTTCGGTGTCGGTAACTCGTTAATAATTCCTATCCTAATTAAACCTGGATATGGAAAATCTAGGACCACTGTACTATCTTCCGATTAGCCACAGCAGGATGAAGTGAAGTTATATGAATAAACTGACTGTTCAGGCGAGTAGAATTAATGAAATGATATCCGCAGCAAGCAATAGCCAATTTCACATGTTTTATGCAAAACTTGATCCTGAAATAGCTATTTCCTACATCCACCACAACAAACTTAGTCTTTACAATAAATCTCTGATATTTAAAGCAAGAGGAGTACTGATGGGACTTAATTGTCAGTCATAGAGGAGGGTTAGGGTACCTACCTGTGTTATGTGCAACCTTAATGTGCCAGAGGATACCAACCACTTTTTGACAATATGTCCTGCCTTAAAGGAGTTCAGGATGAAATACTTAGGGAAATATAAGCTAACTCCAGAAGAGGTAATAGATAGATTAAATGGGCTAGATTGGGTTGAACTAGCAGCATACTTAAATAAATCATTAAAATACAGAAAGTTTTTGGTCCAACATTTTAATTTTTAACTTTTTATAATCAATGAAAATAGATCATAAAATTACTAAAAATAAAAATTATTAAAAACTGAAAAAAAAGGAGGCAACTCCACAGACGGCTTAACGCCATTGTCTTGAGGGCTTTGATTTAAAAAAATGTATATATTATATATATAATATATATATTAACCTTGTTAATCAACAACAAAATTTGAATGCTTACGTTTCAAGATACGTAGAACCCGAATAACGAATTTAAAATAAATCCGTTTGCCTGCGGTTCGCAGCATTCCTCCTAAACTACTGGACCAATTTTTTGCAAGGGCACGCAACGTTGATCTTAACACCTAGATGTTGTATCAGCTGGTTATTTGTAAAATTGCGGCCAATTAAAAGTGATTCAATTCAATAACACAGTAATTTTTAAAGATAGAGAAAATTTTTTAACCAAAAACCACGAATAATTATAAAAAGAAGAAAAAATTGAAATTTTCACATTAAATACGCCTAAAACTCAGTTGTTTTTCAGTTAAGATAGAGAAAAATATGTATAGAGTTTTAGAATTAGTCAAAGAAAAAAAATTTAAATCTTGTTTATAAATACGCCCATAACTCAGTTGTTTTTGATGATAGAGAAACAATTTATTAGTTATTTTAACCAAAAAGAGAATAAGTATAAAAAACAGAAA
Organism: Piezodorus guildinii; assembly: GCA_023052935.1. Classification (NCBI taxonomy): domain Eukaryota; kingdom Metazoa; phylum Arthropoda; class Insecta; order Hemiptera; family Pentatomidae; genus Piezodorus; species Piezodorus guildinii. The sequence continues at coordinate 96,767,474 of CM041296.1, read as the reverse complement.
ATAATCTTGTATCTATAAATACGGCCATAACTCAATTCTTTTTGAAGATACAGAAAAATATGTATAGAAGTTTAGAATCAATAGACGCGATGAAAAAAATAAATAAATAAATTTGAAAAAAAGTTGATCGGTATATTACAGTCACTAGTAATAATAGATGTAATTCCCTTAAAAATCAGTTATTAATGAAGATAGGGGAAAATATTTATAGAGTTTTAGAATCACTAAAGCGCGATAAAGAAAAAATAAATTAATCTATATATTCCTACAAAATGAAAAAAAAAAAAAAAAATCATAGAAATTAATTCAGAACTAGCTGAGATATAGCGTTTTGAAATTAGCTGTAATGATACGTTATTTTCTTCTGAATTCTTTATTTCTTTTCAAATTACTTAATTGCATATCAACAAATATATAAATAGTTATACTCTAATATTATTATATGGATTATATTATTGGATAATAATTTGCAGCGTTTTTTAAATATAAAAAACCACAAATATATATTTAATATTAAAAGGAGAGGGATTGATTGATACATATTATTGTATGCAAAGAATTGTAGATTATGATCTAAAATTAAATGGACTAGTTTTTGTTAATAATAAATATTTAATATATAAATATATTTATGTTTATATTATATAAATATACAACAGTGAAGCTATCCACTTGTGTTTGAGTCACATCTACAGAATTAAAATTATGTGTAACGTGTGAAAAACCGAATTCTAATACAATTAATTAAAATTAACCTAAATCTGGATGAAAAAGAAACTTAACCAGTTCGTTATATTTTTAACAACGAGGTGAAAAGAAGAATTAATAAGGAACAAAAAGTAAAAAATTTCCTTGTTTTTCGACATTGAATCTTATGCAAAAAAAACAAAAATCTAGTGCTCACAACACACGACTTTCACTTACTTAGATTGTTAAAATCAATTAAAGAACTTATAAATAAATAAATAATGTATATAATGTAAAGTAAAAATAAAAATGTATAATGTAAAGTAAAAATAAATAATGTTAGATTTAAAAAAAAATTGAAAGAATTATATTGTTTCGAAAAATACATATGTTTCAGATTAAATAATATAACAATAGGGGTACTCACTACGTTTGCTATAGCATGCTGTTAGTGTTATTTTGCTAAACCCGTCGAGTTTCTACAGTTATTTCCTGTATAAAATTGATGGGTTTAGCACAATAGCACAAATAGCTATAGCAAACGTAGTGAGTATCCCTAATATACAATAAATATGTACAATATTTAAAAATAAGTTTATGCCCTATTCGTCAATAAACATTACCTTACACAATTTTGTATATAAGATAACATTTTTTGTTTCCAACGGTATATTTTACACCTATCTTACTATTAGTTCCGAAAAAACAAAACAAAAAAAAAGTTTATTAGTGAATTATAAAGTTAGGCTAACATTGTAAATTTTCACGAATGAAAGAGATCTTCAAAAATCTGGTGCGCGCAACTTTCACTTACATCCGTTATTAAAATCAATTTAATATTTTTAAATACAGTTAGGGATGAAACAAGTTTAAAAATCTATTAAATTGAGTTTCGATAGTAACATGTGTTTATTGAATAATCTACAACAATCAGTTAGTTTTATCCGTTTTTCATCACTCACTAATAATTTTTACAATTTTCTGCATAAGTTAATATTTTTTTCTAAACTCTTTAGCTCTTCAACAGTATACAATAATATTACACATCTATATTCCTGTCTTCACGTTCAAAAACGCAAAAATTGCATTTAATATATAAATATTTTTACTCTTTTCTCCTTTATCTGGTTATCAAATGCGTTCGACTTGTATATTCAGCCGTTTTTTCTCAATGGTAACAAGATTTAGACGTAATTCTTTTTTTTAATTCACAATATATCAATTACTTTAGAGGAAGAAATGTCGGTATTTAAGCATTGTCAGACTATTGCAATCAGACGTTAAATGTTACATCTATTTAGTGAGTTTAATAAAAATCCTTAGAACCGCTTTTGAGAAAATCTTAAAACGGTGCGAAATTCATAGCATAGACTTTTATGGTCAGCCAATTTTTGTGAAAAAAGTTAGTGTAACATTTCAGTTACAACATTAAACAGATAAGTCTTAAATATGAAATATCAGTTTTGTACGAGTTTTCGTTTTCGTACTAGATTTACTACAAACAGATCTTTAATGGCAACTTAGTTATTTTGACCCAAGGTACTTTAAAACGTGGATTTTCGTAGAAAACTGGAATAAGAAGATTTTGACGATCGCATTACTTTTCCTTACTAGTTATTTCATATATAGCTAACTAAAAGTAAAATTTAGTCTGTAAAACATTAGAGCAAGAATAAAACTACCCACTTGGGGAGAATCAAGAATTACTTATTCCACCTATTAATGACCAGCAAATATTGATTTCGCGGGATATTTTTCAGGATGTCAATCGGTAAAATAATCTATTATCTATTGTTTATTATATAGTAATGGATTGTTATTAATGCTTAGAAATGTATGGTCATTATTGTAGAGAGGGATATCCTTGAGGGCAATGCCAGGACCATATATGTCCAGGCCTTCGATATACCTAAGGACCTCTTTGTTTTATTGAAAAGGATAATGAATGAGTCCTGTTATACTATTGCCCAAATACATCATAACTCTAGACTAATAAGTATTAATTAACTAGAGGTTAATATGGCTTTATGAAAAAAATAGTACTATTTACTAGCATATAAAGCTGTTTACTACTCTGTGTCAATAAAATAAAGATATTTTATCATTTACAGAATTTAATTTGATTATTAATTTAGTTTGAAATTGGGAGGTGGTCCAGTGCAGAGGATCCAAACAAGTAGTCCACGAACCCAGAGTGTCCACAGACATCCGGAGGTCCGCGGGATGCCTTGAAGAAATATTTTAAAATTATCTTTATAGAAAATATTGTATGAGGCTTGTAACAGTTACACTCACTCATTGCACTGACACATTGCAAATTATTACAAAATGGTTTATTATTTCCAAATAACAATATTAGGTTATAACTATTTATAATAATATTTATATTAGGTTATAACTATTTATATAGCTGTTGATAGGCAATTAAGTAATATGAAAAGCAATTAAGTAATAAGAAAAGGATAACATATCACAACCGCTGATTTCAAAACCCAGGATCTCAGCTAGTTGTTAGCAAATTTCAAAGATTCTTTTTTTCATTTCATCGAAAATTAAATTCTCTATCAAATGGCACTAAAAGTAAAAAGTTGGTATTTATTTATTAGAAGAAACGGATTTTTTTTTTATCGTTATTCGGATTCTACGCATCTAGAAACGTAAGATCTCACATTTTGAGGGGAAGTAATTTTTTTTTTTTTTTTTTTTGGTCGATTACAAAGGTTCATTATTTTCAGTAATGAACCAAAAGTATACATATTTATATATATATATATATATATATATATATATATATATATATATAAAATATTTGTTATAATTAATTAATTTGCCTGATCAAGCAAAATATAGTAAGGCTTTGGATAATTTAAAAGTATTATTTATGAGGTTAAGTTGAAGACATTATATCTGCGGCGGTCGTGAATAAGTGGTTAAGTCAAAATCTTTTACTTTACAGGTGAGCGACTTAAAGTTTTACGTAATACCAAAATAGAGTTATTAATTTCAGCTTTCTTTTCACCTAAAATTTTTTTCACAGAGAAATTTTTTTAACCAATTTAACACGACGTAGGAGAAGGTCTGAGGGAGCGATACGTGAAGTTAACTCATTTTGGATATAACTCCAGTTATCTAGATTTCACGACCGCCACAGATATTTAACCTTCATCATCGAGTCACTATAGTGACTATCACTCTAACTTAATTTTTTAAACCTTAAATTAGTCCATTTTTTAATGTTTTTTACGTTTAGCTAATTAAATAATTAAGAAAAAAAAAGTTTAATAAAGTATAAAACATCAGATATAAAAGAACAAAACCGTGCGGAGTGGGAGGAGGCTAAAGTTCACCGACCTTCCCATTATTGTCCACGGCAACACCAGCTACCGAATTTAGCTCCCCACAAACTGTTACTGCAGTCTAGCTACTTAATAGAGACCAGCACGTAAATTCAGACAGGTTTCTAACCAAATCGCTAAGAGAAGATACGCTGTATTATAGTTTACAACCTCCAAATAGTAATATATTAAAAACACTGCAAATTATTACACAACGGTTTGTTATTTCCAAATAACCATATTAGGCTATAACTGTTTATATAGCTGTTAACAGGCAATTAACTAATATGAAAAGCAATAAATAGTTCAAAGAAAAATGGTACATCACCACTGGTAAACATTATATCTCTGCTAGTTCTGAACCGACTTCAATGATTCTTTTTTCATTTTTTAGGAAATTTAATTTTTGTTGATTATTTTTATTTACTATTATAAAAAAACAGTTATTCGTATATATAGCCAAGATTTGAATTTTTTCCTTTTTTGTTTTGTTATTTTATCGCGCTTTACTTTGCGCAGGTTTGGTTAAAAAACACAAATAAAACTATTTACTGTATTAAAAAATAACTGAGTAATTGAAATCACTTTTAATAGGCCGCCATTTAAAAAATAACCAGCTGATATCAACTTCTAAGTGTTAGTATCATCGTTGTATGCCCTAGTATTTTTTAGGTGAATTAAAAAAAAAAAAAAAAGGTCATGTTGTAGGTTCGGAGAAATGCCGTGGACGGTGGACAAACGGTTTTTTTTTTATTCGATATTCACATATCTTGAAACGTAAGCTCTCAAATTTTAAGTGGAGGATATTTTTATTTTTTTTTTTTGTATATTGCAACGGTTTATTATAAAAAAAAATAAGCCAAATTATTACAATGAAGAAAATTATTACACAATGGGTTGTTATTTCCAAATAACTATACCTGTTTATACCTGAGCATACCTGTTTATATAGCTGTTGATAGGCAATTAATTAATATAAAAAGCAATAAATAATTCAAAGGAAAATAGCCTATTACAACGTCTTATTTCAGATTAAACGCTAAATATCTAGTATTTTCTGAGCTCATTACCAATAATCCTATTTCTTTTTTTTAATAATTCGCAGGGCGGACACACGGAATTTTTTAAAACATTATAAAATTATACACACACACACACACACACACACAATCATCAATATAACATACATATATATATATATATATATATATATATATATATATATATAGTAGTTGTGAAAAATAAGGAAAAGTGACAAACAGAGAATAAACTTAGGTCATCACTTATATCATTTAATTTAAAGCGAGTTTCTAACAAGAACTGAAACTGAATGGAATTTTAAAACTTTCTAGAAATCTAAATTTATTAAAAAGTTCCTTAATTGAATTTAACAACCAAGATAAGTAAGTTGTGGTTATGCGCACTAGATATTTTTTTAATAATGAGAGATTTAACATAACGCCGTATCATATAATATACCGAGTATAACAATAAATTATAGATCAGTAAAATAGTAAAGAACACTCATAAAATGTAACAAAAATAATAAATTACATCAATTCGGTCGATCAGTAAGCTGTGTAAAGGAGCAGCACAACACAGTTGGGAAGCACTGTTTGTATTGTTATGTTTTTTCAATAAAATAAAAACATTTCTCTCAATTCTACAAACGACAAGAGATGGATGGTTGGTTATTTAAAATAAATATTTTCGTGAAAAATGAATAAAATCGATAACATAAAACGGCATTTACGAGAAGTCGATTTTGGAGAATAATATGGCGTAAAATTATTATATAGATTATGTAGCTGACTTACTATGTAATTTAACTATCGTAATTTTTTTTCATTTAAGGGCTCTAGACTTATATGGTGCATACCTAGACCATTTTGCAGGCAATAGATTATTGTCCATCTGTACTAATATTCGAATCACGACTGTGGCAGTATAATATTTTTTTCTGTTAGCTCAAACGCGTAACGATCTTTATAGTACTCACCAAAAACCTCTTCGAAAAGTGGGTAAAAAAAATTTGGTAAATATCTGGCAGCTGAGCATGACCTCGGCCTAATCATCTCCTTATATGGCCGTTGGCCTAGAAGCAGTATGAACTCTATATGTACTGAGCAAAAGACCCTTCATGTGTTGCAAAGGTACCGTCTCATGAGAATGTCTAAGAATAGTTATTTTTGTTGTTTTTTATGTTTAAATATATACGTGGTGTTTCGAAGTTGCACGGCACTATTTTAGTTATATGTTCACCAACACATAATAAAGAAAAAAGTTCATATTAACATATTTCTAAAACTCATTTATTAAACATATATCAAAGGATAATGATTTATTATTTATTTACTCACTAGGACTGACTCTACAATGTCTAACGTGTTTAATACTGAATAACAGGTTTTAATAAACAAATGAACAATAAGCTATGGCAGTAGTTACTCATCTGTTTTTCTAGTTCTGTGTGTTTTAGGGTATCATCGCTGCATTTATCATAATTTATCTAGATCTGGGTGTTTTAGTGTAAGTAAATACTCTGACACAGTTCAATTTATGATTATCATGGGAGAAATGGATTTTTTTTCTTTTCGATATCTTCGAACAGCAGCAGCACCGTTTCTATGTACCTCGCCATAAGTTAAAAGCATGCCTGTTTGTTCTGCAAATGTGCAAATATTTCTGGTATCTCCCATGATAATTATAAACTGAACTGTATCACAGTAATCACTCACACTAAAACACATAGAACTAGACAAATAATGATTAATACAGCGATGATACACTAAAACACGCAGAACTAGACAAACAAATGAGCAACTAATGTCATTGCGTATCGTTCATTTATTTATTTGGTGATTAAAACCTATTATTTAGTGTTAAACTTTGTACTGACCATCGTACGGCCTATTTGGACCTACAGAGTTGAGCTTTGGGGCTCTACCAAACCCGTACTCAAACTCTTCCTGTATCCAATCCTTACAATCCAAAATCCTTGGCAAAATCCTTAACGCTCCTTACTTTGTCACCAATAAAATCATCCACAATGACCTTAATGTTCCATATGTTGCTGATTTGGCCCGTACCAGGTATCACTCCTTCCATAAAAAACTTCACTCCCACTCTAATCCATTAGTTTATCAATTCCTCTTCAATTCCTGACAATCCTCCGAGGCGTCTGAAAAGAAGATAGCCTCGAGACCTTCTTGTTTAGACTCACTACTAAAGTGTGATGCCAATGAACAGTTTCTTTTAATGTTTATTTCATGTGTTTTATCATTTCAGCATATTTACTTGTTGTATTTTACACAGTTGTAAAATTTATATGTAGTACATAAATAATAAATCTTTAATCTTTGACATCTGTTTAATAAATGAGTTTGAGATATGTGTTAATGTGAACTTTTTTGTTAATTATGTGTTAGTGAACACATAATCGAAATAGTGCCGTGCAATTACGAAACACCCTGTATAAAAGATAAATAAACAAGTTTTGAATAAAGAAAACGTGTATTTCTAATTAAAACTCGGATTTTAAACTCTTCAGGACAGACTTTCCCTTCACCATATATATTTCAGATACAGAAAAAAGTAAAGGAAAAAAAACAAACAAATACAAAAATGAAAATAAATCCTGCTGTCTAGCTAATTGTTATCATCACATTGCTTCTTGCTTGATTCGATTCCAAGAGAAATTCTTGCAAACAAAAATATTTTCTTTTCTTTTTCTCATCAGTGACATCTACTATTATACAGTACTAAATAAAAAAATCTAGAAAATTTGAGGGATTGATAAAATTTTTACTTTAATAACGAATTCTCAGAGATTCCTCTGAAGGAAAGGTGGCTGGAATTCGGACTGGAGAAGAGATGAAACTCTGGAGTCGGATGGTCCCACGGAGAAAGTAGACTGGCGGCCTAATTCACAATTTTCACTTTCCGCAGCTCCTTTCTCGTTCAACTGTTATTTCACAGGCTTCCTACACTTCTACTTCTTTAGCCTATTGTGCGAATTAATTAATGCACAATCCCTTTTATTAATAAACTATTACTATACAGTTGTATCTGTAAGCTGATCATACATAGAAAACAGGAAAGCCATAGTAAATAAACTGACAATACCATAGTAGATATTTTCTGTCAATATAAAAAATCCAAAATAACGAATCCTTTTTTTTTTCTTTTTTTTTTAAGATCTTCCTAAATAATTTTAGAAATGTAAAAAAAAATTAAAAGCCCAGGACTAATGTAATATTATTTAACTCTAAAAAAAACCTTCAACAGGTGATCACAACTCTGAACTTTACAAATATAAATATACAGAAAAACTTCTAATAAAATACTGAAAAAATGGTAATTATAAAGTTTATTAAATTTTTTAATGTTAAAAGATGCAGTAATCTGATATTTCATCAAAACGAATTGTAATTATCAGGTTATATTTAATTGCTACAGTTTTCAAGCAACATTCAGGTAGGTTTTTAACTGAAATTTAAGTTGATCAAGTTTTACAATAAATAAAGTGGAATTATCTTGGACTAAAAGAACCAAAAAACCTGACCCTCTACAAGGCATTGGGTTTTAGTAAGTACAGAGTTTCGTAATGTTTCTAGGACGACGGCCGTGCAAAGAGGTGATTAGGTCGAGATTACACTCAGCAGCCAGGTTTTTTTCCGACAAAGTTTCGGTAACCCACTTTATGGAGAGGTACGCCCCACAAGGGTCTCTATACCCCAGGTTGCTTACGTATTCTTAAGAAGAGAGAAAGTACTTAATTTATAAAGTAACGTGCCCAACTATATTGAGTAGCTCAAAACAGCATACTACAATTTCCTTCGAAATATTTGTTTAAATAACTGTTCGCGTAACATGTACGCTCAATTCAATCAAGGTGCCACGAGCGACCATCTTTTGTTAATATAAAACACATGTTGAGAAGAGAGTCCTAAGTACAGAAGAAGCGAGTACGCTACACACCATTTCCTTCTTCATTCTGCGTACGCTGTTATAGGGATGGAGTAGAGGAAGTTATTTAAAAACGGAGGTAAGCGAAAGTCGTGTGTTGCCCGCACCAGATTGTTAGAAATAGTTCTATAGTTTAAGCCACTCAAACTGGTCATGGTAGTCAAAGCCCCCTAAGTTGTGGGAGGGCTGACTTCACACTTCTTGCAAATTAGCGGCCTTATAACTCCCTTCCTATCTACTCTACGAAAGAAATTCAACTTCACAGAGGTCTACACCAAGGGAGACAGAACGCCTTCATTCTGACAGTTGCGACTCGACTAGACTAGCCAGCACAGCTCTAACCATGCTCCTGTAAGTCATGCCTCAGGTGCCAAGAGGGGCTGCATGTCATCTTCGGTGGGATTGTTCTGATATGATCATAATCCGAGCACAAAAAATTGTGAATTTGGTTGGCTTTGATGACTTTTGATAATGATGACAGATTAATTACCCCTTCCAATATTTTCTCTTATCAATAACATGATCAAATAAATAAATGAGTCTGACTTTCGAACATATAACTGGGCACTACTTCAATTTTATAGTTCAACTTTGTTTAGAAATTGCCTAATCAACACTGAATAAACTCGAAAATAAACATTAAAACTGAAGACTACATCTGATATGTATTTTACCTGTTATATATGAGTAAATCACAATAAAGATTGTTTAATTATTTCTGTGAGCAAACGTTGCCCTCCAAGATCTAACATATTTTATCTTCCAATGCATACGTATAAAAAAAATCAAATTAAACCTATAATTGGTTTTTTAACTGCTTTATACGTCTTACCTTTGGGTGTCTAGGGATGTCTCTGTAACCTACTTATACAAAGGAGTATTAATATTGTAGTATTTATCCTTCCATACAATTCGTCAGTACATCACGTTTTCCATCCAAATCCTCTGTCCTCTTCCGCCACCTTCGCTGCCTTCAGACCTTTATATAACGCCTCGTCAAACTGCAGCTTTCGACGATCTTTTCTAATTCAATCCTCGTCCTTATCCACTTCTATTCCTAATTATATTCGACACTCCGATACTCTTTCGACATTCAAATACCTTTTTTGCAAAAACTTTCTGTCTATCCAATACCCGCATGACCTATAAATGATGAGCTAATAACAATATAAAACAGTAAATGAAGCAGAGAGTAACGATCATTTATTATTCTATTTTATTCTGCATCGTATTTTAAAATTGATATACAGTATTTCACTACCATTAAATAGCAAATTCCTCTTGATTAGTATTGTACATAGGTACATACTATTTTATTTCTTTTCTTTTCTATTTTTTTCTAAATTATTTTTAAGCACTACCTCTTAATTTGTGTAAATTATTCATTATCATTTGTTATTTTTATTGTTTGTTTTTTTACCCTATGACACTTAATTTCTAGTTTAATTTTCCTGTATTACGATTTAAAGGTACTTGTCCCAGAATAAATATATAATTTATTATTATCATTATCAAACTTAAAAAAATCTACGACGAGGCACATATATAACCTGTACCTAACAACACATGAAATATATTGTGCCCAGATTAGACCCTTATCACGCTCAACCGCCAGGTTTTCCTAATTTTCGTTTCCCACTTTATAAAAGCCTGAGTGAGCCCCAGAAGGGCCGCCCCACCTCAAGCATCCCACGTCTGAAATAAGAAATAAATAATTACTGTGCCACAGCCGGGATTCAAACCCCGTTCTGGAGAAAAATAATCTATTGTGCTCTATTCATTAGACGTATGTGTATATGTACTAAATTTCGAAACAAATAAATTAAGGAAAACCTACTTAATCCCAGTTTTATTTCTGATAAAGGGAAACCAGACTGAATTATAAAGAACTTGAGGACTTTAAACAATTCTGTTTGATATCAAATGATTACAATTGCGTGCCTGATTCGTTAGTTTGTATTCAATAACAAATGACTAATGTACGCACTAAATGGTTCTCCCCTAAGATGTTTGCCTTCTATTTGACGCAATCATTCTGATTGTTCTGTTAACGAATCAAACTACCGTCTGTTTACGGTCAATTCCCGTACGCATTTTATTTTCTGTTTACTACTTCGGTAATATTGCTCCATTCGAAAATAAATATAGTTCTACGTACTTTCGATTGTTTATTTTTCATTAATTAAAACAAGCACTATTAACAACCATAAATTAGAACTAACAGTCAATAGTGATATACTAGACTATAAATATACTTCGGCAAGCATGGCTGAAATATTTGTCATACTTTTTTTTTTTTTTTTTTACAACTGTATATACAAAGACAATAAGTAAAATGGCTGAATTACAATAACAGGCATGAATAGACAAGTAAATAATCTACCCAGTGGTAGTACTTCAAAATTTATTTTATGAGCAGGTCTCGAGGGCACCGTCTGTTCATGCGTCCTCGAAGATTATCAGGGAATAGATGTCATTGAGAGGTTAGGACAAGCGGTTTGAGTGGGCAGGTAGTTTGAAATTAAAGGAGGTGTATCTATTGCGGGTTTCAAGCCTAGCAACATATATTTAGGTCTCTATGGATGATTCATTAGTCACAAAGTAAGGAGCATTGAGGTCTTTTCGTAGGATTTTGGATTGCAGGGATTGGATGCATGAGGAGTTTGTTAGTTTAGTGGATCCCCATAGCTCCAATGCTATAGTCCAAAGTTATAAATAACAAAATCTAAATATGGCAAACATTATCAAAGTTGGTTAAAAATAATAATACAATTCACAATTGGTCAAAAATTCTCGTAATTTAATAAAAGTGTTTAATGAATCCCTGTTTTGGAGTTTATGGAATTAATATATTTATTTTAGCCTAAATATGGTAATAATTCAAATACGTTATATAAAAATTTACCAAAATAAACGACTTTTGTATTGACATCTCATGATTAAAAAAATAAATAAATAAAAATATATATAATATATATATATATATATATATATATATATATATATATATATATATATATATATATCCATAGGGGCCGTTTTATTATCACATTCGATTAAAAAGGTTCATTATTGAAAATAAAAAAACAAAAACAGGTATTCCCATGTAAATCCGGGCATCAAAAATAACTAATATTTTACTTTTTAATATTAAACTAATATTTTGTTTATTTTGTCCTAACCCACTTGGATCCTTCAATTCACCTCTATTTCTCAAATTTACTGGTGTTCCTCAAGGCAGCATTCTAGTGCCCATTCTTATAACAGTTAATACAACTGCTATTCTAACACATCCTTATACCTTTATTTTCACATATGCTGATGACATTTGTGTGTTATCAGTCAATACCGATCTAACTATTGTCTCTCAAACTCTTCGATTCCACATCAGAGACCTTGAAGTATGGTGTAAGAATTGGAGAATTAAAATAAATTTCAAATGATCTTTATAATTCGTCGTGAATCAATGACATCCAGCCCTACACTATCCCTTAATAAAATATCTATGACAATAATAAAAAATTAACTTGTCAAAAGATAAAAAAGGTGATAAAAACCGGATGATTGGCTGATTGAGGATCCCAAAGTCTTGAAATTGAGAAAATGCCAAAACTTAAATGTTTCAATTTCAATTTTTAAAATAAAATAAATATAATATATGTCTATACTATGAACTATTAGCTCATTAAAGAAAAAAATGTTCATATCTAATAAATTCATATCTTCAGAAGGTATGAATAGGAGTGCTTGTTTGAGAAGATTTTGCAGAACATCGCCGATTTTCCTACTAAAGTTTAACGTTGTCATTATAAAATTCATTTGTTTTCTAACATGTAGTTTCTTTGATATATAACTATTATTACACAAAATTACTGGCACCCACCCCTCTTCCGAAAAAGACACAATTTTTTTTTAAGTTAAAAGTTTAAGGTTTATTCCCCATTGATTAAGCTCAATCTCGCACTATTGTTCCTAAAGAATAAGGCGAAGACGGGATATAAATTTTGAGGAGTTGTAATTGGAATAGCTCTGGTCGGGAGACTCAAGAATAAAGTTGGAGCGGCTGAGCCAAAGGGGCTCACCGTTGTCCCTTAGCCAATTGGCTTCACGGTTCAATTGACCCAATTATTTAAATGTTTGTATTTATCACACGGGCTAATATAGCAACCGGCTATTTATATGCTAATAATAAATCATTAAATATTTATAAATTAATTCACTTTATTATAGGTATATATCTTCCCGGCACGCTATATTTTAATCACGATGATTTTTAAAGAATGCCAAGAATGTAAACATAACTTATCAGGGCGCACCTTGAAGTTATTTATACCTGTATTATATATTTATGACCATAAAATATATCAACTAACATGTATATAAAATGTCTTACATATAAAAACACGTATTTATGTAACATTACTATGGGTCAATTCATTTCAGAAAGTTATTCTCATATAAATAAACATACAATTTTCTGAGTGCTTAGTTGTGATATTGCGGGTTTAACGTTGTTAGCGAGTCCTAATGTTTGCCTATCCTGGTTTAATAGGTTTAATTTATGAATGAAAGCCGGCTTAAAACAAAACGTAGCATTCATAAAACAGCATTTATGTCATTTTTAGAGATCATAGTAAGTATTTTTCTTAATATATGTTATAAAATAAAAATGAATAGTTATAGATCGATTAAAAATTGATAACTAAAATTATATAATATTTTTTCTTGTATTACTATTTTTACTTTCACTTACTATATATAGTAAGGGAAAGTATTGCGATCGTGAAAATTTTCCAATTCCAGTTTTCAACGGAAATACACATTTTAGGGTCCCCTGAGTCCAAATAACCAAGTCCCGCAAAAAGGTCTGTGTGTGTGTGTGTGTGTGTGGTAACTCCCGGGCGGAAACGGTAAGTCCTATGAAACTGAAATTTCATATTTAAGACAAATATACGCCCGAGACGTTACAAAACCTTTTTTATCAAAATGAGCATACCAGAAGAGCCACTTATAACCATGCATTTTGCACGTTTTTTTCGATTTTCTCAAAAACGGTTCCGACGGTTTTGATTAAACTCGCTATATCGATGTAAAATTTAATGGGCTTTAATATCATTTAGATTTCATTCGGATAAAAATGGTTTTACAGGGCTTAAATGCCGATATTTTCAATTTTCTTTCTCTAAAGTATCTTTAATTTTGTTGATTCTATAAAAATAACTATATTATCTTGTTACCTCTGATAAAAAATAGGTAAATATATAAATTGAATGAATTCGATACCCAACTAAAGGAGAAAACAGAAAAAATATATTTTTTATGCATTTTTTTGTTTTTGAACATAAGAACAGTAATATACATGTACCTATGATATACCGTTGGAAAGCTTGAGATTTTAGAAAAAATATTATCTCACACCGCTTTTAAAAGTAAGTAGAGAGTGATGAAAAGCGGATAAAATTAACTGATTGTTTTGGATAATAACATAATAGATTATTTAATAAAACACATGTTTCTATCGAAAATCAATTTAATTAATGCTTTAAACTAATTTCATCTCTAACGGTATTTAAAGATTCTTAAATTGATTTTAACAAGGCTGGTAAGTGAAAGTCGTGTGTTGCACCCACCAGATTTTTTTTTGAGCTATTAATTTATAGTATAGACATATATTAAATTTATTTTACTTTAAAAAGTAAAACTGAAACATTAAAATTTTGTCATTTTCTTAAATTCAAGACTTAGGAGTTCTCAATCAGCCCTATCATACACATTTTTCAGGTTTTTATCACATTTTATTTCTTTTGTAGGGTTTTATTTTGACAGATTAATCTCTTATTATTGACATAAATATTTTCATATTGAAATTCGATATATTCCTTTACTAATAGGAGAAGAAATGAAAAGATCCTGTATATTTTACATTAAAAGCAAAATTAAAATCTGATATAAATTATAAAACTCGTATAATCTCACAATTTGATTGCATAATATAATTATTATTGACTCAGACTCGTCTTATTTTAAGTAAATTTTCACTGAAATAGTCAAAACAAGAACCGGCCATCTTAACGGGTGGGCCGTCAGACTCCAAGTGGTTTCGCTGGACGTTTGCTCTTCTGGCGGTCATTAGTAAGAGTTTCTAAACCCCAAGAAATGTATTTTCGTTATTCTTTAAACATAACAGACTAGTTGAAACAAAAACTAATCGTATGTTCGATTGGCTAGTAATTCGGATGTAATTGGTCACTTTATCAAATTAATTAGCTGCTTAGTAAGAATTTTAGGACCGCTAGAAATGCATTTTCGTAATAAGTATGATAAAAAGAAATTTTTAAAAATATTTCTAGATGTATGTTCGATGATGCTAGTCAACCATTCATCTGGCTCCTGGACTAATGTGCCATTTCTTTCACAAAAAATTTCATTCCAACTCTGACAACGTTTCAATGTTATTTTATTGTTGTTTTTTTGTTTTTTTTTAATTATTCATAACCCTCCGATGCATGTGAAAAGAAGATGGCACTAAGGCCATCTGTTTAAAAACATTTTACGGAGTACGACCAGTGGGTGGTTACTTTATAGATGTATCATGCCTTTAATGTTAATAAAGTTGTAAATTTTAATAAATATAATATTATTCAAAAATAAAAAAAATTGTTATTGTTTATTTCAAACATAAATGTACATATTTGTTTATGTATATGTATTCAACAACGAAAACTAATTTATAATCACCAGTAAACATCGCACAGCCAAACACGTACTTACAGAAGATTGTTATTTGTTAAATATTATCACAACCCGACAAAAGGTGACGATTTAGAACAATACGTGCAAGTCACGCGTGTAATTGTATCGTTGACTTAATAAATAAACTAACTGTTTCCAATAGTTGATTGATATGTACACGTGAGAGAATTAGATCACTAAACATAAATATTAATAGTATATTGACGAAAATGAAAAAGAGAAACAATTTGATTCAATTAGCAAGGACGTTAGAATTGCGATTATGAAGATAACAATAGCAACTAATTTGAATACTTCAAACCAAGAAGATAATGCATAGGTGTTATATGTCAGTAAATACCATCTATTTATACTTATCAGTACCTGCCAGCACGACTTCCTTCTCAAGAAGTAAAACTTCAGGAAATAAACTTTAAGAAGTACCTATATGTACATTCATTTTTTTATCCTATATGTGTATATATACATATATATAACGTTTTCCAAAGTTACTAAAGTATCTTTTCTCGTACATTTAGGGCGAGTATTTTTTTGGACGGGTCTTTTTCATTTAAGGCGACCTGTCGCTAAGTTATGATAACGGTTATTTAAATAATAAAAAAGGTTACATCAGTTGCAGTCACTCGTTGAGACCATCTTGCCACGTGGGCCTCTAGTCATCCTTCGATCGAATGTTCGCCCTAGGTAATGTACAGAGTTGGTCTCAGAATAAGGTTGTCGCCGGACTATATATATAAGGAGATATATTTATATCTAATTTGTAATGTATTCTAATTAAAAATTTACTTCTTGTATATGTTTAATACAACTATACTTTTAACTTTTTAAGTTTAATACAAAGTGGTAAATTAGTATATAAAAAAACTTAATTTCTATTAATAAAGACATAAGATTAATTTTTATCTAATTAAAAAATAAATAAATGAAACAGTATTCCTTAACAGAACATCGAAGTTCAATCCACACCTGCCATACCCAGGCAATCACACGTTTTGGAAACTTTTTTGACAATGCTTCAGACACACTGCGCGTCGCTCTTTCGCTAGCACAGCTATGCAAAGTGGTGAATATAAATGTTTAAATAATAATTATACCAATTAATAAATATAAGAACCACTTTGAGCACAAAACCCGAAGGTAACAGCCTTGCGAGCAGCTGCTTCCTGGTCGCAGGTATGACACAGGTGCTGTCTGTATTTTATTAATAAATTGATAAATAACTGTTCACCTTGTCGACATTTATTAATACATCAACTTGAAAAAAAGTCTGACAGGCTATAATATTTGTACAACAGGCATGATTGTATGAAGGATTTCGTTGGGAAACCAAGAGGTTGAAAGGAAGGATTTTTTTCATGATAATCTATAAATATATAAATTTTAAAAAGTGCTAGAAAGTAAAACAGTATTTTTTAAAATTCTTTTATTAGCATGCTACTTTTTCCTGAGTCCTAATGACGAAGTCCCGCAAAAACGTCTATGAGTAGTAAGCCTAGCTCAAAAACGATAATTTGTATATAAAGGAAATTTCTGTTTTAGCCTAAGATGTTAAAGCAACTTTTATTTCTCGAGCACTTCGCACATTTTTACGATTTTCCCCAAAACGGTTCTAAAGATTATGCTTAAACTCGCTATACCGGCGTAAAGTTTCATTCGGTTAAATATCATAAATAATATATTATCAGTCACGGAAAGCGGATAAAACTAAATGATTGTTTTAGATAATAATTTCTGTTGTTGCTTTTTTTTTAATCTGAAAGACATGTTTACATCGAAGCTAAATGAAATTCATTAACCTTTTTTCAACTCATTCTTTCAATTTATTTAATATTTCTTAAACTGAATTACCAACGGAGGTAGATGTAAGTCTTGTGCTTCACTTACCAAATATCTTCTTCTTTTTTTTTTTAATTAGAGAGACATACTGCAATTGAGTATTAGTTAATTATAAAGTTAAGCTAACATTGTAATTTATTTATGAATGAAAAGGATAAAAAAAATCGAGTGCGCACAATACACTACTTTCACTTACCTTCATTTTATCTTTACCCTATTCTCCTTTAATTGGATATCGAATTCGCTAAACTACATAAACCCGTATATTTATCCACATACCGTGAAAGCTGTTTTTGAGAAAATCAGCTTATTATAAGACTACGTTCATTAAAAAGGGTGAAAAGGTTTTGAGACGGTTTCGTCTAATTTTCCACTTTCCACTTATGAAAGTATTTAAAATATTTTGATATCGTTACAGAGACATGGGTGGCTATTGTGTTTATCGTATAGAAGGGAATAAAGATACAAGCACCATCTGCAAAGAGGGCTATGTTTGTTTTAGTTTTGATTTTGGTTATATTATTTAAATAAAGATAAAAAATTGTGGATATCAGGCCATATCTCTGCGGTACGCCAGCTTGCATAGTTTTTATATTGGACTTGTCGTGGTTAATTAGGAGAAAAAATTTACTATTAGTTAAGTAGGGGCCATGGATAGCCTTGAATCGATTACCTAGGATTTTCCCATCCGGCAAAAGAACCCTCATCTGAAATTAAGGAACGACACCCAATACCCTACCTTAGCAATCATATCACTCCCTTTGACCGCTCACTGCCGCCTTCCTTCATCTTCCCTACTATCCCTAACTTCATGTACCCCATGGTCCTCAAGAATAACCACTCTTGTAATTACATTACTTGTGTCACACTCATCAAAGAAGACCTGGGAATGTACGCATGACGTCACCCTAAACATCTCTTAATGAGTATTAGTTAATTATAAAGTCAAGCTAACATTGTAATTTATTTATGAATGAAAGGGATAAAAAAAATGTAGTGCGCACAACACACGACTTTCACTTACCTCCATTTTATCTTTACTCTATTCTCCTTTAATTGGATATCGAATTCGCTCAACTACATAAACCCGAATATTTATCCGCATACCGTCAAAGCTGTATTTGAGAAAATCGTAAAAAGGTCCAAAATGCGTGGTATAAAGTGGCTCTTCTAGTAAGCTGATTTCGGTAAAATGGTTGCTATAACCTCTTAGGCGCATATTTGTCTTCAATATGATATTTCAGCTAGTATAACTTTTCGTTTTCGTGCTTGACTTACCACTCACAAACGGACATACAGAACTTTAAGCGCGACTTTGTTATTTGGATTCGAGGGCCCTAATTATTTTTCGGGGTATTTACGTTGAAAACAATTTTCAATATGGCAATACTTTTCCTTACTATATATTTCATATATAGGTAAGTGAATGTAAAATGTATTAACCTCTATCTACTCTAGATTGTTTTAGTATGGTGTGTAATATATAGCAAACCCCTGTATTTAGGAAGCATAATGTTTAATAAAGCTTTTTTCTTTCTGATTGTAAATGCCGTGGGGCATCTTTAGTACGTTCTAAATTCATTTGCAGTGCAAGTAATCTACTTTATTTTTTAATCTTCGAACCATTCATTTCTTCCATGCTTTACGCTGTCTTCTAACATGGCAATGTTAAGAGAGGACGGTAAAAGATGAAACTGCTTATATGCAGGTGATTAAAGAGAACCAAATGAGACAGCCAGGAACTGGACAAGTTAGTGGAATCACTACGTCCAAGCCATTGTCAGTCTTCTACTTCAGTCCATCACATGTTGGTCAGAAAGATGGATCAGAAAGAAGTTAGAAAAAAAAAATACAAAATAAACATATCGAAGCGTTCCGAATGTCAGCGGCCAAGTTCAGACTGGCCTACAACATATTTGCATGATTGTTGTAGATGGTACTAGCTAAATATTGGGCAAACAAAAAAAAAGGACGACAAAGGGTGTAAAGCAAACAAAGCTATGAGAGGAGCTGTCATTGACCTAGGTAGCTGACTGACGGCCGGCGATGGAGTGGGCATGGACAGCTGCTCATACATCAGTGTCACCTCTCCACCAGGAAGTCTGTCACTGAGCAGTCTACGCTACTCCTCAAATACTCAAGGGTTAGCACCGCCTTCTCTCTGCCCAATTTCACGTCCAAAATTAGCAATAGTAAAACAAGGAGCCAATTCCGGCATAGAGTTTTGTTCGAAACTGGTCATCTGTCCATCATACGCAAATAGATTGACTCATAAACCATATATATTGTTAATAACAACTTCATTAACATTTAAATGAAAGCCTCTCTTTTTGTCCTAAATTATTAATACTAACCAAAATCAGTAGTTAACTTGCAAATGAAATTTGATATGCTAGGCACATTCAAACAGTAGTTCATGTGATCAATTAGTTTCCATCTCGGATAGAACATTTGCAATATTTTATAGTTTGTTTTGTAACTGCAACCATACATGAGAAGCATAACATATGATAGCTCTGATATATACATTATAAATGAAGTTTTGTTAATTATATATTTAAAATATATATATTAATATTTTGATGAAATATATATTTTAAGCTTTGAGTAATTAGAAATTGCTACATGACCCAAGTAGCTTTATCAATCTGCTAATGTGGTTTGTAAAATTTAACCTTGAATGTAGTAGGACACCTAAGTAAGTAACGGATTTAGCCCTTAAGGAGTTACCATCAATTTTCACATATCTGTCTATTATAGGACTACGTTCATTAAAAAGAGTGAAAGGGTTTTGAGACGGTTTGGTCTAATTTTCCACTTTCCACTTATAAAAGTATTTAAAATATTTTGATATCGTTACAGAGACATGGGTGGCTATTGTGTTTGTCCTATAGAAGGGAATAAAGATACAAGCACCATCTGCAAAGAGGGCGATGTTTGTTTTGGTTATATTATTTAAATAAAGATAAAAAATTGTGGATATCAGGACATATCTCTGCGGTACGCCAGCTTGTATAGTTTTTATATTGGACTTGTCGTGGTTAATTAGGACACAAAATTTACTATTAGTTAAGTAGGGGCCATGGATAGCCTTGAATCGATTACCTAGGATTTTCCCATCCGGCAAAAGACTACCCTAACTTAGCAATCATATCACTCCCTTTGACCGCTCACTGCCGCCTTCTTTCATCTTCCCTACTATCAATAACTTCATGTACCCCATGGTCCTCAAGAATAACTACTCTTGTAATAACATTACTTGTGTCACACTCAATGATGTGAATCAATGATATGAAAAAAAAAAAAATATTCTAGGATCAAGTCCTCTTAGAACAAATACAATGAACATAAATAAATCCCTATGACCTGGTCACTTAAAAAAAAAAAAAAAAAAAAGGATCAAATATTCAATATATCTATAAATCTTCGCAAATTTATACACACTTGTATATACATATATTTATATTATATATACCAATATTTTACAATGAAACGGAAGATTGAGATACGAGTAGGTAATGGAAGAGGTGATGTCGAAAAAAGAAAGAGACGTTGCTTTAAGGATAGAGATAGGCACCAAATTCCAGAAGAATGAGGAGCGAACGAGAAACGATTTGTGAAATGAAACAGTTCTATGTGATGCGGTATAAATATCGATTGATTGGGTTCTAGTATTCAATGAATGGATATCAGAGCGAAGGCGGAGCTCAGTTATGTAGGAAGGTTTTCCATTTGTTAAAGTTTGGAATAGGTAAGAACCATGCAAAAATTGCAATCGAACAGAAAGATAAAGACGTTTTAAGTCGGTATGATTGCCAAAAATATGGTCACGTCTACGGGCTCAATAAATCTTATAAAAGGGATCACTTGTAGCTGGGTGGCTAGCGTAACAGCCTCCCATGCTAAAGGTCACGGGTTCAAACCCGCAGGTGGTCCTAGGATTTTTTAATGGGAGTAAAAAATCCTTAGTTACGCCGTCCTTCGGAGGGGGCGTTAAAAGGTGGTCCCGAGCCTGTGCGATGTCAGGTACTTGTTAAAGATTCCTATCCTAATAAAACCTGGATAGGCAAAATTTAGGACTCCCACTGTAGCATCGTCCGATTAGCCTTAGTAGCATAAAGTGACGTTAAATAAATAAACAAACAAACAAATCTTATAAAGCAGTTCAAAAGATGTTTTAATTTTATTTCCAGTTCATCGGTTAGTCCCCCATACACCAGACAACCATAGTCAAATATGGAGAAGATAACAGAAGAAACAAGTAGCTGACGGGTTTTTGAAGGTTTTAAAAATAGATCTTTTTTTTGCAATAAAGTAAATTCTGAATATTTCCACTGTGTGTGATTCTTTACTTAAATGAAAACACGATTCTTAACGTAGGCCAAGATTGTACCGAGTAAGGGTTCTCCCATTGGCTAACCAATTCTTAAAAGCTTACAAAAACCACAGGAGGGTTTTCCCGAATGGATTCCTGGCTTATAGAACAGAATCACTATTAATCAGACTCGGAACTGAATGACAGTAAATCAGTACCCTATTCAATGACCTAGTGCACTCTGTATGTTAAATACAGCATACGAAATTATTCAGATTTTTTTAAAACTTTTTTTATCCTTTCGAACTTGGACTACTTTAGGTGTCCGTAACCTAGCTCTGGCAAACGAACTATTGAATCTTCTGAACTTGGAGCAGAAAAACTAGAAAGATTCTGATTCTAACATTTATTTATTATTAACTTCTACAAGAATAAAAACAAAATATGGTCAGCGCAAAATACGATTTTTACTTACCTTCGTTGATAAAATCAATTTAAGAACTTAAAAGATAGTAACAGATGAAAAAAAATTAAAGAATTATATCGAGTTTCGGCAGAAACTAGTGTTTCATTAAATAATGTATTTTATTATTATCAAAAATAATACCTTAGTTTTATCCACTTTTCATCCATCTCCATTATCTTTTGCCACTATGATGATATATTTTCTAAAATCTTTAGCTTTTAAACAGGATATTATGTATCTATATTACTGTTATTATGTTTAAAAACACAAATATAACATACAAAAAATATATTTTTTCTCTGTTCTTTTTTCTTAGATATCAAATTCGTTCAGCTTATTCACCCGTTTTTTATCTTATATTATGGTTTATTTTTTGTAACTAAAAAACTAAATGTACTTTAGAGGAAGAACATTAAAAATATTTGTATTTAAGCTCTGTCAGACTATTTAAATCAGAATGAAACTTACCTGATTTTAAAACCCATTAAATTTTACATTGATATAGCGAGTTTAATGAAAATCGTTAGCCGTTTTGGGGAAAATCTGAGAATGATGCGAATATATTCATTAATAAAACTTGAATACTTATACCATTTTATCTAGAGATTGCGAAGAAATGTTTAATCCTGGTAAAGAAATTTTTTTCTGGTTGTATGTACAATAATCAAGTATAAATTGGTGCAACCGATTTTCTATGAAAATCGAACAAATCTTATGTTGATCTTTTCCAGTTTCTTAAATATTTTTTTTATGGTGGTGGATGGCTCTGACAGTTACCGTTCATCACAATTTCAGATATTATTATTTTGAATTCTACCCCTCTCTAAAAGAGAAGAAAATAATGAAGGATGAAATTCAGGACAGATTTAATTGGATCATACATTTCAAAACAGACGATAGAAATTGGAGTAAATAGTTTTCTTTACTTTTTTTTTTGTTTTCTTTTTTGTATTTATTGTTAACGGATGTCCTTGGCAGGGATGCCAAAGACAGTTATTTTATTTTTGATCAGGCGCCGTTCGTAGACGATGGCTCAAATGGTTGAGCAGACGAATTTAAGACGCTTCTTATTATTTAAGCGAGGATAAAGGCAGAAATAAGAACAGTTCCATAAAAAATACAGTCAAAATAATCTCTAAAAACAGTTTCCTTGAAGTATTTGACAAGGGACTAAAAACAAAACCGTCACCGCTCTTGTTATAGCAATCGTTATTGTTGCTTTTCCTACTATAATGTCTAGATTATAGATCATTGATGAAGGATACAAGTATTAGAATTAATTAATTTCCTAATAGACGGTATAAATAATTAATAAATTGTCACTCCCTTAGATTGTCGATATTATTTTTTGATAAATTAAAATTTTAAAATATCGACGCTTAATCTCCATCATAGATTTATTTGTTTTGTTTTTAACTTATTTTTATTATTTTACTTTCACTTACGCAAGTGTAGCTCGAAAACGGTAAGTTACATGAAACACAAATTTCATATTTATTGAAGCGTATATGCCCGAGATTTTACAGCATTTATTTTTAAAAAAACAGGCGTAACAGATACAACAAGTGACAGCCACTTTATACAATGCATTTTGCACTTTTTTTACGATTTTCTCAAAAACAGCTCTTGATAATTTTGACTAGACTCCTTTAATCAATGTAAAATTGAATGGGCTTTAATATCAATAATTTTGATTGAAACAGTCTGACATGTTTAAAATGCCAATATTTTAAATTTTCTCTCTAAAGTACCTTTAATTTTTTTAATTAAAAAAAGCAACCATATTATCTTGTTAGGATTTATAAAAGACAGCTAAATATACATCTTTAAGGAATTTGATAACCAATAAACATCGCGAAATAAATGTATAATATTCTGTTAGAAAGCTAATATTTCAGAAAAAAAAAAATCTTATACACAATGCACTATAAGGTAATGAAGAGTTGTGAGAAGCGCATTAAACGGACTGATTGTAGAAAATAATAATATAATTAATTATTTAATAAATACAACTGTTTCTATCGAAACTCAATTTAATTTTTTAACATTTTTTCATATACAGTTTTATTCAAAAGTTCTTAAATTGATTTTAACAACGGTGAAAAGTGAAAGTCGTGTATTGCGCGCACCAGATTTTTAAAACTTTTCTTTTTTTTTATAAATTATTATTGAAAAATAAAATAATCATAAGAAGTTGATTACCAGTGAGGTTTTACACTTCTACAAAAAAAAAAAAAAAAAGTACCATTATAACCCATGAATGGTCTTGAGCTCAGTGCATATAAGGATTCGTACTGTTTCTAGGCCAACGGCCGTGTAATGAAGTGATTAGGCCTTGATCACGCTCAGCCACCAAATTTACCCAAATTTGTTTTGGGTACCCACTAAATAGAGACTTGGTCTGCCCCAGGAAGGTCTCCCATACCCTAGAGTCGCTTCCGACTGAATTAACAGTGTTGGGATGAGTGAAGTTAAAACAAAATAAAGGAAAGATGGGCTAACGTAGATTCGATCCCGTTTCGAAAAGAGCTGGTCTTGAGTACTTAACATTAAAATAAAAAAAAAAATAGGTAATATTAAATAAAAAGATAAAATTGAAAGGAAACAAAATAAATAAAGGGTTTAATAAAAAAATGAGGAAAATTTACAGTAAAATAAAACCATTTGATTTATAACAAAATAAAAAAAATTCTTCGATTAACCAAACTGTTAAAAAAATAAATTTAAAAATTGGGTTAGTGTGTTAATACTATTAAAATATTACAAAAACAAAACGAACAATCATAATGAGAAAAATATATAGGATAGTTATCTGTCCACAAATTCTTCGGTTCCGCACGACGGGTAGGCGATTCTGGAAGGACGGCGATCCTCTGGAAGGACGGTTATCTTCAAAAAGACGAGATGAAGTCCTGGTCAAAAAATGGTTTGGAAATTCCAAAAGTGAAAAGCGTGCTCCCAGCTCACTAGTGTGATCGGTACTGTCTTGAAGCCAAGGGGGGCACTCTTATCTGGGCTAATCCCCCTGGGCTAAACTATTGAATAGAACACGTAAACTAACAGCAAATATAAATATTTTCCTCATTAAAAAGAAACTATTTTTAATTTAATTTAATGTTTAAATTCTAAAAAAAATATACAGGTAAAAAACAGAATAAATAATATTCTGCCACAGCCGGGATTCGAACCCAGGATGTTCAATCCACCAGACCCCGCAGCTCCATTTTAAAACCAAAACAACTAATTATTTACTATTTTCATAATGATTAGTGAACGACCCGTATAACATCAGATAATTCGAAAAAACGTTGATATAATTTACTAAAATATTACTTATTATTTTTATTTTAAGGAAAATTTAAATTCTCTGGCCGGAGCGGGTGTTTACAGTATGGTCGCGATGACCTGAGGAGGACCCGAGAGCGGCGCTATATTTAGCGCTTCCCGGTTCCTCGCCTTGAGGACCCCTAAAGCCCTTGAGGCACAGATAATCTCGGGCAAAACCTATTTATAAACCCCGGTCCAGTCATCTCCTTCGGCCACATTCCTCCAGGAGTAGATCCCTCTTCGTCACTTTATGAACGACCTCCCAGCGGCATCCGATCCAGAGCCTCGGCAGTAAAACATATCGGTAGATGTGGCCGAAGAAAAGGCGTAACAACTCGAGCGACTTCATCCAATCTTTACGACGTCGTCTTTCAGAGCATTAGGGCTTGAGATAAATTTCTAAAAGCGATGACAGAAGATCAGCCGGTTTTACGATACTCCCTAGGAATGGAAATGGTCTCCTGCGTTCTAAAATCAACCCTGTCAAGCATAAATACCGTAGATGGCTTACATAGATGTGTTTAGGGTCCATTAAAGGTGAAAGTGTAGTCTCCAGCTGGGTAATTTCTAGATAGTTTTCACATAACTTGCAAATATTACATTTTTTTTTTTTTTATCTTTGCTTATACTAGTAGAAATTTCAGTTTTTTCTTTCATAATAGTGTTTTTAAAAATTTAACTTTAGTGTTTTTCCCTGACTAGTAAAAACAATAGAGCCTGGATATGCCTATCTCTAATTTACTCTTTTTCGCAGTCAGGGAGAAATTGAGTTTGGAGATGGACAACAAGAAATAATCTACCAACTAAATTTATTTGTAATCATCTATGTACATTTAAAAGTGGATACATTGTAACTTTTTTCATTCAAAACAATATAGCTCCTATACGGAAAATCCTAGCGACAAATGTTATATAACAAAACATATTCTTCACTAAATTTTTGACTAAGGAACTGGACCACATGATTTTGATTTTAGTGTCTAAAAAAAGACCCAACATTTGATATAGAAAAAAAAAACAATTTAGCTCCTACACGGGAGGTCATTGCGACAAATTTTAAATATAAAAAAAAAATTCTCCACTAAATTTTTGAAGAGGAAACTGTCGTCAAATTTTTGATCCCACAAACAGAGCTAGAGCGTGTCAAACTGATGGTGAATAAACGTTTCAAAATGAAAGACACAGATCCTCAGCCAAAAGACACATCCATGTCAAAACATGTGAATAGAAAGACAAGTGAAAAACAACTAAGAGAATAATAAAAACAATCAGGAGACTGAAAAAAAAGGTTTAGAAAGCTGTGCTAAGATGGAAAAATGTTATAAGTAACTTTTTCTATAATTAAGAGTTATTCTCATTCTGGAGTATCCTCGTTTATGTTTTGAAGGTGGTTCGACCATGAAACAAGACTGAAACGACAAGAAACTGCTCGAAGATACATATTACTACAACACTTACTAGACAAACGTTCAAAACTTCCAGTATATTACAAAAGGCTCATTTACATCACTATTATCAGACCTATTTAGACATCTGGAATCCAATCCTAAATCCTTCGCTGAATCCTGAATTCCTCTTATTTTGTCACAAAACAACTCCTTTATAATAACCAAAATATCCCATTTGTTGCAGACATAGCCTGAGATAGATACACCTCTTTTCATTCTAAACTCAATGCCCACACAAACAAACTTTTCTGTAATTTATCTTCCTTAGATATCCCTGATAACCCTCTAAGACGACTGAAAAGAAGGTGGCCTCGGGACCAATTGCCTTAAAATAGTTATTGAAGTGCTACCACTAGGTAGTTCTTTCTCAAGATATTTTCATGACTTTTCTTCATACTGCATATTTACTCATTTTGTTGTTTAATACAGTAGTAATTTACAATAAATAAATAAAAAAATAGAATAAAATAAAATAAGTTGGTTCGTTTATTTGTACAAGGTAGTGTTGTTTACTCATCATCTATAAAAGAAACACTTGTGACATTATGCAACCTTCTACACATAGACGAATGACATTCCAGAAGGTAAAACAAATTTAATTTTTTGAAAAAGTGACTTATACCATTTTTCCATCTTAGTGCAGAAATATTCTTATTTATTAAAATTATTTATGTCTTATACTTCAATGGACGGTATTCTGTTGAAGAAGAGGAGTCGACTTGAACAAAATTAGATTATTTTAAAAATGGTTCTATTGCATATTTAGTAATCTCCTACCAGTGTCCAACAGAACATTATTATAGACATTATTTTTGAAATCGTAGAGATGTCAGCTTTTTTTATAATCATTCTTATTGCTGAGGAGCAGGGAGTTCATGTTAGGCTTATTCATTTGACGCCAAATCGAGCAGCTATGGCTAATCGATAATGATATGATAGGAGTCCTAAAGTTTACCTATTCAGGGCATAGTACAGAGATTGGATAGAGCACTAGTTAACTGTTCTTCGATTTTTGGGTTATAACCCCAGCTGCGGCAGAATTATTTGTACTGATATTTCAGCTGTAAAGCGACCCCGGTGTATAGAGACCCTCCTGGGGCACACATACCCTCTATAAGATGGTTACTCAAAAATTAGGAGGGAAAACTGGAGGCTGAGAGACACCTCCTTGCATCGTCGTTAGCCGCAGACCAGAACGAATCAATCTCTATATGTATTGAACTCAAGACCTTTAACAGGTTGCAGAGGTACAATTTTAAAATAAAATACCTTCAAACTTTTATTAGAAGTTCGATCACCTTATTACCAATCCAATACTGCATTTGATACTTAAATGTCAGTTCCTCGAGATTCATAGAAAAAGATATCTCAATGAATATATCAATGCGACAACGGATGAATTATCGCTGGAAACATTGTTAGACATTAAAAATCTTAAACACCTGAACAATCTGTTTTTTTTTTTATTGGGAGTCAAAATTGTATTATATATATATATATATAATATATATATATATATATATATATATATATATATATATATATAATTTGTGTATACACAAAAAAACAAAAATCATATGATATAAACAAAAAGTTGGTTAGTTTTTCATCATTACATATTTTATCATAGAAAAAGTTAAACTGCCCGAATCGGGAAACATGTATATAAGTATTTAATGAATATAAGTAAACAATATAATTCAATGGGATTAATATTATTTCTATAAGAATCGATAGAAATAGCTGATGAAATGTACATGATCATGACTTTATGTTATACATACATACAGTTACAGAAAGTAGTCAATATTTCATTTTAAAATATACATATGCATATATATATATATATATATAATATATATATATATATATATATATTATTATTATTCGGTTCTTTACGGATGCGAAACGTGGCCGCTTACTTTGAAGGATGAACAACGGCTTAAGGTTTTCGAGAATAAGGTACTACGTAAAATATTTGGTCCGAAGAGAGATAAGGCCACTGGGGGGTTTAGAAGGTTGCACAACGCGGAATTGCGGAGTTTGTACCATGTGAATATAATTGAGTTGATAGCATCGCGGAAACTCAAATGGGCGCGTAAAGTTGTTGGGCTTAGTGAGGAACGGATTCCGAGAAAGTTGGTATTCGCTGAACCGACTGGTAGGCGTCCGAAAGGTAGGCCGAAGCGTAGATGGGAGGATTGCATTAAGGCTGATCTCGGGGGCTTGGGCTTGACCGGTGAACATTGGACGAGTCTGTGCAGGCGAAGTTTGGTGGTATCGGCATCGAACCTTCGGGTTCGGTAAGCCTATTATTATATATATATATATATATATATATATATATATTAAACCTTTTGGGAGATTATTTGAGGAAAATTTGGATTTCTAAATCTTTCTATAAACAAAAATAAGTAATAAAAAAGTTGAGCTATAATAAAAAGATACACATTTAAGAAGACGACAAATCTACATAATTTGTTACACTATTTACTAACATGCCCCAGTAAGCAATTGCAATTTAAATATTCATTTGTTTTTATCCTTTTATCTTATTATAGTATATAATAGCCTATAAAAAATGAATGTATTAGTAGTAGTTACTTAAACAGGTTGAATATTGAAAAAATAATTTTTTTTTTTTTTTAAAACAAAAATTATACTACTAAGAGGAGGATGTTTTCTTAACTCAGCCTTATTGCACAAATAGGCTGTATGAGAAACCTCCATTAAAAAATTCAACTAAAAAGTATTCTCATTCTTAAGATATAGGGATGATTGAGTGATTGGCTGCTAACTTGTTTTTAAAATATACATTATAAACTTCATTATTAATTTCTATAAGCAAGGAAGGGAAACCTGTCAATACATAGTGTTCCAAATGAAGTGTTCAAAACTCTGTTGTCACTCCGAGAAATTAAGTTCAACATCATAATAGTTGTACTTGGCTTAATTTTAAATCGGAAATTAATGGCCACAAGCAGTAGGACTATTTCTCGTTAGAGTGGCCGTAATTTGCGACAGAAACTTCTCTTTGAGACGAGCCTTAAGTTAAATATAGAGTTACGTACGTAAAAGCCCTGCCAAGCCTATAAACTATTTGAATCTCCCGCCCTGGAGCCTTGAACATTTAAAAATGGAGCCTTCTTGTGCAGTTTAGAAATAGTAATTTGTGTCACCAAAGATTCTGCTATAGAACTCAATTTTTATAAAATCCATTATAGATAGCTGTCGGATTTTCTTTGCATTGTTCAGACTTTTGAAATTATTAAGATTAATAGTTAAATTATTCAAAAAGTTAGTTAATTGAATTGAGTTAGTTAAATAAATATTAGATGAGTGAGGTTATGAGAAAATTATCAAGGTTATGATTATAGAACACAGCAATCTAAAAAAAACAAAAACAAAAGAACACGAAATAGCTCGAATCGAACCTATAGACCCTAGGTATACTAACATTTTATACAAATAATTAATAGATGTTGTTATATGTAGAGACATAAAACATTTTTCAATACATTTAAGGATGCATTTAATTCACAATGAATTGATATACAGTACTTGATTTTGGATTGTAAGTATTAAATACGGGAAGAATTTGATGGTTTAGTAGAGCCCCAAAGCTCAACTCCGTACGTCCAGATAGGCCTTATGATGGTGATATAGATGAGCCTTTTGTCCAGTAAGTGTTGAAGTAAGCGAAAGCGGCGGGCAGTTTCTTGTCGTTTCAGTCTTGTGAGCTGATTCCAAATTAGACGTTTGTCAAATAGGAGTCCTAGATAGCGAATCTGTCCAACCTGGACAAGCGGAATATTATTTAAGGACACTGTAGGGCATATGTCATTGGCTTACGACGAAGGGTAAAGGTTATTTGGTGAGATTTGATGGAATTGATTTTGATTCTCCAATTCCGACACCATACCTCAAGGTCTCAGATGAAAGATTAAAGAGTTTGAGAGGCAATAGTAGGATCGTTATTGACTGATAAGGCACAAGTGCCGTCAGCATAAGTAGAAAGGAAGGAGTTAGGATGAGTTGGGATATCTCACTAATGTTAAAATTTAATTTTCTGCATGTCCCTTGGACTCCTAGGAAATATCCTTTTCTTTCATCTAGTAACCCCCTCCCCTTTTTTTCCTGGTCTTCCCTTAAAATAGATACATTCGAGTTGCTATGATGAAAACCATGGCTACTAGCACCTAACTTCAAATTTCAATTTCCCCCATAACTGTTGAGAACCTCATTTTGGGTCATATGATCTTTTTTTGTTTTATTTGAGATAAAGTATCTGCTCTCACAATATAACTAGTCATTTATGTGATACCCTGTATATACTATTAATGTTGACTTCACCTAATACTGGTTCATGAGATTTATCTAAGTGAAGAAATGTTGCATCCCATACCAGGCTAATATACATAGATAGGTCTATTTGTCTCTATTTGGATTGGTTTAAATGAAAGTTCATTAAAAAATAAATAAAAAATTAAACCAGTTATACTTTTAAAAATAGTTTCTAACCAGATTACTTATAATATATTAATACTTCTAATATACTGTGCTACAAAATCAGTCACAAAGTTCCTTTGGTTAAGACAAAGAATTATAAAATTTTCTAAATTCATTTTTATTATATGCAATAAATTTACTTTTAAAACGAGTGATTGCCACATGATTGCCACGCTCACATTTTTTATATTTCCTTTATATATATATATATATATATATATATATATATATATATTTCATAAATAAAATAGTCAATATCTAAAAAATGTCAGATATGTAATCACTAAACTTTTCTTTTAACCGAGTACGTTCATAGACGTATATAACAAGAGGGCGAGTGAGTTTTTATGTTAAATTAAAAATTACGAAAGTGGTTTAATCTTTAGGGTACTTGGCCGATTGGAAAAAGTTGTTTTGACGAGAAAAGTCGAATATCAAAAGTTAATTAAAACTTCATATATGAGGAGGAGAAATTCCGACAAAGTTTAGAAGAGAAAACATGACAGAGCAATTTATATAAAATAGAGAATGTGATTTTAAGGTCTAAATAAAAAAAAGTTGTTTTAGTGCATGTGCATACGTAAGGATTCGCTTCTAGTGAAAGTACCTATACAAGTAATAAGAAGTGGACAGAAATAATTTACCGATTAGTTTTTTTAACATTAAAATATACTGGAATATGTGGTTTAATGACTTGAAAATTGTTTAAAATTAAAATGAGAATAATTTCAGAATTATATAAAATTGTACAATTAAAACTCATGAGAGGTTTTGGGTTTATTTCTTCTTATTTCAAGGTCAACGGTTAGGCAAGGAGATTATAAGACTAAGATCACCAACAACCGCAAGTTTTTTTTCACAAACTAAGGTTTTTTACATTATTGATGTGCCCCATATAATACCATTCCATACTCGCCCATCTCTATACTTTACCAGATGTTGATTTAAACAAAATATATTGTTATTTTCTACACACATACTCTAAAACAATACTTAATAAGATTAAAAGCACAATTCTCAGCCACTTAGCTGCTTTAACTCAAAACTAATTTAAATAATTAAGTATTCTTAATTTGATAATGTAATTGTTGTGAAGGAGATTTCCCTCGCCTAATTACCATTAATATGGCATTAAATTTAGCCCGAAACGTTGGCACAATAAATTAAGGCTTCTTATTTAAAGTGCTTAAATGAATGCACCCAAACCAACTTCCTATATTCTATATAAAGTCAACTATTCATGTATCATTATAAACTTTAGATCAAATACCAACAATATTTTTGTGGAGAATCTGAAAAGCATAACAAAATGGTTTAATTAATCAAATATAATATTTCCTAGGTCGATTCCTTCACCATATCTTTCATACTAACTATACAAGTCTACTGGCTATTCACAGCAAACAAGTGATCCTCTTTTAACAGCCTGTCTCACATAACTAAAGCCTTCGTTCGTTCCTTACTTACCCTGCCAATTGATACTCGACATGTTTATTTGAAACCTAATTCCAATTCAGAGATTAATTTTGTTAATATTGATTATTAGAGATTGATTCATAATTCTGCTACATAATATTAAAAGTTGTTTTAAAATTTTATAGAATAGATACAAAACCTTGGTTGCTTTGCACTAAAAGAATAACCTTGTCCTTACAAGAAACTGAGAAGAAAATCCACAGTTGACAATTTTCTAATTAAGAGAGGGTTTTGATTGAACGGGCATAGGAAAGACGAGTGTCGGATATTAGAAAGAAATGAATTCCAGCTGGTGTAGAAGCTGGCAAGAAAGAAACTTAGGAATATTTATGTTCTGTGAGAAAGACAGGATCTTGTATGCGGTGAATGAACTGAGATCTTTAATTGATGGAGATGATAGATTTAGCAAGGGTGATAAGATTTAATTATATAGCAAAGTTATGATCAAAGGAAATTCTGTCTATGGAAATAGAAGAAGATAAACTAAAATTTGTTGTTAGAGTGAATAATGGCATGAGAACCTTGTTATAACTTTTTGTTCAATTAATGCTTTAACATAATTACAGATAATTTATTCTATTTTTTTCAACTCTCTATTTAGCATCTTTGTACACCAACTAGTGGGAGATTTGATAAAAAATAAATTAACAAAAGAAATACATATAAATACACTAAATAAGAGTAGAATTTCCAGCTCTTAAGACGATTTATTTATTTACTTATTCGTAATTCATTATTAGCTACCAAATTTAAAAAAAAAAATTGTACATCCGATAATAATCTGCACTTACGAGACAAGGGGCAGATGTATACAGTACCCGAAAAACTGGACGGTTAGGAGACGGGTAGGTTATATGCTCAATTTTTTTTTTACCATGTACATGCAAACCGAAAAAAAAATTATAATAATTCAGTTATAGTAAAGTATTTATTTCTATAAATTTTTTGAAATATATTAAATCACATATTATAATATATAAAATCACCCTAAAGATGAAATAAGTAAACAGGAAATAAAATATAAATTAGATTATAAATTAATTAATTCAATAAGACATTCAAATACAGAGAATTTTTTTTAAGAAAACCACACTCGAACCTCCCGAAAAAAAAGTTTTTCTTCATTTACAAACACAGATTGGTTTAACCCGCAAAAAAAACAAACAGTCTATACTGAATGAAAATTAATGATATTCTTAGAGTGAGTGTTTGATATCGACTGGTATTGTGTCTACTTTTTATTTTAATTATTTTATGATACAATACAAGAATATTGCATTTCGAAACCGATACACAAATATTTAGTTAAATTTTCCTTTAGTGCAGTGTGCATTTAATAAATTAATGTTTTTAGTTAAAGAACTGCTAAAAAATATGTTTCTTAGAGAACATTATAATTATTATTGGTTGCTCAGTTTTAAACTATTAAGATACATTTTTACACTTTGTTGATTTTTCATGGTAAGGCCTATCACAAATGGTTTAATAATAATCACTCAGATAAAATGTTCTAAATCATTAAAATTGGTTTTTGATTACTTTTTTAAAACTAATTTACAATTGAATAAATCTGAGAAGCAGTTACTAGACTAACCAAATGGTTACTTAAAGGTAGGTTACTGAGGTATAGCTGAGCAAGAATATTCCCTCATTAGAGTTGTTAAAAAAATGTATATTTCTTTGGTTTTATGCTTATTAACCATTGAATGATTCCCTTCATAAAAAAAAATTACTATTACTAACTTTTTTTGGGTCATTTTTTATTCTTCTTACTTTATTTTATGGGGTGACAGAATTGATTTTTTCTAAATGTTTTTGTAATAAGTATTTTATTAAAAAAACATATATGTTAAGGATAGGTTTGGTATATACATAAATATATTTTTTAACAAAAATATAATAAAAAGTAATTTTAATTTTGACTTTAGTTCGATATTTAATGTGTTTTTTTCTGACTTTATGTACACTTTATATATTATAATATATGTGCTCAGATAGAAAGATAATCAACTTACAAAATGAACAGCTTATTTAATGATTTGTTGTGCATATGTTATTTTTGACTTATACAGATTGTGGGTAACTTTTTTAAATCTTCACTAATGAGAAACGTATCTACCAAGACCAAGATAAAAATACATAAAACATTTCATCCAATATTAAAGATAATGAGGTTTTATTAAAAAAAAAAAAAGTTTATATTTCACAAAACTTGATCTATTTTCAAGTAAATCTATTAGATTTTCTGTTTCTGTCTTAGGAAGTAGTTAAACTAATCAATTCATAAAGTTAAACAAAATATTTAAATACAAGTTTTATTTTTTTAAACAATTATTCACTGTAACTTTAAATTTCAGAGATGATTGTAATATTTGATATTAAACAATCTAAACAACTTTCAACATATGTTGTACAGCAAACCTCGGTGTATAACTTGAAAAAAATTTCTGAATAAAATCAAGAATGATTGTCATTTCATTAGTTTAGAATCATACTTTTCTAATTATAAACAAATAAAAAATTGATAAGTTTAATTTTCTATAAAAAAATTAATAGAATTGTTTATACGAAACAGATTCATTTACCTAATTAAAGATATTGTAATTAGAAAGGATTATATTAAGATATATGAAATTTATCTGTTATGTTTTCACTATTATAAAATTTAAATTCAACTTTGCAATTAACACAATTTTATTTATCGTAACATTTATTAAATGCCTTAAATCTTCCCATAATATATAATTAACCTTTCATCAATTCGAATTAATCCGAAAACTATTATATGATTTGTATGAAATCTTATGATAGGCTGTACCTTTAAATATTATTTTTACTGAATTTTAATTTTTCCTATTTTAGATATTTAAAAGGTGGTTATAATTAATTATGGTTATAATTAAGTTATTGATTTTTAAATGGTATATTAAGATGATCAGTAAATTAAAGCTAATAGTTAGGGTACCGATTAGGGGTTATTTGATGAATGTACTGATAAATTCTTACTTTTTTCTCATTTTTTCAAAAATTTCTGGCTTACCTATTGAGGAGATAATATTGTACTTTGACAAAGTAGCTATTTAGGCTGAACATTTTCCTTTTGGCGATTGTTTCCTGTTATATATATTTTTTTCAAACTTTACAACACTTTCACTTTTTCCTGATTATAAAACATCTCCATGAAGAAGAAGTCGCAAGCTGGATAAAACGGAAGAACGCAGGCGGACTAGATGTTGGCTTGAACAATAATAGTTCGACCCTGGGCGACTAGTCACGTGGTCACACTATCTACCAGCGAAAAACATAAGTTCCCTCTAGATGGGAGAAATATAACTAGTTCTAGAAGACTGAATATAATATGCCATATAAAGGCTCGATTAATAAGGTCAAAATTATTTTAAAATATCAAACATTTAGTCTAAAATTAGAAATATATCTTGTGGGAAAATCAGGTTGTTGGATATTCGAAAGAAGTTATAAGTGTGATATTAATAAAGAGACAATTTTTTTTGGCTTCGATAAAGAAATATTGAAAAATAAATTGTAGGTTGTAACTAATATTTTAACGGGGTTAGCATAACAGCCTTCCACGCCAGAGGTAAGAGGTTCGGACCCAACAGACAGCCTTAGCATTTTTCAAATGGAATACAAATTCTTTGTTATGCTGTCCTTCGGAGGATACGTAAAAAAGTGTTCCCGAGCCTATACAATGACAGGCATTGGTTAAATATCCTTATCCTGATTAAATCTGGATAGGCAAAATTTAAGACTTCCCACTGTAGCATCGTTCGATCAGCCTTAGTACTATAAAGTGACTTTAAATTAATAAAAAAAAAGTAATATTTTAACTCCTTGATTTTTTAAAAATATTTATTTAAATATTAAAATATTAATTTATTAAAATATTAAAGTAAGTGAAGAAAGGTACTTGAATGTGGGGAAAATTTGACCTAAATGTATTATGATTAAAGTAATTATTAAAAAATATAGAATATATATACAAAATATACTATATAATATAATCCTGGAAAAAAAAAGTATTTATAGATAAACAATTTGAAAATAAAGACATACATCAATATATGACTATTATAAATATAAAAATAAATAAAATTTAGGATATTATTTGGTTATATGATATTTTGTGAATAGAATGTCTACTTGTACAACACTGGTATTCTTCAGGGAATGTTCTTCCTGGATCTAAGATTGATTTTTTTTTTTTTTTTTTTTTACTGTTCTATTCTGGAAATCTATGTCTATAACAGCCAATGTGAATATATTTGAGAATTATGGTATTTTTGGTTTATTATTTTTTAATACCCTTCATAATTAAAGCTTACGTATCAAGATGAGTAGAACCCGAATAACGAATAAAAAAAAATCCGTTTCTCCTGATTAATGAAAAAATAAATACAAACAATTTTTTGCTTTTAGTGGTATTTTATAGAGAATTAAATTGTAGAAAAAAAGAATCATTGAAATTGGTTCTGAACTAGCAGAGATATAGATTTTTGAAATTATCAGTGGTGGTATGCTATTTTTTACTTTGAATTATTTATTGCCTTCCACATTACTTAATTGTCTATCTACAGCTTTATAAACAGTTGTACCTTAATATTGCTATTCGGTAATAATAAACCACGGTGTAATAATTTGCAGCGTTTGTTTTTTTTTTTTTTGTTTTTTTAAGCATATTTAAACTTTACATGAAACCGTAAGGGCGCGTTTATACTGGTAGTTGGTTCTACATAATTCTACGAACACACTACCGCTCCAGCCCCCGAATTGGGAGGAGTATAAACGTGCCTTTAAGCCTTGAGACCTTATAATGGTAAAAACTTTGAAAAGATTGTTGAAATTAAATGATTTATAAATTTAAAAAAAGATACCTATAATGCACTAAACTCCAAGGGAACCGTACCCGGAAGTAAAGGCGGAACTATCTAAAATATGGGTCAGACACTCATATTTTTTTCATATAATATTACCAAATTAATACACAATAAATATAAAAATAAATGTAGAGAGCTAGAGTCCCGTTATATGGAGAATATGTTTTCGATCCGTACAGTAGAGACGAGAGACCTTGCTCCCCTGGTTTAATTGCACCGCGCGGCCTTGCAGCCCCCACCAAGTGCAGTCCCATGCACCTCTATTAGCTGCTTCTTCCTACTCGTAGCCAATGCCATTTCCCTTTTCAATGCTAATTCCTAATGCACCTTAAAAATTACTCAGCTTAGATAAGAAGTCAATAAGCCAATTATACCAGATTTTACTTATGATTGGACTCAATTATACTAACATGCAGGAAAGGACAATTTTAACATTTTCAAAGGATCTGCTCGATTTAAATATTATAAGGAGTATTTTAATTTGGTTGTACTATTCTCGTTGAAAGGATGGCCAAGCAATAGACATGTCTGGTAACTAGGATACGATTCTAGTAGGTAGATGTATGGTTGTTGAGTTATTCGATGAACATTTTTAACTTTCACTTACCTATATATGAAATATATAGTAAGAGAAAGTATTGCGATCGTGAAAATATTCGAATTCCAGTTTTCAACGGAAATACACGGGTCTTTTAGGGTCTTTTGAGTCCAAATAAATAAATAAATGCAAAAAAGTCTGTGCGGGCGTGTGTGTGTGTGTTTGTGGTAAGTCCAAGACGAAAAAGGTGTACGAAACTGAAATTCATATTTCAGATGTTACAGCAGTTTTTTTATATTTTATTTTTACTAAAATTGGCTGATCGAAAGTTGTACTTTATACTTTGATTAAACCTCAATATCGGTGTAAAAATTCATTCAGGTTGAAATAGTTTGACAGGCGTATTTTTGTATCTTTTTTCCACAAAATTACCTTTAATTTTGTACATTATAAAAATGTAACCATATCATATTATCAGCATTGACAAATAAATCCTCAATATACAAGTTGAACGAATTTAATGACCAAATAAATGATAAAAGAGGAAAAATATTTGTTTAATGTAATTTTTGTTTTTTATTTATTAAGAACAGTAAAATAGACGTATAATATACCTTTTGGAAAGAGAAATATTTTAGCGAAAACATAATCTTATACACAAAGTTGTAAAAGGTAAATATACTTATTACTGATTATTATACGTAAGAATTTATTTATATATAATATATATATATATATATATATATATATATAATATATATATATATATACATATATATATATATAATTTCATCTAAATCATATGTTTCCAACAAAACTTAATACAATTTTTATTTAAATTAACTTAAAATTGTTTTTATAAAGTTTTAGTTTTTGTTATAGTTCTTAAATAGATTTAAACAGCAAAGGTAAGTGAAAGTTGTGAGTTGCCCGCACCATATATTTTTTCAATGTTTTTAGAATTTTTTTAAACACATGAAACACGGAAGATGAATTTTCTCTA
Organism: Piezodorus guildinii; assembly: GCA_023052935.1. Classification (NCBI taxonomy): domain Eukaryota; kingdom Metazoa; phylum Arthropoda; class Insecta; order Hemiptera; family Pentatomidae; genus Piezodorus; species Piezodorus guildinii. The sequence goes on along the minus strand of CM041296.1, from coordinate 96,727,918 downwards.
ATCCTAAATATTTCACATATGTTAAAATAAATAAAAAATAACCGTTTCACAACAAATTATTTGTATTATTATTTTATTTTAATGAAATTATACGTTGATACCACTATTTGGGATAGCAAAGAACTCATGAAACGAAACTTCGACTTAAATTTAATTTTTTCTCCATAAAGAAAATGGAAAATGGGTCTAAACTGGTAGTAACACAATGGTACGAGGTCTAGACTATAGAGTGGATGAGGCAGGGGTTCTAACCCATGGTGTTCTTTAAATTCTCTTTGGTTCGACGGTAAGTGTAAGCTTATTGCTGAGGAGTAAATTCGTGAGAGAATAGTCAACTGCCATTTCTTATCTGCTAAACTAGTAGATGGAAACTAACAATATCTTTCAACTCACAACACACACTGGAAAGTTTTCGAGTACTTCAGGATGGATTTGATTCAACAGCTTCCTGCAACACCACATCAATATCCATTAATGGTTGCCCAGGGCACTTCTTCCTTTCAAACGTCGTATCTCCACTGCTAAATTTTACATACCAGCGTTGCGCATGCGCTGATCAAGCACACATTCCCTTTCATATTTAATAATTACATGAGTTACTTTGGTGGTTGTGATTGTTTTTCCATTTATGTCTTAAAATTACAAGATTTTCGTATGACACTGTCATGTTTCATCCCCGAAAGAAATAACTAAGCTGAGGCTTTTTTAATAATGAGTCAAATGAGATTAAACTAGATTAGAGAATGCTTTGAAGGGATTCTTAAGTATTGGTAAGTATTAAATAGGAATAAATCCTTGCAGCCCTTTGAAATCTTGAATTTTATAAAACGGTCATTTAATTTTGATACACACCATCCAATGGTGCAAGGGCAAAAACAATGAAAAAAAAGTCATTTTTGAGATACTACGGTGACCAAAAAACTGATTAGATGGTAACATACTTTTCAAAATATAGAAAAAGATGGATAACATTCTTGGCTTGTTTGAATTTAAATTTAATCCTATAAAATACCTATCTCTACCTTAAAATATCTTTCTGAAAAACGTAATCCCATTCGAAGAACATCATATAGATCCATCACTGAAAATTCGTGTAACTGTAAGTAAATTTGTTCATTACACATTACATGTATGTCTGAAAATAGAATTGCAATAATACCAATCTAAAAAAATATACTAGAAACCATAGAAAATTAAGAAATAAGTAAAAGATTAAAAGGCCTTATTTTTTTACATTCTCCATATTATGTTTCATATAAATTAAATTCATATAAAATTTTTCATTTCTATATAAAAGCAAATAATGCTTGCAAACGGCAATACGCCATAGATCTTGGCAATTGTCACGGGCCTACATGAAACAAAAATAAATACCGATTATTTTATAGATCAAGAAGGTCATGGAAGAAACCGAACCAGTAGGCAAAGGAAATATATCAGAAGATAAAAATAAACATGAGACCTACTAGGATACAAAATCTTGTAGCTCACCCAATCGTTTATATATTCTTAGTGAATGTATTATTTATCAAAAGTTGTCTATGAAATTCTGGATCCTGTTAAACCCCGCAATATTTACCAGTTACACTATATTATATTGTGAAACATAAAAATAATAAGGCTAATGTTACATCTATACATATTACATTTGTATTTGTTTTTGTTTGAAAATAAAACCAGAGGGTAAAAAAAAAAATAAATAAGGCTAAAAAATAAATATAAAATGACGAAATGAAATCAAGAATTCTAGTTGTGATAAAAAAAAACTGGAATTAGAAAATTTTCACGATCTCAATACTCTCCTGTCCTATATATTTCATATATAGGTGAGTGAAAGTTAAAACTACACAGATTAATAGTAGATTTAAAATAATATATGTACAAATTATGTTATCAATAAAAAACTTTAGTAGAATATAGAAGGTATATATAATATATATCTCCTTTTCCAGCATCTATCATCCCTCACAGACGCTGTTGTGATCTTAAATCTGATAATTGACGATATAATTTAATAATTATAATGACTAAATGTCTATTTTACTTTGATTTTGTTTTTGGTTTTTATTTTCAAAATTAGTGGTTTTTATTTTTTCATTCTATTTTACTTATCATCATTATTATTACTTTGTGATTTTTGTATGTATGTATGTGTGTGTGTGTGTATGTATGTATGTGTGTATACATATATATTTTTTTAATCTACTTTGTTTATGTAAATAATTAAGTTTGTAAATAAGTTCAATCTATTTAATGTATTCTGGCCAGAAGACCTATATTTATTTGTAACATCAATGTTATTCTTAAGGGACTATGTCCCAGAATAAAGTTAATTTTTCTATTCTATTCTATTCTATATATATACTAATGATAATAATAATAAAATCTAACAAAGCTATTTAAAAACAAATAAATAATAAACCTAATTTTAGGGAAACATATTTTTTTTTTTTTTTAAACAATACCGTTTTGATTTAAATAGCAAGTTTTGTGGAGGAATTTTTTCATTGAAAAACATTTTAACAGTTTTCCTTCAAGGCAAAATTACTTTTCGATTCTAAAGCATTCTGAAAAAAGTCTGGCATTAAAAAGAAATATTGGGTAAAAAAAAACTACTTGCACTTCTGATATAAAAAAAAAAAAGTATTACAAATTTTTTGCTTGACAGTCAATACTTACAAAGACGTAATTTTTAAAAACTCAAATTTCAACCATTTCTGATATATTTTTAATGAAGATTGATTACAAATATCGTCTGATATAACTCAAGTGGAATTACATCATCTAATGAGGTGCACAATTCTGAAATCAGCCATTTTTTTTTTTTTAATAATTTTTATTCCTAAATGGTTTTTGTACAAGATTGTCACGAGTTGAAAATATTTTTTAATCAAATCACACGTGATAGCATTTCCAGATAAATTAATACATAAATAGTTAAAGAAGAAAAAAAATAATTATTGCAAAACGGACCTGACTTGTTTTCACTCATAACAATCGTGAGTGTATGTTTATTTTATTTTTTTATATTTATGAATGTTTACACATTTCAATTTAACAGATTGAAACTAGTAAGTATCATATTATAAATCTGAATTGAAGAAAATTAAATTAAGCGATTAATCTCAAAATTCATATCATAAAAACAAACCAAGCTATAAACTGTACAGCCTACCATTCAGGCATCACAAGACAAAAGCAATTGATCAAATACATACAGACCAGACACAGAACATATCACATGAAGATTCTAAAAATACTTAACAAATAGAGATATTAGAAATCAGAAAATCCAACGTGCTTTTTTTGTGTAAACATATTTCTGTATGCGTGGATAATGAAACAATTTCTTTAAGAATTAACTTTTAATCTTCCAGAGTTTATTACTTTCACTTACCTATATATGAAATAAATAGTAAGAGAGAGTATTACGGTCGTGAAAATTTTCAAAATCCAGTTTTCCAGAAGAGCTACTTATACCATGCATTTTGCACTTTTTTTCGATTTTGATAAAACATTTATTCTGACTGAAATAGTCTGACAGGACTTAAATGCCGATATTTTAAAATTTCTTCTCCTAAAGTACCCCTAAATTTGCAGATACTAAAAAAATAATAATATAATCTTGCTATCAAAGATAAAAAGCAGGTAAATATATAAGTTGAACGAATTCGATCTCTAAGTAAAGGAGAAAACAGCAAACATATTTTTTAACGCAATTTTTCGTTTTTGAACATAAGAACAGTTATATAGATGTATAATATACCGTTGGAAGGCTAAATATTTTAGAAAAAATATTATCTTATACACACGGTTGTAAAAGTTAAAGAGTGAAAGAAAAGCCTATAAAACTAACTGATTATTTTAGATAATAATATAATAAATTTTTTAATGAAACACATATCTCTACAGAAATTTAATTTAATTAATTCTTTAATGGTTTCACTAATTTTTATCTATAACTGTTTTTGGAAATTCTTTAATCAGTATTTTAAACGGAGGTAAGTGAAAGTCGTGTGTTGTCCGCACCAGTTTTATTTTGTTGTTTTGATAAATTTCGTTAGCAACGTATGTTAAATTTGTAGCAAAGATGGATAAAAATGTGTCTTCCAAACACAGGCTTCAGTTTAACACCTAGATTTCTTTTATTAAGTTTTTAAACTTTTTTTTTTACAATTACAGCACCGCTTCTATGCTAGAAAACAATAATTAGTATTATATAAATATATTGTAAACAAGGAAGAGCTCATTTAATTATTAAGGTTGATATTGGGCTGACAAAATAAATTGTCTGGACTGTGAAAAATGTTACATAGGGGAAACGTCCAAAAAAGTTAGTACTAGAACTAAAAAGCACAAAAGTAATTGTAACAACAGTAAAAATATAAATTCAACTGCTATATCACAACATAGCATACATTTAAAACATAAGTTTGATCTCAATAGACCACAAATTTTGGAAATAGTAAAAAATAAACAAAATAGAAAAAACATAGAGGCTATATTATCAATAAAAATATAGATAAAACCGTGAATTTTAATACTGACTCAAGACATTTAAGTTACCACTATTATGATTTAATTAAAAATATAATATAAATAATTAATAATAAATGTTTTAAAGAATTTCACAATATGAAATAACAATAACCATATACAAGTTAAAAATTGGTCTAATCCTTAATCCAGTTGAGGACAAAAATCTGAGCAATACTCTTGCTCAGATCTGATGTATTTAAATATTGACTTCATTTTACTATTTTACCTAGCTCAATGTGTGATTAGTGAAAATGTTGGGATTACTGAATATATAACAAGGTAACTTTATAATATTTATTTATTTATTTAACTAAGTACTATGGAACATTGTTAAATTTTTGCTTTTAATGCCTTCTTCTGATTTTAAAATTTGTTATTTAATAGTTTTAAATTTTGTTATCAATCGACACCTAATTTATAAATTTTTTAAACCATTCACTTCATTATAGTAATTTTTAATGTGATGGTAATTGCTTAATATACTTTGTAGACTTCTGAAGATGGGAGAATATCCCGAAACGTCATACTGATGAAATAAAGAAAAAAAAATTGAGTATTAATGGAAGAATTATTCAGCCCAAAATCAACCTTAATAATAATTAGTATCATAAAAAGATAAAATATGCCATTTGATACTGAAAAAAGACTTTTTAGAGGCTAAAGTAGAATAACCAAGCAATGCGAAGCACCAAGGCAACCTCAAAGGGATCACAGTTACGGTGTCATGTGCGTTGGTCCCATAAAAAAATCTGGTGCGGGCAACACACGACTTTCACTTACATTGGCTTTTAAAAGCTGACAAAAGTTTTAGGTTAATTTTGATAAAAACTTTTTTCAGTTTCGTTGGAAAAATATTATTTAGATTAAATAATACAACAATATTAAACTGTTAGTATAATTATCAGTAAATAAGTTTATGCCCTTTTCGTCACTTCTAAAACTTTGTAAGATTTTTTTTATTAATTTAATTAAGATATTTTTTATTAATAATCTTCAGGTTTCCAACGCAATATTATACATCTGTGTTACTGTTCTTATTTTCAAAAAAACAAAAATTGCATCAAACTAATATTTTCGCTCTTTTCTCCTTTAGTTAGAAATCAAATTCGTTCAACTTTTATACTTAGCCACTTTTTATCAATCTTTAAAAGGTGGTGTGGTTAATTTTTTCTAATCTACAAAATTAAAGGTACTTTAGAGAAAGAAAATTCAAAATATCTGCATTAGCCCTGTCAGAGTATTTCAATCAGAATGAAACTTACATGATATTGCAGCCCATTACATTTTACATCGATATAGCGAGCTTGAATCACAATCGTAAGTGCCGTTTTTGAGAACATCGCATGGTATAAAGTAGAACTTTCGGTCAGCCGATTTTGTGAAAAAAGTTGGTGTAACATCTCGGGCGTATACTTGTCTTAAATATTAAATTTTGTTTCGTACAACTTTTCGTTTCGAGCTAGACTTACCACACACACACACAGATCCTTCAGCGATCCCACACAATGGATAGGTACGGGCTCCTGGACTCAGGGGATCCTAAAAAGTTCATTTCTGTCGAAACGAGAATTCGAAAATTTTCACGATTTCAATACTTAACCTCACCTATATATTAAATGTATAAAAAAATTAATATAAAAACGAGATGAGACTAAAAAGATTACTGAATAGGTTTATAAGATTTACATATGGCCTCTCTCGACAGTAACACGTCTCTCACTGATATTCTGGTCAAAGATGGCTCTATCCCGAATCCCGAAGAAAATACCTACTTGGCATCTTTCTATTCCAATTCTTGTGAACCAGAAAACCCTCCTACATCTTCGACCTCCTTACTCTGCGCTCCTAAGTGCACACCCTAAATGCAAGATCCCAACCCATCGATCTATACAGCATCCTATGAGAAGTCCTTCATCATCCGTGCTACCATACTTTGGAACTCTTTACCCATCTCCCTCCAAAAAGCATCATCCCTAACCACATGCAAACACCAATTATTTAATCATCTCCTCAAAAAATCAATCTTCCGCACTATGTGATTAGTCTGGACACTGTTACTACTTAACTAAACCCATTTGATATTTTATGGTGGTTTTTTATTTTGTTTGTTTTTTTATATCTTTTATTCATATTAACCCTATATAATTTACTTGACTAAATAATTATATATCAAATGAATCCAAACAAATTCGACTTCTTCTGTTCACTGTATATTCTTCTTCTTTAGCTCTCTCCTTGTGCCTTTCAGCGTGGAGATAGTCCAACCCAGGATCTCCATATCTCTCTGTCTCCTGCAAGATTCTTCATCGCCTGCAGTGTCTTGCCTCTCGCTTGCCCCAACATGGTAATGTAGCCATCGTAGCTAAGCCTAGGCCTTCCTCTAGGTCTGGTGCCAACTGGTTTTGCCTCCATAAATTTTCGTGGCTCATCCTACATACGTGCCGGTACCACCCTAACTGTCTCTTCTCCAGGGTCTCCTTCATTGCAGGAATGTTTAATTCTTCCCTAATTGTTTCATTCCTGATCCTATCCCTGCGGGTTTCGGAAGCCACTCTGCGCAGGTATTTCATTTCTGCCGCTGTTATACAGCTCCATTTGTTGTACCCAGCTCTCTGCTCCGTATAGTAGAACAGGCATGTATACGGCCTTAAATATATGGTATACTATATAACATTATATTTTTATTATTATATTATATTATATTATATACAATATTATATATTATTCTTAAGGAACGAAATGTCCCAGAATAAAAATTATTATTCATTTCAAGGTAAGTGAAAATAAAAATTACTTTTGAGATGATGTGTCATTAAATGCCGCATACCTGTGTGTGGAGCAAAATCAGATTTTTTGTAAACTTATGAATTCACCATTGATCATCAATCCGTTCTGTACACCTTATCCTCTACACTGGCTCACCAGCTTAGAATGACTGAATCGTAAAGGAATGACCATAAGGATAACCTGATTAACGATGAGGAGGGGAGGAGGGACTCAAGTGCGAGTATAATATGTGTTATATAACGGACTGAAGAATAATAAGTTTATGACCCGGGGAAGCGAGGCGGCGGCATTGAACCGATATAGATATCCAACCGGCTCTCTATTTCTGTATCTCTCTTAGTCATAGTTTCACAGTCAGCATCATTAGCACATGATCCCAGCTTTATACCCACTTTAGATGTATTTCCTTCTTAGTCTGAGAGATTACAGGATTTCTGTTTCCTATTAAATGATTTAACTTTCGGAAGTAATCATTTTATCAAAAACAAATTCAGGATTATGTTACTATAGTCACTTATTATCACTATGTCAACCGCAGAAAATATTTCCTAGGATCATACCTTTACCAAACCATTAATTCCCATCTTCCACCCTATATCCTTCAATTTAAATCCTCAGTCCACTCTCTTGAAACAAGATCACGCCATTCTGACCTTTACGTTCCTACTCATAAAACTAAAACTTTTGATCGTTCCTTTATTATCCGCTCTACTACCTGTATCTGGAATTCTCTACCTATCCATATCCGCCAAACAGTTTCTCTATCCTCAATCAAATCCCAACTTTTCCTGTACCTTCTTTCATCCTAAACTGGCGCTAAACAATCATGATATTGCAATTCTAAGTATTAAACTTTAACAAAAAACCTGTTATGTTTAAAAAACTTGTTCGAATTATGAATTTTCAAGGTTACTAATAAAATAATATTTCACAACCAACAGTTATGACCCTTCCTCCCTCCCAAACTTAATAGAGTTAATTATTAACTTCACAAATAATCTTTTCGATAAATTATAATAAAATTGCTTTTTCCAATCAATTATACCGGCCCACGCGGTATCTGATTTGGCTTGGTCGATATTTGGGATATTTAAGAAATTTAAAAACACATGTTTATCTTTTACTAAAGTCTCGTATAACATATTACCTATACTCGTGTATGGCATATTCTTTTTAAAGGCTTTATTCAGCAATAGGTCGATGAACTTTACCTGTGTCTACCCATCTATTTGCTCGCCCAAACACTATAATCGACAGAACAAAACTAAAATAGAAAAAGTGGAGCTATAAAAAATTCAGGTCACTTCATGAGCAGTTAAAGTACCAAGATAATAAGACACTCTGAAATGTTTGGAAACAGTAGAAGGCAGAAAGAAGAGCTTCGAATTCCGAGGAGTCCTAAAGATAGACCTGTGATATTGGCATTTTCGGTAAGTTAAGTTTAGAACTTCTATTCGTAGTAGAGTTTATCTATTAATAGAAAAAGGAAGAGGAACTTGTCTTAGGGATGATGTATCTTGTATAAACAAAATATATTCCTAAGCACATAGAGCAACCTATCTATCAGATATAGTATACTTTTTACGATTTTCTCGAAAACGGCTCAAACGATTTAGATTAAACTCGCTATATCGATGTACAATTTAATGGACTTTAAAATTCTTTGGGATATCCAGAGACACCTCTATCACCCGATTCTACGAAGAGTTGAAGTGGCTTTACCCTTCCTTCCGCCGTAAGTATTTCCTAGCATCTTTCCTCTACCAGGTTATCCAATCCCAGTGTCCGTCTTACATCTTTGATCTCCTTAAATTCAAATCCTCTGTTGTCTCCCGTGACACCCGCTCGCGGCCTTCTGATCTGTATATAACGTCCCATCGATCCACAGCTTTCGACAGATCATTCTTAATCCGATCCGCATCCTTGTGGAACTCCATTCCTTCTGATACCCGGAACTCCTAAACTCCCTCAACATTTAAATCCCGCCTATTTAGCCATTTCCTATCAATACAATTCCCAAACAATCCCAAGTAGATGCTAAATTCAGGGAAGGTCAAGAGATAAAGCAGACAGATATATTTATTTATATATTCAATTTTCGTTTTCTCTTTTCCATTAACAGCAAATATTTTTTAAAGTTTTTCTTTTAATCTTTTCAAAGACGTAAGATTAAATTATTTTACAAACACTCAGAATAGTTGTAATTTCTCTTCTTTTTTTATTTAATTTAAAACAGTAAACATATTTTTTCTTGTTCTTATGTTTACATACATTGAAGAATTGTTAATTTCTTTTCTTTTTATATTTCAATTTAAATCTGTTTATATATAATTTTTTGGTTCTTTTTAAATCTTATTATTTCTTTTTTTGTTCTTACGTTAACATTCATTGAAGCATTGTAAATTTCTTTTCTTCAGACATTTTATTTAAAAATATAAAAAGAAATCAGGTTTTTTTTATTGTTCTCATGTTAACATACATTTATTTCTCTTTTTTGTGCATTTTTATTAGAATTTATCTTTTATGTTATCTTCTTCTTTGTTTTTGGATATTAGTTCAATTCTATTGTTTTCAATTATTATACTCTAAGACTATAGTCTTAAGTCCACTTTATGTTTCCTGCTGTATTATTCTAAAGGGACTTGTCCCAGAATAAATAAAGAATTATTATTATTATTATTATGTAGGTTTCATTCTGATTGAAATAGTCTAGCAGGGCTTAAATGTCGATATTTTAGAATTTCTTCCTCTAAAGAACCTTTAATTTTGTAGATACTAAAAAAATAACAATATAATATTGTTATCAACGATAAAAAACAGTTAAATATATCCGGAACAAATCCGTTTTCTAACTAAAGGAGAAAACAGAAAAAATATTTTTTTAATGCAATGTTTTGAACATAAGAACAGTAATAATAGATGTATAATATACCGTTGGAAAGCAAAAGTTTTTTGAAAAAATCTTATCCTATACACAGGCTTGTAAAAGTAAATAAATAGTGATGAAAAGCCGATAAAACTAACTAATTATTTTAGATAATAATATAATAGATTTTAATAAAATGCTTATTTTTATAGAAATTCAATTTAATTAATTTTATTAGTTTCACTCATTTTTATCTCTTACTGTATTAAAAAATTTCTTTAATCGATTTTAACAACAAGGGTAAGTGAAAGTCATGTGTTGCCCGCACCAGATGTTTTATTTCATTTATTTTACTGAATAAAACAATAGAGAGATTAAAGAAATTGTTGAAAATAAACCGTATTAATATTTTATAATTATCTAAGGCCATTATTTTATAATTATCAACTTCGACTACATTGCTCAATAAATGGAGGAATATCTAGACAGCACAAAATGAGGTTAAGAACTAAAAACATTATTAAAATAACACTTTAAATTCATTTACCATCTTCCTAAACGTACTTAATATTTAAGAGGCATCCCGAGCAATGACGGCTTAATCCTAATTCGTGAAGAAAAAACTCATTAGAAACCAGAAAACCTTCGCATATTCTTGACTATATCATTCTGAATTCTCCCATTTGAATATTTAATATTAAATCTCATCCGACTGATTTGTGCATTTCTTTCCTTGGAACAGCTTTTATTAAAGAAACCAATTATTAATGTGAAGACTGGTTTGGCATTCCTAACAAACCACCAATTTCCTCTTTTATATCATTTAAAAAATATACAATCTTTCACATACATTTAAATTATAAATATTAACTAGTTGTATACACGTTCTAGTAGATATTAAATAAAGGAGGAAAGAGATAGTTCGGAGGATGGCCGTTAACAAAAATAGTGTTTAATGCGAATCTTCCCTATCCAATAGATTAAATAATTTTTTTTTATAAGATAGCTGAGCCTTCTTTATCATTGATTAAGCATTCAAGTTTCAGGAAATATGTGTAAATTTATTTATATTAAAGTTTTTATTTTATTTATAATAATGGATGTATTGACCGTTGAGACTATTTGGTGAGGAAGTTGGTTGGGGTGCGGTTATTAAGAGCTGTTTTTTGACCAGCTTCTTTTCTAAGGCAGCGGTAGCTTCAAAAACTAGATTAATTTATATATTTAATATACGTAGACTATATTCACTGAAATCATTGGATTTGTTTTCCACAGTTATCGTGCTTACCAATCGCAATAGGTGTCATGTAGGGTAATATTATATTAAACAGATTTCAATAAAATACATTATTATTAAAATTAGCTAATACATATGCTTTATATTTACACAACGCCTAGAACTATGACTGAGAATACTGAGGGACTTATTGGAGTTAACTTTACCAGAGAATATTACAGTTTTCTGGCGACGATGGAATCCGTCTTAGGCGTCCCTTCTAGGCCTATCTCGAATACTCTTCTGCTTCTCGATTCTCACTCTCGTCACCTCTATCCCCTCTTTTTTTTCAAAAATACTATTTTTTGGAAATTTTGGATCTCTTATCAGTGGTCATGACAAAGGGAGGCAAGGCTGATGTGGGAAGTGCCCGGAAAGTCGGCGGTCCAACCTTTGTCCCTCTTAATACTCTTGTCAACTAGTAGCTGGGGGTCTAGGAAGTTCCTAGGGTTTCGCGGGTGTCTGCTAGACCGATGGGGAAACCTAGTGGGAGTAGGAAACGCCTTTTGTACTTTTGCCGCCTTATTAATATTTATTTGATTAATATTAAAATAACCTAATAATGATTTTATTCCCCTAAGTTTTCTCAATACATAACATAAGGAAAAACACTAATAATAAAATCTTATTGTCTTTGTGTGCCGAAGTTTCGACCTACATTTTGGGTCTTCGTTAGGGCTAAGAAAAACTGAATTACAACCAATACAATAAAGGAAAAAATAATAATTAGTGATGTACAATATTAAAACATCAGTAATAAAATATGGAATCAGACAATAATATAAAATGATAATATTCGAAGACTACAATGAGGAACTAAGCAACTAGACAAGGTTTAAAAAAGAACAAATTAGAAGCAATAATATATTAAACAATCATATGTGAGGGGACTGAATATGTAACAAAAAAAGAATTAAGATAGAAGAAGAGGTAGAAATAAATAAGTGGTAATAAGAGAAGTGTGAAAAATAATCATTATTATAACAATAAGAAACTACGTTTGTATTTTGCTATAATGTAGGCATAGGTAATAATTTAATACAGAGAACCCAGTAAAGTGGTACTTGGTAGTGCACATTTATCGTCATCCTTACAGTATAACCATTATTATTCTATTACTTACAATTATTATAAAATAAAATTAGGAAAATTTTATCAAAATATTTGTTTGGAATGCTATTTCGGAAATATAGGGATCGACGTGGTCTAGTGGATAGAGCGCTAGTCTATTGTGCTCGGGGAGAGGGGAGGGGAAGGAAGGGCAACTCTAGGGTATGGAGACCCTCCCGGGGCACACCCAGCCTCTATAAAGTGGGTACCCAAATATGGGGAAAAACCTGGCGGCTGAGCGTGATCTCGGTCGAATCACCTCATTGCACGCCCTTTGGCCAAGAAACAGTACGAATCTCTTATGTACTGAGCTTAAGAGCCTTCAGGGTTGTAGAGGTACAGGTTTTTTTAATTTCGAAAATATACACATTTATTTATTTATAGTCGATTTCTAGGAGATGGCCGCAATATAGAGATAGGGGCTTAAGTTGAAGAATACAGGCACATTCCAGCCATGATATAAAAAGGTAAGTAAAAAAATGTCCGCTTGTTAAAATATCTGTGAATTAATTATATGCTTATTATTTGTAAACATAGCGTTTGTTTTAAAAAATAATTGTTTCTTTTGATTCATTATATAAAAAAAGGTACGGAAGCCTATCCCCGACATCTTGGCAAAGTCAACTTCCAACTCAACCTGCCAGAGTTTGAATTCCTTTTAACTTCAAAGCAATCCTACTAACTGGCTAGCCAAGGCGTTCACCCTTGGGGATAGAAATTTCTTTTTAAAACCGTTTTCACTTTTCATCACAGAAATACAATCGTGTAATGGTTCTAACGTAGAATAAAAGAAGAAGGGAAGTTTCCGAAAGGTTATAAAAGGATAATTTACTTAAAAGACCCAAGATGAGAATCTTAAAAATGAAATCACATGACATACCAAAACATTTTAATACATTATTAGCGACATACGCAGATGACATAGCTATTTTCAATAGACACGCGAACATAATTCAGTCTTCACAGACCCTTGAGAATTGTTTACAAAATTTACAAGACTGGTTTGAAAAATGTAAAAGCAAACTCAACAGTCACAAATCGTAACACATCACCTTCACCCTCCGACACGACATCTGCCTTCTTCTATTCTCTCAACATAAATAATTTTACAATTATCAACAAAGTTAATTACTTAAAACTTAGTTTCGACAGAAGGTTGACGAGAGGGCATCACATTAAACAGCGGCTGGCTCTGAAGAATGGACTAAGATTTATATATTATCTGCTGCACAAACACTCATCTTCAAAAATCAGACAAAGACTAAACTCCAATAAAACTCAACAAAGCCTCACAAACAAACAAATTCGTATTATTTAATTATCATTTTTAATTTATTTTCTTTCTTTTTATATTTTAATAGTGATGAAATGCTAAGTGACGAGCAATTAAATATAGCAAATGGAAACATAGTTTGCAAAAATTAACTATTTAAAATTATAGGTGGAATGATCTTAAGTCAGTCGTTTTCTAAATATTTTAATTCTGCCGACGTTTCGGCTCAAGCTTGTGAGCCGTCATTAGGGCGTTACTGAGCCATGTTCAAGCATAAACTGAGTTATGCTTCAGTTTATGCTTGGACATGGCTCAGTAATGCTCTGATGATAGCCCACAAGTTTGAGCCGAAACGACGGCAAAATTAAAATATTTAGAAAAAGACTGACTCCTGATTATTCCATCTTGAAAAGTTTCTACAGTCGAGTATACGTCATCAATACTATTTAAAATGTCAATCAAAAAGTTTTATCAGCAATGCTTTCGTAAATTTAAATAAGGCTTATAGTTTGGATAGTCAAATACTGAAGACCTAAAAGTTTTATTTTTAAATATATACGTAAAAAATATGAATTATATTATATTATAGCCTGTGCGTTATCAGTTACTGGTTAAAGATCCATATCTTAATTAAACCTTGATAGACAAAATTTAGGAGTCATGCTATAACATCATCCAATTAGCCACAGTAACATATAGTAACCTTAAATAAATTAATAAAAAATAAATCTGCAGAATTTGAAGGAAACCAGCGAAACTTTATTAAATTTAAATATTACTTGCAGTTTTTTTTACAAATTGAATATTTATTAAAATTGATTAACACTTAAACAAATCTGAATACACTACACAAGTGAACTTGGGGTGATTGTAAAGCAGTGGATATACAGAGAAATACAGTTGTTTGTTTGTTCAATCCTGGACATTTCCAAATACATGGTAGACATACCCACTGGTGTTTTCCCAGTTAAATGGATGACTTTCCGGTAGGCTGTGAAAACATCGTTTTCACTAACTTACTTGGACTCCAGCCAGAGTTGGAATGAACTCATCGATGCAACATGAGATACCTCCTAATACCCATTTTCCGCACTCTGTTCTTATTTCATTCACAATGTTAAAATATCTATCTCTCTATCTATGTATATATATATATATAATATGTTTCAACAGTCATGTTATTATAATTTTCATGGAAATAAAGTTCAAAAAATCAATGTCTTTGTTGTTGATGTTTGTTTCACAGGCTCATTGGCAGCGTATTCAAGGGCGGCTTTTATGTTGAGGGATGGGAGAAGGGGAAAATGAGGGAATTTCAGCTCTTTGAGGGGAAGAATTATTTCTTGTTTTTTCAAGGAATGGAAAAAGGTTTGACTACCTACATTTTAAGTAAGCAAATAGGCATATCATGTTGCCGTCCAGTTTTGATATTTGCGTATAGAATTGTTTATGCTAGTGTTGGATTTTCTTCACAGTTGTTACTTTGTGCTAGGAAACATTTTATAATGTAACATTCAATTAAAAAAAAAATTGCCACACTTCATATCTTACAAATGAGCTATAGTGAAAATATATTATAATTTTGGTAATTATTCCGAAGTGTCACTTTTCTTATCAGTGTCCATGTTTATGGTTATCCAGAGTACTAATCTTGAGCTTAGGTGCCTTCCACCCGACTTTTGGCGCTAAATTCTCTAGCCCAAAAATTCAAATTCAAAATACTTATTACAACCATGTTCTTCCAAATACTTATCTTTATTTATCAAATAACTGTCGAAATAATGGCAGGAAATTGAACTTAGAAATGCATACATTTATTTATTATTTATATCGAAGACTTCAATTTTATTTACTTAATAGAAACTTTCAATTTCAATTTTATTGAATTTAACAATACGTGTTTTAATAATGGTTATAACAAATTATTAATTATTCATAGGTGAAATAATTAGGGGTCAGTCGTTTTCTAAATATTTCAATTTTGCCAAAAATAATTAAAATAGGCATAATTAAAATATTTAGAAAACGACTGACTCCTGATTATTTCACCTATGAATAATTAATAATTTATTATAACCATTATTAAAACACGTATTATTAAATTCAATAAAATTGAAATTGAAAGTTTCTATTAAGTAAATAAAATTGAAGTCTTCGATATAAATAATAAATAAATGTATGCATTTCTAAGTTCAATTTCCTGCCATTATTTCGAAAGTTATTTGATAAATAAAGATAAGGTATTTGGAAGAACGGGGTTGTAATAAGTATTTTGAATTTGAATTTTGCCACCGAAAGTCAGGTGGAAGACAACTCGGATAAATATCCTAACCTATATTACTAAAGACGTGAGGGCTAGAGAATTTAGCGCCAAAAGTCGGGTGGAAGGCACCTAAGCTCAAGATTAGCACTCTGGATAACCACAAACATGGCCACTGATAAGAAAAGTGACACTTCGGAATAATTACCATAATTTTACCTCTAATGACTCAGGAATATTGGTATTTGCAATTATTTAGTGTATCTTCAAATCAGCTATAGTTTATTTATTAATTTTTTTATTTAATTATATTCATTAATGATTATTTAATATGAAAATCTTTAAATAAATATTCTAAGAATACAAGCTTGCTGAAATTATTTAATTTCTACGAAGGTAATTTAACCAACTTACAAACACTATTAAATTAAGTAAATAGTATGACTCATCTCTAATGACAGCGTTTAACATGAGCATGGGGTTGGTTCGAATGAGCAAAATACGGTAACAAATATAACTAAATAACATTTTATGGTCTTTAAAAATATTCAATTTAGGTAAACTGAGGTGTAGAAGCATAGTCTAGTGGATAGAGCACTAGACATTTTTCAAATACTGAAGAGACACACCCAGCCTCTTTAAAGTAGGTAACTAAAAATTGGGGAAAAACCAGGCGGCTGAACGTGAACTAGGTCTAACTAGTTGGTACTCCTATTTTGTACTCAGCCCAAGACCCTTCATGCGTTTTAGAGATACAGATTTTTTTTATTCAAGCGATATTTAAGAAGAAAATTGTTTTACAATTATAATTAAAACCAAATTATATATTTCATTTTATTATTATTATTTTTTTACATAAATCTACAAAATTAATCTAGCAAAAATATTATTTATGGAAGTATCCTTCAGAATGTAGTTATATACTATTAGGAGTATTTATTAACCAATGCCATTAATATTTTTAGATATTTATCAAGAAACGATAAGAAGATTCTTCATGCCAAGGCCTGTTCGATCATGTCAGCAGTACACAGTTATTTAAAGGCGCCTGTAACAATACTGAAAGAGGATTGTCGGGCCGTTTCTGGAATACAAAATCCTTGTTCAAGCTCTTCTACATGAGTAATTGAACGCTGTAATACAATCGGTTCAGCCTTGGCTGAAATGTCAACCGAGAGCTAAACCCAATCATCTAGGTCATCGGGACCTGGGGCAAATCTTTGCAGCAATTATCGTTCCGCAGCTGAAGAACATGAAACTACTTTGGAGGTCTAGAAATCAATATTGTTACTGACCATGCTTTAAACTGTTTAATTATGTAGTCATATTTGCAGGTTAAACTTAATTAGCATTGGGTAAAAAAAATGAGGTAATAACAAACTGAGAAGCCAGAATAATTCTCATAACTGCTGTTTTTAATATGTTTTATTTATTTATTCTATTATTATTATTTTTAATTTGTTTGTGGAGGATAAACGTTCAATTTGTGTTGTTAATAAAGATTCATTCTATGCCAAAGGTTCAAAGGGGTTCAAACCCGCAGGTGGTCCTTGGAGTTTTTAATGAAAGTATAAAATCCTTAGTTATACCGTCCTTCGGAGGGGACATAAAAAGGTGGTCCCGAGCTTGAGCGATATCAGATACACGTTAAAGATCCACATCCTAATGAAACCTAGATAGGTAAAATTTAGGACCCCTTCTATAGGATCGCCAGATTAGCCACAGTAGCATAAAGTAACGTTAAATAAATAAAATAACAAATGAAGATTCATTGATTTCTAATTTCCAGGACAAATAAAAATTCTTAAAAAATAAAAAATTGCTAACACACAGGCTCAACGTTGTGTGTTATCGAACTTATTCGTTAATTTATGTTTAATAAACTAAAACATTATTTGTATTTTTTTATTATTTAATTTATTGAAATTTACAACTGCATATTTTAATAAAACAAGTAAATATGCTGCTTAATGATAAAATAAATGAAAAAAAAAACATGAAGAGAACTGCCCATTGGCAACACTCTAGTACTTTGTAAAAATAAAAATCAACAATGGGTATAAATACTTCATTTGCCCACTAAATATATATTTTTTTAAATTATGATTCATGTTAAAATTATGGATCTGTTCAAAGGAGATTTGGCTGAATATTCTCCTACAAATCATATTATACAGTCCATGGTCACATAAAATGTTAATCGTATTATAGATTAGGAGTTTAAAAGAGCGCATTCAGTCCATAGTTGTTCAAATTGGACCATAGTTCCATATCCTAGAAGCATCTAACTGATATTAAAATCCGTTCTGGAGGACCAAAAACCAGAATAGGCTGCTCGAGGAAGAAAGTGAGAAGGTGGAAGACTATGAGAGTGGGCAAGGTCGCCCGATAACCCACTGACACACATCTTGCCCACGTACGCGTCCTCATCTGCAATGGGCTCTGTATCATTGAGTTCTTATCTTAGGGAACCGTCGGCTTAATATCCTTTCACATATAATTCCAAGTGATGAATCGATTCTCAAAGAGAGGAGCAAATCCATTATTTTAAAATTTATTATAAAATATTATTTATGGAAGTATCCTTCAGAATGTAGTTATATACTATTAGGAGTATTTATTAACCAATGCCATTAATATTTTTAGATATTTATCAAGAAACGATAAGAAGATTCTTCATGCCAAGGCCTGTTCGATCATGTCAGCAGTACACAGTTATTTAAAGGCGCCTGTAACAATACTGAAAGAGGATTGTCGGGCCGTTTCTGGAATACAAAATCCTTGTTCAAGCTCTTCTACATGAGTAATTGAACGCTGTAATACAATCGGTTCAGCCTTGGCTGAAATGTCAACCGAGAGCTAAACCCAATCATCTAGGTCATCGGGACCTGGGGCAAATCTTTGCAGCAATTATCGTTCCGCAGCTGAAGAACATGAAACTACTTTGGAGGTCTAGAAAGTAAAACCATCAAGTATCTCATGGGAATTAAAAGAAAGTCCAATCTTGACTTAAAATAACGCTAAAGCCTCTAGATATAAGATTTCTTTACATAATTATGCAGAAAAATAAAGTCGTGGAAGAGGTTCATTTAGAAAGAAAAAAAAAAGTATACCTTATTATAAATGTCTATCATATGTAGGAAGAGAAAAATGTGATATCATCCACAACCTTCAAAGGATTGCAGTTCAGTTAGACAAATTAATAATCCTTCAGAGGTATTTTACAATCTTGGAACAGGAATAGACCGTAAGCTAAATTATTCATAAATAAAAAAAAAATTAAAAAACACATCAAATTCTTCTCATGTTAATATTGTTTCCACTAACTTTGTAATTCCTTCTTCCTCCTTTTCTTTGTTAATACCTTGATATTACTTTAAACGCAATGATTTATATGATAATATTCTGTTAATTTATAAACGGTAAAACACACTTCATTTTGGTTATTTTCTATAACGAACCTTTGTAATCGAAAAAAAAAAAAAATTAAAAATTACCCCCTCCCGAAATTTGATACCTTATGTTTCAATTATAAAAAAGAGAAAAACTAAAAGCAAAAATTTGAAATTTGTCCCATAAATATGCCAATAAATCTTTAGTTAGTTATTTTTGAAGATAAAGGAAAATTTTAGAAGTATTTAAAAAAAAAAAAAAAAACGAGAATAACTGAGGCACTGACATGGAAAAGGTAGTGAGTAATAAAAAAAAGTTTTTGAATAAGAACAATTCACCTATTTCCAATCAGGGAATTGGAATTAAATTCCAAGCCAATTTACGTTCATTTTTTTTTTTCACCCCTACCTCGCCTTTGAAGGCTATACGGGGGTTTCTCGGACCAGGGGTGTGAGGGCGGAGGATAAATGCCGAGATAAAATCCTCCCAAGCACCGAGACTTGAACTCGTAATTATTTGATATCCCAAGTTTTTGGTCATCCGTAGAGGCTAGGTAACGCCAGCCAGGTAACCCAATCAGCCACCCCGCCCTCTTTGATTTATAAACAATATGCATTCATAAATTGATATAATATGTGATTATTTTTTATTAATAAACTTAATTTCAGCCGTTCAATATCGTTAATTGCTCCCCTCTGTAAAAATTTTATTTCTTGTAAAAAAATGTATTTCTGATTTACAATCTTATCCATGTCAAGGCTTCAATTATAAAAAAAGAGAAATAAGAAAAGAAAAAAAATGATATTGTACACATAAATACATCCATAACTCAGTTATTTTTTAGATTAGAGAAACACATGTAGATAGTTTTAGAATCAGTAAAGAGCGATAAAAAAAAAAAAAATGTTGATCTATGTATTCAAGTCACAAATTATAATAGATGATTAATTCTACCAACACTCGGTTATAAGAGATAGAGAACTATCGAAAATATTAGCAGCTACAAACAGGCATATCATAATATAGTTATTTGGAAATAATAAACCATTGTGTAATAATTGGTAGCGTTTTTAAATTAATCTTCATTAAAGAATCTTCCAAGCTTTTGGCGTCTCAAGCGCCGTAATTAATCAGTAAGAATGCACATGATTTTACAGTAAAAAAAAAAAAACTCTCATTTGAGAATCATTAATAAAGATAATTTAAAATGGACTGTCTCAGTGTATTGAACCTTACTTTATTTTCAGCTTACATAAAATTATAAATGATGTTACAAGTTTATTTAGCTCTGATTTTATACCCTTTCTTAGCAATTTTTAAGACAATTTGTTTTCATCTATTTTATATTTTATATGCGGTATATAACAATTAATTATTTCACATTACTCTATTCTATATGTTCATATTTTACTGTTTTGTTACCATTTATCCACCATGTTGGTGGTTTTTTATACTCTACTATTTTTTACTGGTTACGATCTTATTCATACCAATGATTTTATTGATAGAAATTTTTAAAGCTCTATATTTTATATATATATATATATATATATATATATATATATATATATATATATACATATATATTGCTTCATACAACATTTTTTTGTATTTATTTTTTTATGTGTTTTATTATATATTTTGCATTGGTATCAGTTGAGACGTTGATTTCCAAAAGGTACTAAAGGACATTTTTTACGAAATTGATTTTTTTACATATTTGTATTCTCCTCATTTAGTTATATATAAATCTTAAATTTGATTGTATTTAATGAACACTCATGTCCTTTAATAATGTGATTTAAAAATGCTATTAATTTCTTAAGATACTTATTACACATTTAGTTTCATTCCAAATCATAACAGAACCTTTCATTTCATAACTTTAATATGGTTTTATTAATATAGTGAAGAAATAATTCTAGATTTTTATACGAAAGGAATATAAATTAGTGGTTTTTAAATTAGAAATAGTACTTTTGGTCTCTCGTTAAAATTCCCAGATGTAGCATATAGTACTTTTGTATCTAACTTATTATTATACTTTATACTTTTTAAAACAATCATAAATTGTTTAAAGAATTATATTTTTTACATTTATTCTATATTTTTTTTTTTTTTTTAACTGATTTTTCTGTTTATCTTATTTCATTATATGTTCGTTTCTATTAATTGTGTTATATTTTCATACAATTATCTTCTTATATTACTGTTATTCATTTTTCATCTAGGTTTTATCTTTAATAGTTGTTTATTTTTATCTGTTATTTGTTGGTCATTTTATATTATTCTTATAAGGCCTACAATACAGTATACTGGCGAGAAACAGTAAAATATTTTGGTTTAATTGTCTTTTTTTTTTTTTACAGACCGAAACCCCTTCAAACGTTTATTTTCTACACATCACCTATTGTTTATAAATTGAACAAAAAAAGTATTCGTACACAAGCTAAATGATTAAATTTGAAAGATATTTCTATCAAACTGGGTTACAATATTGTTACTGACCATGCTTTAAACTGTTTAATTATGTAGTCATATTTGCAGGTTAAACTTAATTAGCATTGGGTAAAAAAAATGAGGTAATAACAAACTGAGAAGCCAGAATAATTCTCATAACTGCTGTTTTTAATATGTTTTATTTATTTATTCTATTATTATTATTTTTAATTTGTTTGTGGAGGATAAACGTTCAATTTGTGTTGTTAATAAAGATTCATTCTATGCCAAAGGTTCAAAGGGGTTCAAACCCGCAGGTGGTCCTTGGAGTTTTTAATGAAAGTATAAAATCCTTAGTTATACCGTCCTTCGGAGGGGACATAAAAAGGTGGTCCCGAGCTTGAGCGATATCAGATACACGTTAAAGATCCACATCCTAATGAAACCTAGATAGGTAAAATTTAGGACCCCTTCTATAGGATCGCCAGATTAGCCACAGTAGCATAAAGTAACGTTAAATAAATAAAATAACAAATGAAGATTCATTGATTTCTAATTTCCAGGACAAATAAAAATTCTTAAAAAATAAAAAATTGCTAACACACAGGCTCAACGTTGTGTGTTATCGAACTTATTCGTTAATTTATGTTTAATAAACTAAAACATTATTTGTATTTTTTTATTATTTAATTTTATTGAAATTTACAACTGCATATTTTAATAAAACAAGTAAATATGCTGCTTAATGATAAAATAAATGAAAAAAAAAACATGAAGAGAACTGCCCATTGGCAACACTCTAGTACTTTGTAAAAATAAAAATCAACAATGGGTATAAATACTTCATTTGCCCACTAAATATATATTTTTTTAAATTATGATTCATGTTAAAATTATGGATCTGTTCAAAGGAGATTTGGCTGAATATTCTCCTACAAATCATATTATACAGTCCATGGTCACATAAAATGTTAATCGTATTATAGATTAGGAGTTTAAAAGAGCGCATTCAGTCCATAGTTGTTCAAATTGGACCATAGTTCCATATCCTAGAAGCATCTAACTGATATTAAAATCCGTTCTGGAGGACCAAAAACCAGAATAGGCTGCTCGAGGAAGAAAGTGAGAAGGTGGAAGACTATGAGAGTGGGCAAGGTCGCCCGATAACCCACTGACACACATCTTGCCCACGTACGCGTCCTCATCTGCAATGGGCTCTGTATCATTGAGTTCTTATCTTAGGGAACCGTCGGCTTAATATCCTTTCACATATAATTCCAAGTGATGAATCGATTCTCAAAGAGAGGAGCAAATCCATTATTTTAAAATTTATTATAAAAAAATATATAATACAGTCACTAGCTTCTTACTTACCGAGAAAAAAACGAGAGCCGAATACGTTGAGTCCGACGGATCAAATACACGATACACATTCGAAAAACACAACTGTGCGAAAATTTAATTTTAATAAAACCAAAATAATTATTACTTTTAGTGAAAACTTGTTTTATTGGGTACAGACGTTTCGACCTACATTCGAAGTCTTTGTTAGGGCTAAGAAAAACAAAAATAAGAATTTAAAGTAAAAATAATAATAAGTTAAGTACAATAATAAGTTAACAGTAATCAAATATGGAGGTATAAATAGGCGAGGTAGGGGTGAAAAAAAAATAAAAAATCAAATATGGAAAAAAAAACATTGATATGAAAATGAAAATAAAATTGTACAAACATATTTTTTTAATTATTTATTGATATTTAAAACTATATTGTACAACACATCTAGTCAATAGGCTAAAAGAAAATAGTCATGAACAAGACATGTAAAGAAGCCCATCGGCAGCACTCTAAGAATATTCTAAACGAGAAGGTCTCGAGGCCATCTCCTATTCAGAAACCTCGGAGGATTGTCATGAATTGAAGTGGAAGAAAGGATTGAAACTTTGAGGATTGGAGTGAGAATTGAGTTTCTCATGAAAGGGATGATATTTGGCTCGGGCCAAATCATCAACATACGGAACATCAAGGTTTTTATGGATCAGTTTATTTTTTGCTAAGTAAGGAGCATTGAGGATTTTACGAGGGGTTTTGGATTTTAGGGATTGGATACGGGAAGAATTTGATGGTGTAGTAGAACCCCAAAGCTCTACTCCGCAAAAATATTTAAAAGATTATTATGAGAAACTATGCAGCTAATTATAATTATGAAAATAATAGCGTATAGGTGGATATACGTATGTATGTATGTATGTATGTATATATATATATATATATATATATATATATAATATATATATATATATATATATATATCATTTATTTAATATATTTAATCAGATATATTCGATATAAATTAAACCATATAATTTTCAATTGAACCCGATAGTTAAAACTGAGAGTGAAAGTTAATTATTGTCTATTTTAACTTCATTGTTTATATCGAATCTTTATCAACACAGTAGGCAAGGTGACCTAAATTTATGATATGAATTAATGTATAGAATTTCTACAACTAATTACCATGTAATTGATCTTCAAATGGCTAACGTAATAGGGCAAAATATCTCTATGTCATTCGCAAGCACTCATTAACCCTCAAGACCTTTACTTTAAATAAATAGTTCTCTTTTAAACCTAAAATTACGGTCAAATAAAAGTATTAGAATTTTTTTAATATGCTCAGACTTATTTCTACAGGGACACATAGCTTATTTTGTAAATTTTATTAAATATAATCAAAATATATTTATGCGTGTAATAATTTCCACATACAAGTCAGAACTAGGACATACAATTACATAGCTTCATTCAATATCCAATTAAATTAGTAATATCTTCGGTAATAAAACTGTTAGTCCACTTAAAGGAAGGTATCTATTCATCATCACCATCACTTCAAACTAAAAAGGAATAACCTTGTATATTTTGAAATATACATTCTAAAGTGTGACCTTCTTAGCATCTATTATAGAATATAATCGCTATTATATGTATTTTCTAGCCAAAGCAAAGTAATGTAAAAAATATATTAGTATAAGAAGAAATGATACGTACGGATATTATAATGAATCAAGAAAACGTTATTGCAATTACTTTCAATTTTAATCATAATCCATATTTTATTTTCTCAGTTTTAATTTCAAAAATATAATGAAAGCAATTTAAGATCTATGTGGAACGCAAAAAAATAGTAAATATGGCCTAAAACAAATATAGATAAAGACACCTAATACTGTGTTGACATTGCTCCTTATACAACGCCTTGACTCAACAGGAACGCCTGGCCTCCAAAACACAAGCGTTAATATGCCAGTCATTCAGTTCGCAAACTTAACTTTCAGTCAAACTTTCGCCTTCTCTTGTTATCCATAACGTATCAAGGATTTTTCTTTTTAAATTATAAACTACAATTTTGTTCATATTCACTAAAAATATTCTCTAAAGTAGGACAAAGAAATGGGAAGAGAGTATTTACAATTTTTAAGAAATGTTAGATAGATAGTAACTTGTCTAAGACTTTGAACCATGAAGCTAACGAAGGAATTCGTAAAACGAATAGAAGTACGTAATGTAAGAGTAATACGTGGACAAAGATCGGATAAGGAATGATCTACCGAATCTTGCGGTACGCTGAGCTGAAATAAACTAATCCGGAGTAAAAGACAGAGTGAGGGAGCAATGGTTTGTAACCAACTGTAAGTTTGGGGCGGGGTGGCTGAGCGTGTAAGCGCGCGTTGCTGTGAGCACGCGTTGGCTAGCAACAGATAACCGAAAAGTTAAAACCAAATAATAACGAGTTCGACTCTCGTGCGGGGGGATTTTATATCGGCATATATCTCCCGCCCTCACCCCCTGGCCCGAGAGAACCCCCGTATAGCCTTCAAAGGCGAGATAGGGGTGGAAAAAAAAAACAAAAAAAAACTGTAAGTTTTAAAAATATAATACACCTTTTGATTGTAAGAAGAATAAAAAATACTAAGAAGGAACAAAAAAAAATCCTAAATCAGGAAAAGCATAGAATTTACAAAACATATCTAACGAAGAATATCTATGATGCATCAAAAACTTCTTATCGAACAAGAAAAGTCTGAGAGTAGTTTTCAACTATTTCATATTATCATATAAGTATTTTATATTATTTCTTAACATAGTTAACAAAAAAAAAATCAATACAATTAATCATAAAAGGAAAACATGAAAAGTTTTTAAGGAAGGCAATATAACTACTTAAAAACTAATTTATATAAAAAATACATATAATTTCTGAATAGTATCCTTACATCACGACCTTAATATTCCATTTATTTTAGACCTGGTACTACCTAAATCTTCCCAATTTCATCGGAACCTTACTCATCGTCCTAACCCTCTAGCAAAATCCATATCCAGCTCCATCCATCCCTACAATTCTCCTCGACGATTGAAACGGCAGTGGTCGCGAGACGTTTTGAAAACAGTTATATTGGAATTCTGACACTGGTCCGATCCTCCACTCATGTACTTAATGTCTGTGGCCATTGCGTCCTAGCTCAGCCTCCACTGGCTCACACCAGTGACCAATGTTTATATCGAAAGTCATTTTATTTTAAAAGTTGATATTAACGAGGGAGGTAAGTGAAAATCTTAAAACGAAAAATCTGACGTCTACAGTTTTTTATATTTTGTTTATATAACAAAGATCTAAAGTTAAAATTTTAAATGTAAATATTATTGTAAATATTAGAAATTTAGTACATCTGTAATGTAATGTATGTAATGTAGTAATACATGTACTAGTTTTATGTTATTTAATGTTAGAACCTTTATATGCTATCCATCCATGTTTTTGCAACGAATACACTTTAAAAAAATGTATATCCTATAATTATTTAACATACAATATACTTATAAAGTAATAAATACATATGTACAATAAAATATATATATAAAATTTCTGAAACGTGTTTTGAAAGTTATGACATGATAAGATTACTTATTATTATTAAACAAATATCAATTAATTTATTTTATTATGTATCAATTCAGTTCTTTCATTCTTTAATTTATTTGATTATATAGTTTGATATTCCATCAATTTAGGGTCTTAAAAATAAAATAAATTTAAAAAAAGGATTGTAGCAGCGGTGTCACATGACGCCAAAGAGGTTAAGCAAAGTTAGTTTACAAATGTAATTATATAATGCATTGATTTTTATATAAATTTAATTTCTCCAAATTTTGAATTATTGTTTTCAGTTTAATTATTCATTATTTTTCTAACTATAAATTTATTTTAGGCGCATTGGCAAACCAACTATTACCTTCCTCAGAACGATATATTTTTTTGATAATTGTTATTAATTTATAAAAACATATAGTTTACTTTTTTTATTATTGAAAAAAACCTATAAAAAAAAGGTTATCCACATTGTATTCAATAAATCTTTTTTTTGTGTGTGAAACTGTGTACATTGTCAAATTATTAGCAACAAGCTAAAGAATCATAAATATTTTTATTTTAAAATCTTAGTCGTCATTCAAGATGTTCAAAATAAAGAATGATATCATTTTATACAGAAATACTAATTTCATAAAACATCCTCTCAAGGTAATCTACTGATAAACGTCTCTACATTTTAAAAACTCTAAAGAAAAATCCAAACCTGACAGAGACAGGGCGAAAGGGAAAGTTCAACTTGGGCAGCTATAAAAGATCAAGTCAAAATAAACTTGGGTTCAGCGAACCAAGTCAAGAATAATCTACATAATCCGTAGAGCGATGGCCTCGAGGCGAATCTGTCCTTCAAATGATAGCACCAAGGGAACCAGATGAGATAACACAACGGTCAGGACCAATTTGTTTATTTGCTAATAGTTTAACATTTAATTTATAGGAGAGGGAAATTTCCATTTGGAACGGTTCGTCCAGAAAAATAAAAACATTTTAAAAAGTTGGATCTTGTCTATTTATGCTTCCTACATGGTAACTAACTATTGTTTATTTACTAAAATGTGTTTATTTTTTATGTTTACAATATACAATCATTTGACAATTATATTTTTAAATGATTGCGGTTATCCGTAAAATCAACAATTTAAAATTACGTTCGAAATACTAATTGAACATGCAATTAAATGTAGTAATAATAGTATGAAATATTTACAAAATACCAATTAAAAAAAGAATCTATATATGAATTTTAAAATACAGTTAGAGATGAAAACATGTAGGTAAGTGAAAATAAAACTGTTAAACTATCAATTACATTAATTTTAATTAAGAAACGTATATTTAATTAAAAATACTATTTGATTATTATCTACAACAATCCGTTAGTTTTATCCGCTTTTCATCTCTTCATTAACTTTTATATTTTTGTGCATATGATAATATTTTTTTTTAAATCTTCAGTTTTCCAACGGTATATTATACATCTATATTACTGTCCATATGTTCAAAAATACAAAAATTGCTTACAAAAATAATCTTGCTCTTTTCTCCTTTAGTGATATCCAAATTCGTTCAACTTACATATTTACCCATTTTTTTAACAATGCTAACATGATGATATGGCTAGTTTTTTCGAATCTACAAAATTAAAGGTACATTAGAGAGGAAGTGCAGTTAAAATATTGGTATTTAAACCCTGCTAGACTATATAAACCAGAATGAAACCTTTATCTCATTAAAGTGCATTAAATTTTATATTTATATAGCTGGTTTGATCAAAATCGTTGGAGCCGTTTTTCAGAAAATCGTAAAAATGTGCAAAATGCATAGTATAAAATGGCTCTTCTCGTAAGATGATTTTGATGAAAAAAATTTAGGTAACATCTCGGCCTTATAGTTGTCTTAAATATGAAATCTCAGTTTCGTGCGACTTTCCCTTTCCGTGGTAGGCTCAACACACAATTTTCGAGTGACTTGGTTGGATATCGATCTCGTTTTACTTATATATTTATCCGTTTTTTATATGATATGGTTAATTTCTTTTTTTTTTCTTATCCTCCAAGTTTATTTACAAAATAAATAAACAAACATTCTATGTATATACAGCAACAATGGTATATACAGTCCACGGCTCAGGCCTCGTATTGTCCGTTGGCATTCTAAGGTTCCTTTCGCACTAGGCGCGGTATGCGCTTGAGGAATGGGGTGGTTGTGTGCCTTTGTTGAAGTAAAATGGGGAGGGACCATTTTGCTGGTGGTTAAATGTATGCGGGCCAGACTGCAGAGTCTAGACCCCTTCCCAGGGCGACCACGTCGACCAGGGGGAGAGAGCCTTGCCACCTTCCAGGCGCAGGTGGTGGAACTAGGTCCCTGAAGAGAGGGTTCGCAGAAGGCTTTAACCCGTCAAAGAACTTGACGTGCCTCCTGCCGATGAACTCTGGCATCGAGGGAAGATGGAGTTCCTCGTGGATGGTGGCATTTCTCGCCCGCTGGAGTGTGGTTCCTCTGGCTATCCTCCTTAGGATGGAGTTCTGATAACCCTGCAGCCTTTTGAGCGTGGACTGATAGAGGTGGCGGAGCAGGGGCGCACCATGGAGTAGAGTCGGTGTGATAACGGCCTTGTAGATTTGCAACTTGAGTCGCAGTGAGAGCTGAGTAGGTGGTAGAGTCTATGGGACTTCCTGCGGGCCAGCTTGATTCTTTCCCGTACATGGCCGGAGAATGTCCAAGGTCACATCTAGGTAAAGAATTGATTTTTTTTTCTAACCCTCCAAAATTTATTTTCAACTATTTACAACATATTTATACACATATAACTATGTACATTTTTACAATTTTTGGTCCTTTTTTTGCCCGGAGGCATTTTAAGGTTTATTATACATCATGCGCTGGAGGCGCTTTATGCACTAGGGCTTAAGCCTTTATTCACAGTGGGAATAGGGAAGGGCTATTCTTTTGGGGACAAAGAAAAAGGTTAGGTGGGTTCAGACTGCAGAGTCCGGACCCCTTCCCTCGGCGAACACGTCTACCAAGGGGAGATCACCTTGCCACCTTCCGGGCCTGGATGGTGGTGTTATCTCACGGAAGAGCGGATTACCGCAGGCTTTCAGCCCATCAAAGAACTTGATGTGCCTCCGGCCGATATACTCTGGAACCGAGGGTAGCTGTAGCTCCTCGTATATGGTGACATTTCTCGCCCTTTGGAGTGTAGTTCCTCTGACTATCCGCCTAAGGACGGAGTTCTGGAAGCTCTGCAGTCTCTGGAGGGTAGACTTATACATGTGACGAAGTAGCGGCGCACCATAGAGAAGTGTTGGTCTAATGATGGCTTTGTAGATCTGGAGTTTGAGCCTCAGTGAGAGCTGCGGCGATGTCAGCAAGTGATATAGTCTATACGACTTTGATCGCGCCAGTTTTAATCTCTCCCGGACGTGGCTGGAGAAGGTTAAATGCCTATCCAGTGTCACTCCCAGGTATAACACTTTGGTAGAGAGAGGTTGTTTTTCCCCTTCTACGGTGAATTCTGTTGGCAGTTTCCTCTTTCCTGTTTGAAAGGAGAGAACTATGGCGTCCGTTTTCGTAGGGTTTACTCTTATCCCATTCTTATGAAGCTCGTCAACTATGGTGTCTGTGGCTGATTGGGCCGTCTTAAGTGCTTCATCTGCGCTTATGCTGGTCGCATAAATGGCTATATCATCCGCATAAGCTGCTATCACTGTTCCTGGCTGCTTTACTGAGACCACTGGCGCCGTGAAAACGACGAACAGTATTGGCCCCAGTACAGACCCTTGAGGTACTCCGCAGGTGGTGTCGCATGGGTTCGACAGATCCTCACCGACCCGTACGACGAAGGATCTTCCGCTAAGATAGCTTCTGATCAGTCGGCATAGGGGGGCGGGGAACCTGTACTCCTCCAAGCGGCGGAGTAACAGAGTGTGAGACACGCTCCTTTTAAAAGGAGAATCGAGTCAAAAATGGAGGTTTTCTTCCATTTTGAACCGTATCCTGGTTACAATAAATGTCAATTGTTAAGAATCCTTTCAACGAGAATGGCGACTTTAACTTAGAATGAAAAAAACAAAAATTAAAACAGTCCTTAAAATATGAAAATCGGGCATATCCTTTGAAATAGTAAATTAGTCCTTTTCGGGCGTAACCCACCTCACCCGCCCTAATATAGACAGTTAGACTTAAGTTATTTCGGACAGCTTCTTGCATCGGGAAGAGAGTTTCTATATTAAAAAGTGTCCTTTTTAGTGTGGTAATCCTAGTTACCAGTGAATTATTTCGATCCGTATCTTTTTAAAAGGAGAATCGAGTCAAAAATGGAGGTTTTCTTCCATTTTGAACCGTATCCTGGTTACAATAAATGTCAATTGTTAAGAATCCTTTCAACGAGAATGGCGACTTTAACTTAGAATGAAAAAACAAAAATTAAAACAGTCCTTAAAATATGAAAATCGGGCATATCCTTTGAAATAGTAAATTAGTCCTTTTCGGGCGTATTTATGTATAATTTATGTATGTATGTATTATTTATGTATATTAAATAAATGAAGGATTAGAAGAAACTTACCATACACGGATACACACATACATTTTATACATCTCATTTACAGATAAGTGAAAGTAAAAATGTATTGAAATTTACCAATCGATCAATAAACATATCAAGTAAATTTGAGTATAATATTAGATAATATCGCGACCATCTTCTTTTCAGACGTCTCTGTAGATTATGGAGAATCGAAGAGGAAGAAAAGATTGAAACTAGTGGGTTAGAGTGGAAATGGAATTTGTAATGGAAGGAATGACGCTTGGTTCGGGCAAAGTCAGCAAATTATAGAACATTAGTATCTTTATGAGTGAATTTATTCGTGACAAAGTAAGGAGCATTGAGGATATTACGAAGGGTTTTGGATAGTAAGGATTGTATATGAGCAGGATTCGATGGCCTAGTTGAGCCTCAAAGCTCAACTCCCAGATTGGCCAGATGATAGACGTGTAAATGAGCTGTCATTGGTTTAGTGGAAGATTAGAACGTCAGTCGAGTATGTGTTGAAGTAGCCGGTAACCTCGAACAGGCTCTTGTCGTTTTAGCAGTATATGAGGGTTCCAAGTAAGACGTTTGTCAAGTTGGAGACCTAGGTATGAGATCTGTTCTACTGGCACAAGCGTAGTGTTATTGAAGGATACTGCAGGGTAGGAAGTCATAGGAAAGGGTAAAGATTATTTGATGGGATTCGTTGGAAATGATAATAATTCTCAAATGTCGGCACTATAGTTGAAGGTTCTTGATGTGGGATTGATGCGATTGGAATGCAGCAATGGAATCTTTGTTTACTGATAACACAGAAGTGTCATCAGCAAACATAGAAAGGAAAGTGTTAGGATAGGTTGGAATATCAGCTGTATAGACTGTGTAAAGGATACTGCTTAGAGGAACACCAACATCAGTAAAATGGGATTTTTGTTTATTCACTTTATGCTACTATAGCTAATCGGACTATACAGTGGGAATGCTAAACTTTGCCTATTCAGGTTTTATTAGGATAGGGATCTTTAACGAGTTCCTGACAAAGCATAGACTCGGGAACTAAGGATTTTTTACTCCTATGAAAAAATCCTAGGGCCACCTGCAGGTTTGAATCCGCGACATAACAAAGCTGTTATGCTAGCCACTATGCTTGCTATAGGTGACACCTAAAAAGGGAAGAACAGCAACTATTTTGATTTACTTTAAAGGATCTGTCATAGAGGTTAGGACTGGAGTCAGAAAGTCTGTAGGAGGAAAGAATCAACGAAGTAATCTCGAGTGCCAGAATTCGTATATTAGAGAATGGATTTGTGTTACTATTCGTATTTACTACACCCAACAAAGTATTTTTACTTACTTCCCTTCTTAATCAGTTTTTGCATGCCAGCATTGATAAAACATTGTTAATATTAAATGAGAAAGAATTTTATGACCTATTGAAAATAATGCAATTTTCCCCGCATCAAATATGAAAAATCTGGTGTTCTCAACAAAGGTCTTGGACTTACCTCCTTTGTAAAACCAATAAATGAAACGAATTGTTTCGAATCAAAACAATTTTAATGTAAGTGAAATATTATTTATCTTGTTTTGAAAGGAAAAGTGATATTATTAATATAGCTACCGTCGGATGCGATTCCTTTTTAATTATATATATATATATATATATATATATATATATATATATATATATATATATATATTATATATATATATATATATATATATATATGATTTACCAGATATAGCTAAATTCTTAGCAGTTTTTTATAGTTTTGAATTTTGTGCGTGTTGAAGTGGTTATTTTAAAAATAAACTTTGATCATTTATTAAACAAACGAAACTACAGCTTATGAAACCTATTAGTTATAGTCACGAAATATAGTATAAAATAAATAATAAGAAACATCTAATTTTAAATTCAAATCATTTTACCAATTCCAAAGTTTATTGAGCTAATAGGTTTAAGACTTTCAAATATTCATATAAATAAGGATTTATAATAAGTCGAAACGTTTTTAAACGAAATAATTCATGTTTAAACAGAACTGTGTCAAACCGAACAGTTGACCTAAATATTTCTCCTTAGCAAGAACTGAACAGCCTACGCTAGGGAGATCATGGTCATCTCAAAACTATTTAATAAAACGATATTGTAATTAAATTAATCTACAAGGACGAATAAAATTTGATTTGAGATAATCATTTTAATTGTTTTGTTTTTTTAATTGTGTGTTGTGGATATTTAGAGGAGAAATCCAATTAAAGAAGTTTTGAATGCTTAAATTTTGTGAGTCGACTAATCAATCTAATATAAAGATTTGAAAAATTATTTTAAAAACGATACTTTAAAAAAATAATATAAGATATATAAGGTATAAATTTGAAAATTTCAAATTCTAAATCTGACACGAAATGAAAATGTGGTAAAAAATAGGATACATGGTTCATATAAAGCTTGTAAATATACAGTTGAAATAAATTTAAAAAATCAATATTTAAAATCTTAAAAAAATTTAATAAATAAATCATAATTTATCTCCATTTCATAGATAAAATAGAAAATGTAATATGACACATACCTCCCATATGTAGAGAATTCCTCGATTCTTGAATATATGGTTTCACTTTAGATCCACTGACTCAGCACTGTATAATACAGAATATAATCAATATATCATAGAAAATAAATAAAAATTAGATCTTATATACACATTGTATTCGTAAATAAATCATTTGTTATGCAAATTTTATCGATGAACATATTACGAGAAATTTGTGTAAACAGTTAAACAATTCAACAATAAAACAAAAGAAATTTGATACAGTTAAACAAGCGAAATAACAAAACCTGAAAATAATGACTACTAGTTTAGCCAGTTTACCAATTAATTTGAATTGAAGAACATTGCTTTGTGGTTTTCGAGAATACATTATTTGTATCTTCTGGTCTGAACTTACATTAGTGAAAAAGATAGTTTGGAAGGACAATTAAAATTATAGTCCAAGAGATTTGGAAAGGCGTATGTGCGAGGAATGTTTGCATCTAGGGTGGGTTTGTCTAACTTACATATTATTGTTTTTGGTTTATGATTTTAAATAATGAACCATCGTGGTCGATTAAAAAAAAAAAAAAAAAAAATCTGCTACACATCTGCTAACATCTGCTAGCTAGCAAACACTTGTTTTTTTCGTTATTTGGGTTCTACGTATATTGGAACGTAAGCCCTCAACTTTTGAGAGGGTATAATTATTTTTGTCGATTATAAAGGTACATTATTGAAAATAATAAACCAAAAGGAACCAATGGTTGTTGGTAATATCGGTATGGAACCTCATGGTTTTGATAAACATAAACGTCAAAGTGGCTAGACTGAATATCTTTTGATCCAGCCCCGATTCGCCCATAATCATCGATTACGTTTCTGATAAGATCGAAATATTATAATCAATTCTAAATTCAAATGCAAATAGATTCTTTATCTTGACAGCCAAATGCATTATACTGGTTAGCTTGGATTACAGAGTAATAACTGTGATATCAGTAACATTATGGCTTCCTGGATAATAAATTGAAAAAAAGATAAAACAATTCAAATTCAAATAGAGTAAACAAAAACTGAAATAACATGGATAACCTTTTAATCTCATGGACAATGTATAATAAGTATTTAAAATAAATATTTAAAAAACATTATTGGTTATTATATAAAATTACTAATTGAATTTTAAGAAAATGGAATTATCCCAAATTTAGTCTCAGTTTTGTCTCATTAAACCCAGGTTCGAACCCCGAATTATTTATTCTGTTATTTTTGTCGTGGAGTGATTCTGTGGTGGGGAGACCCTCACGAAGCACACCTATGGGTACAGTATGCCGTATAGAGTGGGTACCCATTATGATTTCAACACTCCCAACATTTCAAATTGCTCTAAAGCTAAAAATAATTATTAAAAAAATCCAATTTCATTATTTTAAAGTTGAAGCAACTTTTTTTCTACTGCTCCTAGCACAGTGGTTCCCAACTGGGGGTCAGCGGACCCCTGAGTGACCTTCGACCACCATTTTACGTTCTCTCTGAAGAATGGCATAACGAAGGACTTTTCATTCCATTTGAAAAATCCTAGAATCATCTACCAGGTTCAACTTTTTTTATTTTTTTTATTTATTTATTTAAAGAAATTTACAACTGTATTAAATAAATACAACAAGTAAATAGGCTTTATATATGATTAGTACACATGATAGTCCTGAGAAGAAACTACCCATTGGTAGCACTCCAATTTCTTATGTTAGGAGGTCTCTTGGCCATCTTCTTTTAAGGCGCCTCGGTGGGTTGTCGGGAATAGATATGGAGGAGAGGTCACGGATAAGCGGGTTTGAGTGGGCAGGGAGTTTGGATTGAAAAGAGGTATATCTGTAACGGGCCAAGTCTTCAACTAATGGGGTATTTAGGTCTTTATGGATGATTTTATTAGTAACAAAGTAAGGAGCATTGAGGATTTTACGAAGGATTTTGGACTGCAAGGATTGGATGCGAGAGGAATTCGATGGTTTAGTAGACCACCATAGCTCAATGCCATAGGTCCAAATAGGCCTGATAATTGTGATATAAATGAGTTTTTTGTAGTAAGTAGGAAGTTTTGAGCGTTTGTCAAGTAAGTGTTGTAGTAATCTGTATCTACGAGCAGTTTCCTGTCGTTTCAGTCTAGTATGAGGATTCCATGTTAGGCGTTTGTCGAGGTGGAGTCCTAAGTACCGAATCTGTTCAACAGGAGTAAGTAGGATATTGTTAAAGGATACGGTGGGGCAGGAAGTCATAGGCTTACGACGTAGAGTGAAGGTGATTTGATGGGATTTATTAGGATTTATTTTGATTCTCCAGTTTTGACACCATTCTTCAATGGCTGATAGATGGTTCTGTAGGATTTGTGATGCAGTAACAGGATCATTATTCACAGATAACACACATGTGTCATCGGCGTAGGAAGTAAGGATAGTGCTAGGATGGGAGGGAATATCAGCTGTATACACCGTGTAAAGGATCGGACCCAGGATACTACCTTGCGGTACACCGGCTGATTGAGTGAATATGGATGAGTAACAAAGGTTATGGTTAACTTTGAAGGTTCTATCAGAGAGATAGGAACGAATTAATAGGAAGTACGCTGGAGAGAGGAATTGACGGAGCTTGTATAGCAGACCTGGATGCCAAACTCGATCAAAAGCCTGTTCCACGTCGAGAAAGGCTCCAGTGCAATACTTTCCGCGCTCCAATTTGGAAGATATGA
Source organism: Piezodorus guildinii (assembly GCA_023052935.1). Classification (NCBI taxonomy): domain Eukaryota; kingdom Metazoa; phylum Arthropoda; class Insecta; order Hemiptera; family Pentatomidae; genus Piezodorus; species Piezodorus guildinii. The sequence goes on along the minus strand of CM041296.1, from coordinate 96,691,216 downwards.
CATCCACCACACGGTGACACTGTTGTATAGTGGAATGGGATGTCCGAAATCCAAACTGGTGGTCAGGAATCACGTGGTTGGATTCGAGGATTGGGTATAAACGTTTGAGGAGAAGTTTTTCGAGAATTTTGCCCAGAATGGGCAAGAGGGAGATAGGACGGTAAGAGGATGGATATTCAAGAGGCTTTTTTGGTTTAGGTATCATTTTGATAATGGACAGTTTCCAGTGGTCTGGAAAATAGGTAGAACGGAGAGTAGCATTATATATATAGGTGAGGAATAAAATGGCTTTTCTGGGGAGCTGTTTTAGGATGTGGGATGTAATGAGATCATGGCCAGGAGCTTTTTTGGAAGGTAAATTTTGAATTATGTTGATGACTTCTGATGGATGAAAGGCCTTAGGAGGAAGGGTCATTTGGAGAGGAACAGTGAGTTCTGCTTCAACACGGTCGATATGGATTGTATTAAGGATGTCAGGGTGTGGGACAAACGTTTTGGAAAGGTGTTCTCCGAACAGCTGAGATTTTTCATCATCGGATCTTGTCCAGGATTTTGAGTCGGTGAGGAGTGGATGGTTAAAGGTTTTGTATTTCAGTAGTTTTGCGATTGTTATCCATAATGATTTGTCTGTTGTACTTAAGTTTTCTGTGAAGTTTTGAATTTTGAGTTTTCTTATTTCTGTCTTGAGTTTGTTCGTCAGTTTATTGTAAATGGTTTTATTCGAAGGGTATCGTGTTCGATGCCACTTCGCTCTTGCTCGGCGTTTTTCAGTTAGTAATAGTCGAATATAATATGGCAGGTTGGTTTCTTGTGCCTTCCTGTTTGTATATTGTAATGTGTTGGTCTGTATGGCAGTTTCTATTGATTTGTTAAGTTCTTCAATGGCAGAGTCTATGTCTTGTTAAGTTTTTAACAAAATTTTCAAGTCCAGATTGTTCTCTAAGTCATATCGAAAATTGTCCCAGTTGACTTGCCCTTTAATCAGGGAAGGTAAAGGAGGCTTATGAATAGGATTGGAATGCAGTTGAAGCAGAACCGGGCTATGATCAGAGGAGAGGTCATCTAAGGATTTGATTGTAGATTGGGTGGAGGAGATTTGGGAAGTAATGAAAATATCAAGGATGTCAGGACGTTTTTTTATGAAATGTAGGCCAGTACGTAGGGTTCTGGGGTGACAAAATGGAATAACTATTGGAGGTTGTGACTCTGGAAAGGATCCTGCCACGAGTATTGGACGTTCGGCATCCCCACCGTTGGTCTTTGGCGTTGTAATCTCCTCCAGCAATGAAGCGCGGACCAAGAGATCGGAATAAGGATTCAAGGTGGTGAATGGAGAGTGAATTACCGGGAGGGCAGTATACAGCTGATATTGTCATATTAAATGGGTGGGAAGATAAGGTAATAGAGGTTGATTGAATGGTGTCAGATGGAGAAGAAGGAAGCAAGGAATGAGGAATGGATTTATGGATGAGGATACATGAGCCAGCGTGAGATGTGTTGTCTGGGTGATCTGATCGGTATGTGATGTAGTCACGTATGTAAAAGTGCGAGCGTGTAGTGAAATGGGTTTCAGTCACAAGTGCAATGTCTATGGTATTGCCGTGTAGGAATATGTCCAGTTCGTCACGGTGATTCAGTAAACCATTTGCATTCCACAAAAGAATGGCTGGGAAGTTTTTATTCATTGCGGGATATGGAAAGGAACTTCAGATAGGAGCCTGGTAAGGAGTGTGATGAGAGGTCTTATGGTATTTTGAAGATCCAAAAGGAAGGATGACAGGATTGATGTAATGTCGGATGTATTTTGTGAAGGATACGAATAGACGGAAGCTTGGTTGAGTGAAGGATTATAGTGTCTAGGTAAAGATTGGGTACTCCGTCGAGGTTGTTGAGAAGGTTCCATGTTTGACGGAGCTGTTGCTGTTGGTATTGCTTGAGGAGTAGGCTGCAAAGGAGAGGAAAGTTTAGGACTGATCTGGGGTGGTAACTTGACCCTAAAGACGGTTTTGGTAGGTAAATCGTTTTTAGGAGTATTTTGGAGGGGTTGGGACGTCTGAGGCTGTAGACGGGAAATCTGAGGTTGGTGATAGGATGGTTGAAGCTGGGGATGGTTATAGGATAGTTGAGGCTGAAGAGGATGGGCTGGTTTAGGCTGAAGAGGATGGGCTGGTTGAGGCAGAAAATGGGTGTTAGAGGAAGCTTCTGGTTCCTGTTGATTGTCCATCTCTTTCCTGGTGACATCGGAGAACGAATTAGTCTTGATGTTGGAGGTCGTGGGACGTGTGTTTTCGTTGGAGAAAGGGTTTCCAGAGGTAGCTCGTTCATGCTTCGCTGAAGGAGCTGGGTTTTGGTATCCAACAGCGTTGGTTTGTGATTTAAATGCAGTATTTATATGTCTTCGGCGCTGCATGGTTTTATAAACCGTACAACCCTTATAATTAGCTGGGTGCCCTTCACCACATAGTGCACATATTGCTGGCGTATCTCTCGGCTACTGGCATGTATTGGTCGCATGCGGTCCAGCACATTTGACACATCTGTCTTGGTGGTGACAATAGGCTTTTGTGTGACCGAGGGTTTGGCACTTGGCGCATTGTACTATGTCCACTCTCTGCTTCGGTTCTTCGAATCTTATGCAGGAATATACTAGTATATTGACTCGAAATATGTCGCTATTGTTGGCTGCTGGTTCCAGGTCGACAAAAAAAAGAGGTAGTGGATATTTTTCTACTGGGTGCAGTACATTAGTGATTTGTCTAACATTGTGGCCCAGCTCTTCTAGGTCCTGCTTGATGGCTGAAGTGGAAGTAGTAGAGTGAAGTCCCCTCAGAACAACCCTGTACGACTTATCTTCCTTAAGCTGGTAGCAATGAAAGTCAAATATTTTTTCTGTCAAGTGTGTGACTAATTTTTTATAATGATCTTTGTTGGTCGTATTTATTTTTATGTCTTTTAACCGGGAAAAGCATTTGAAAAGGTTCAACTTAAAACTTAGTTATTCAATGTTTCGGGGATCAAAGTAAACCCTTACAACCTGGTTCTTTTTTTTGTTTTGGTAGAGGTATTTGCGCACTGTGATACGGTGTAGCCCACATAAAAAAGTAAATAAATAAATTATATATAAATTATATATATATATAGTAGATAGATAGATAGATAGATAGATAGATATATGAATATATTGCATGAAGGGGTCCGCTAAAAATGTTTGTTGGAAAATTTGTAAATAAAGTTGTACCACATTTATACTTTCCTTTGTAATATAAATGTTATTTCACATATTTATAATACTGCTTACTATTTAAGAAGAAAAATATTTTATTTTATTTTATTTACAGGGTAGACTATAATTTGTTTTTCCTCAGGAAAATTAAAATTTTTGTGTTCCATTGTATATAAAAAATCAAATAGAAAAACAGTATTTTTATTTTTTTAAATTAAAATTATAATAAGTCTTGATATTTGTTCTAATCTTAATCTCTTATGTTTTTTAATCAAAGCTTCACAGCTATTATAGCACAGGTCCACCCAATCATCTATTCCCTCTATATCTCAAAAATATTAATAATAATAATATTAATAAATAAAATATATATTCATTCGACATAAAAAAGTTAACATTGTTATGGAAATAGTATTACGTAGTAATAGAACAGTTCATACGAAATTTTCCACAGAGAACTAGTGGATAGTGCCATCAAGAAACTACGCACAAAGCCTGAATAAATTATGAGGCAAGGCTGTTTGGGATTCCACGCTTCTTTGAAAACTTGTTAAGGGCTTTAGGAACATTTTGTAACAGGGGATTGAATATATCTAGCTTAATGTCAAGTTTAATGCATAATAAAATGTGTATTAAATTAAATCACTAATAAGTAAATAATATTAATTAATAGTTAAATATTATAAATTACATTACATACATCAGTTCATTATTTTACAAGTAATGAAATCTTTATACTGAATAAAATATATACATAAAAAAAATAATAAAGTTATGACAAGAGCGTAAAATAAATTTAAGAAAAATCGTTTATTGCGAAAATTGTATTGTTGAAACAAGTACATATCAATCATATTGTTTCCACCTGATTCATTAATTTATCTAGCTGAGATTTTTAAATATAACTGTATTTAAAGAATTTTTGGAGAGATAAAGGAATAATTTGCTATCTCACTAACACAATAAAAAGCGTAATTAAATTTATTCAAAATGTTTTATCGAATGAATTATCAGGTAAATGATTTATTTTTTATTAGATTTGGTCATAACATGAATGTAGCTATTACGAAAACATAAACAGAGTGACAAGTTTAACATTATCTTCAGTAATTTCACAGAACTCATTAAAAATGATAATGTTTATCATGTAAAGTTATTAAGTTTATCGAACGATAGGTAAACGAAAATAATGTCTAGTAAAAAGAAATGAAAAGTAGATAAAGAGAGTCTCCAGCTCCAAGAAAAATAGACTGAAGAATTATTTTTTATCTTGCACAATAGTAGGCCTATTTGTTTGCAGTGTAATGAATCCACTTCAGTGATGGAATAATTCAATATAAAGAGCATCACTCAACTAAGCATCCTAAGTATTATCAATAAAAGTAATAAGAATATGTTATTTTACATATTCTTACATAGCAAATATAAGTTAAGTTGCATTATACATATTATAAAAAATTCTGTTTTTTTTTTTTTTTTTTTTTTTGTTTTTAAGTAGCCGCGAGAAATTAGGTTAAACGAAATGAAAAATAAAAAATAAACAAATAGAAATTCTTCTGAATATCTAAAGCAATAACTCCAAATATTGACAAAAAAACAAAAAAAAAACCTAAATTCACCAATCAAAAATTACAAAACCTTGAACTAACTAATTTTGTAAGTCATTATATAAAATAAACAATGCTACAAGTTCTTTCTAGACGTACGTTTCTGTAACGTATAAGCAATTAGTTTTAGTTAAAAAATTATAATTTTAAAATATAATGTTTTTTATTTTTGTCATGAAAGCCTAAAGGTTTTTGAGAATAAGGTTTTACTAAATATTTCAACTTATTAGCACTGATTTAAAAAACTGCTAAATATACAAGTTGGCCGAATTTGATATTCAACTAAAGTAGAAAAGAATTTTTGTAATATAATTATTACATTTTTTTTTTTTGAAATAAGAACATTAATATAGCTGTATAATATACCGTAGGAAAGCTAAAGATTTAAGAAAAAATATTATCTTATACACAAAGTTGTAAAATGTAGTGGAGAGAGATGAAAAGCGGATAAAACTAACTGATTGTTGTAGATAACAATGTTATTTACAGGACTAAAGCGAATTATGAACATATTTTTAAGATTTGTCCTCAACACTCCGAAGAGGTCTCATGTTACCCCTTTATATAGCGAGTTGAAGTGATCCTCATACCTTTACCAATCGATTAACACCCAGCTACCTTCTTATATCTTCTGCAATTTAAATCGACAATCCACTCCCTCGAAATAAGGTCTCCTATTCTGACCTTTACATTCAATCAATGACATAGAACAACAATTTTTGACCATTCCTTTCTTGTCCACTCTACTAATCTCTGGAATTCTCTACCTACTCATATCCGCCATGCTTCTTCTCTATATCATTCAAGTCTCAACAGTTCAAATGCCTGCTGTATTCCCAAACAGACGCTCAACAGCACTGACGTTTAATATCAAAAATCAAATTTTGAACATAAAAAAAGAAATATTATTTATCGCTCATACCTATATGTATGTATCTGAAGATGTTTATTTATTGTATTATTTTATTTTATTTTATAGACATATTTTTTTTTTTTTATTACTTCTTTACACAATTGTAAATAAAATTAATCATGATCATTTTTATTATATATTGGTCTTTACGCCAAACACATTGTATACCTTAATTGTACATATTTGGTGTTCTAATTTTAGTGTAAATTGGACTCAGTCCCAGAATAAAAATGATTTTCTATCCTATTAAATTATTTTATCAAAAACATATGTTTCCAACGAAACTAAATATATTTCTTTCAACCTTTTTGAACTCTATTTATTAGTTCTTAAATTGATTTTAACAACCGAGGTAAGTAAAAGTCTTGAGTTTCCTGCACCAGATTTTTTTGCAGATTCAACAACAGAAGTGAGGAAGTGTATAGTATAAACGTTGTGTAGTATACATTTTTTTCTGACCTTATATGACCATCGCAATACGCAAATTATGTGTTTGATCTCGAAATCGCAGCAAAAGAAGAAATAAATAGATAAGATCAGAGACCCTATGACTGTGCCTAACGTTATACGTTTTATCACCAACATGAAAAATGGCTTCGTATGAGGTCACAATTTTTTTTTTTTTTTTTTTTTTTTTTATAGATATGGTTTATAATTTTTAACTTGGTTCACTCAGACTTTGGATAGCCTAATAACAATAGCCTAAACAAATCAATTTTCTTGTAAACCAAATGTTTAAGCCCGAGGGCTAAATTCCAAATGATCAATACTTCTAAAAGAAATTAACATAAAAATAAGATAAGTAACTATTTGGATATGAACCTTTCTCAATTTTATTTTTAAAATGTTTAAAATTAAATGTTTTAAAATGTTGTGTACCCTAATGGACACGATTCTTTCATTGATAGCATGATTACCTTGATGCCACAATTAAAAGATACTATCAAAACGAAAAAAGTAAAAAAAAAAAACTGTAATTCCAGCACAAGGAAGCTTTTGAAGAAAATACAGCACCACCCTTTATGCTCCACAGCTTTAAAGAATCTCTGAAGAAAAATATCGTGTTCCATTGTTTCTGTGATTTTTTTTTTCTTTTTTATTATTACGATGACTCTTGTTTTATGGATGAAAACATTTTGTACAGAAAAGTAATATTAAGGGCCATAGTGACGAGTCAGCCTGGCTTAATTCATGAAAAAAGTGTTATTGATTAATTAGCAATATCACGCTAGACAATAGTCAGAGAAGAAACTTGGATAGGGAAAGAATTATATGATTCTAAAAAGAAAATCTTAATTTTATTTTTTAAATACTAATTTAGACATAAATCTATTATGAAAAAATTGATTTAATGTGGGTCATTAGAAGAACTGTTTAAAATTCAGCTAGAATAAAGTGCTATTACCCCAAATGCTAATCTTTTGATAAGACAATAAAATTAATAATGTAATTTGGGGTCCTTATTGGTTAGTGGAACATTATTAAATCTTTAGTTTTTGTTTTTATTTGGTTAGTACACAATTATCATAATTAGAGAGATTTTCCCAACAAATGTTTTTAGAGGCTCTAAATGGCTGCTACACTAAAGGTATGAGCGAAAAAATATTTTATCGGCGGTTTTATATTCAGGGAAGGATGCAGAATAACTGGTAAAAAAATCATAAGCATCAAAAATGATAAGCGGCATGCTGGACGATTTCGGATGGAAAGACCCATAGCATAAAGTAGCTTTTCTGGTTGGCCAATGTTGAAGAAATAGTTTTTGTAACATCCCAGGATATGAAATTTCAGTTTTATACAACTTATACTTATCGGATAGACATAAAAGGGCATAAATTAGAAACTATTAAATTATTAATTGATAATAAACTTATCGAATCCAAAGGCCGCGAGGCTATCAACTCAATTATACTCACAGGGTATAAGCTACGCTATTCCGCGTTGTACATCAACCTCCTGAATTCTTCAGTGGTCCAACCCTTCTTGAAGCCAAATAGTTTACGCAGTAACTTATTGTCGGAAACCTCAAAGTATTGTTCATTCTTCAAAATAAGCAAGCAAGATTGTTTAACATAGCAATGTAATAATATTTTATCTAAAAGATATGTGTCCAGCGAAAATGAATGTAATTCTTTAAACTTTTACTTAACTCCAACTTTACTTAATAGTTTCCTAAATTGATTTTAACAACTGAGATAAGTGAAAGGCGTGTGCTGCGCGCCCCGGATGTTTTTTAGCAATGAGGTATGTAGCCAAGTTCAATCCAACACCATACCTAACCGATTATAAAATGAAGTTTATTGAAAACTAAATCTGCTTAATATTAAAAGTTTATATTATAAAAACAAAAAAAAAAACTGTGTAATATATAATAATAATAGGCTTACCGAACCCGAAGGTTCGATGCAGATACCACTAAACTCCGCTTGCACAGACTCGTCCAATGTTCGCCGGTCAAGCCCAAGCCCCCGAGATCAGCCTTAACGAAATCCTCCCATTGACGCTTCGGCCTACCTTTCGGACGCCTACCAGTCGGTTCAGCGCATACCAACTTACTCGGAATGCGTTCCTCACCGAGCCCAAAAACTTTAAGCGCCCATTTGACTCCGCGATGCTATCAAATCAATTATATCCACAGGGTACAAGCTCCGTAATTCCGCGTTGTGCAACCTTCTAAACTCCTCAGTGGCCTCATCTCTCTTCGGACCAAATATTTTACGCAGTACCTTATTTTCGAAAACCTTAAGCCATTGTTCATCCTTCAAAGTAAGCGGCCACGTTTCACATCCGTAAAGAACCGTCGGAAGAATAATAGTTTTATAAATTCTAACCTTTAAGTTTTTAGCAACACTGGATAAAAACACGCATTTCCCATCTTTAACCGGAACTTTTATTTCTTCCAGGATTTCATTTTTTCTTGTTATCATTGAACCTAAATACTTGAATTTCTCTACGTGTTCAAAAGTATGCCCTGATTAATCAATATCACCAAGATCGCCACCGTTTCTGCTACTAATCATATATTTCGCCTAATCGGTATTTAATTCGAGTCCTATTTCCTAACCGGTTTTTATTAACACACTTGTATTTAGTTGTATGGTTTCCGTGTCTTCACCTATCAGTACCAAATCATGGCATACCCCAAAACGGAATCTTATCATCCATATTTAAATTTTTCTCGGTACACATCACCTTTTCTATGACATATTCTAAAGCTATATTAAATAAAACAGGTGAAAGGGAGTCACCCTGTTTCAAACCCGATCGCATCTCAAATTTCTAATAATTATGACTGATTCTAAGTGTAATATATAAGTTGAACGAATTTGATAACCAACTAAAGGTAAAAAAAAAACAGTTTATGTATAATATACCGTTGGAAAGCTAACGATCTTAGAAAATTCTTATGTAAAATGTTGTGGACGAACAAGGCATTTTAAGTGATTGTTGTACATAAACATTTTATACTGAAACACGTTTCCAACGAAACTAAAAGCAATTCCTTAAACTTTTTTTAAATCCAACTTTACTTAATAGTTCCTACCCCAAGGGGTCCGCGAGTTGCCACTGGGAAATAATTTAGAAGGACGGCTAAAGATACAAGTTGGACAAATTTGATGACCAACTAAAGGAGAAAAGAGAAAAATGTTATTTTTTGTTATTTATTTTTTTATTTAAATATTAAGAACAGTAATACAGACGTATAATATACCGTTATATAAGAGAAAGATTTTAGAAAAAATATTATCTGTTACACAAAGTTTTAAAAGGTTATATAAAGTGACTAATAGGGAATAAACGTGTTACTGATTAACAATTTAATGTAGTTGTATTATTAAATCTAAATTATACGTTTAGAAGGAAATTGAATACACGTTTTATTAAAATAAACTTAGAACATTTTTTTAAATTGAAGTATATTAAATAGTTTTTGAATTGATGTTAACAGTCGAGGTAGATGAAAGTCGTGTGTTACCCACACCAGATTTTTTTTTTAGGCAGCAGCGTGTTCTAGTGGATAGAGCACTAGTCTACTGTTCTCTGGGTTCAGGGTTCGAATCACGGCTGTAGCAGAATATTATTTACTTCAGCCTGGGGTATGGAGACCCTTCTTGGGCGAACCCAGCCTCTATTAAGAGGGGGGAAACCTACGGATGAGTGTTATCTCAGCCTAATCACCTCATTGCACGGCCGTTGGCCTAGAAACGGTACGAATAGCTGTATGTACTGAGCCCAAGACCCTTCATAGGTTATAGAGGTACAATTTTTAAAAAAATTAGAAGATGGGTTCATGAAAAAATAAAGCTGCTTCATAATGAAAAGGAAAGTTTTACGGTTCCACCTGTAGCGACAGACTTCCTGCTCGTTTCTCCCCGCGATCTTCCTCCAGCGCTCCAGAAGATGGACATAGGCCGTGGGGACCCAGGTGCCGAAAAGGATAGGATAACCCTGACCCAAAAGAGAGTGAACGAAATGCTGGCAGAGCACGTCCTTGCGGGAGGGGCCGGAATAAACTTGACCTGGAGAAAGCTCCTCTCCCCTCCACAGCGCTCGCCAGTCCGCCTCCCGAGGCCTGCCAGCTCAGTCAGTGCCTCATCGCTCTCTCTCGCTGTGTTCGTGTACGTGTAGGATAGTGTGACAGTTTGTTCTTTAGTGCCTGCCTCCTCCACTATCTTCTATTGGACTCTATTTTATACATTGCTGAGGACCAAGCAGTGGTGAGTTTTTGAAAAAATATTTTTATTTATTTTTACAATTTTACGACTTAAAAAAAAAAAAAAATTCCCCGATCAAGTGATGACTCCGGACCGAAAACATCGAAAATGCATTATCTAAAACACCTCCATCAGCCCACGATGTCAAGTATTCATAAATTAAAAAAATTTGTTTGTGTATAAACACAACAGCAAGGGACTAGAATTGAAACTAATAAAAAAGTGCACGCTTACAAAATAAATACAATCAACTAAAAATAACCTTAACCATCCGAAATAAACCAAAATCAAAGAACATTAAAAAACAGACAATTCAACAAAATTTACTAATAAAAAGTATAACTTCCAAATCACTTGAAATAATTTTGAAAACACTTTTAAAAATCATCGACTATTAAAAAGCACATGGGTGAATTTGTGAATAAATAAATATTCAAATAAATATAACCATAACCAATTATCAAAAATAAAAATTTTTGACACTTTAATCATTTCATATTCTCATCTTATGATTTTTTTTTTAAACTTAACAATAACTACAACTGTAATAAATAAACCCCCAAAGACCAACTACTTTTATAATAAGCTATAATGATAATATAAAATATACACTTCGATTAGATTTAAAATACAACGATAATACACAACCTATTAACAGAAAAGAAAAATTAGTTTAGATATGAATGAAGTCTCAAAAATCGAAATAATAGTTTAATATATTTAAATAAATATCGAAAGCAAAAGTTCCTTGAAACAATTATCTTAAAATGGTATCAATAAATAATATTTATACTACTTGTTATTTTCTTTAAAAATAAAACTAATAATCTTGCCTTGTACAATCAAATAAATTTATTTTTAACGTGAAGATTCAAAATTTCGATTTTTCGCTCCTGATAACTTGTATACAGTAGCATAATTATTAAGTGTAAATATTTGAATAAATAAATGTAATTTTAATTACATCATAAAATAACGAAACCATAGACATCATAAATAAAAGCAATATAGGATGCTGGTAACCTTTTCATTAAAGCCATAAACATAAATAAAATTAAACAAACATATTGACTTCTACTTAGTAGTGAATTCGTTATTAACACTTGTGAATAAATGTTAATTCGTTTTCTAAACCGGTTTAATTTATTGTAATTAATAACGGTACTTGTGTAAATAAATAAAGCTAGCATTTTTATTACTATCATGTTAAAATTAACTATAATCTTTTGAACACAACGTAACCGTACCAATCCGCTTACTCTCGTAAACGTCAGCAATGTTTTCCTTCCGTATACGTAAGTTTAAATGCCACATTAAACATACTTATTTTTGTTCCCTAGAGATTTTAACATATTATTTTTTTCTAATTCTAAAATAATTGTATTCATACTTCGATATTGCGTATACTCTGGAAATAATAATGGGGATTAGAAATTTTTCTAAAATCACTTTTTGGCGCAATTAACTCGAACAGACGAACGTTAGACAAAAGGTTTTTGAACTGATTGTAAGGTTGTTTCTCTCCACTTGACGTCACTTTACACCGCCATTCAACTCCCGAGCGTTTTTATATATAAATGATTAAAATTAATTTTTAGCAATCGTTTTTTTCGTTTTGTTGTTTCCGTAACGGTCAATTGCGTTTTCAAATTTTCTTTAACATGACCTAAATTGTCAATATTTTTTTCTTGACTTCAAGATTTTTTTTTATCTTCTTGTAATTCACAAGTTGAAAAGAAACTGATCCTTCATGTAATTATATAATCTTTTACGGTGCCAATTTTATCTTAAGATTAATAACAGTTTCAAAAGATTAAATTCTTTAAGTGTTGCGTCTTATAACACATATTAAATCGGATTCAAATTTCAATACGGATGGACTTAAAAAAAACTCATTTGTTAAAATTTTAGTGCCTTCCTGAATAAATTAATTATGGCGAATTGGATTAATTTAAACTTGCTTTTATTTATGAGTCTTTATAAATAATATTAAAAAAACATTTTTTCTTTGTTCTACAAAGACGTTTCTTAAAAAAAAAATTATATGGTACATGAACGTAATTCCTTATATAAATGAGTGACACAAGATTAACAATAATTAAAAATAAAAATTGTTGTGGTACCACTGACATCTTATCTTTGTTGCACAAATGACGCAAAATACAAACAACGAAAAAAACTTCAACACGATGAGATTTCGAAAAGGCAAATAAACCATTAACCATTTATAACAGAATTTTGAAAATTTAAGACATGGATTGGTGCTCTGAAAACAAAGATATCTCTAATTCATATCAAAAGAAAGTTCTTGCAAAACAAAAAGAAACAATCCTTCGGGGTCAGTATGCTAATGTATTCGTGAAAATAAGGAATAATAAATTCACATATTAATATGAACAATGAAAACACACGACCTCAGGTCTTAGCTTCATTTGAATACTGAAATCGAGAAGGACAGACAACACGGGAGGTCGATGAAAACAAAGTGAATAATTTATATCTTGACTTTCTTCTAAATTCTAAATATAAACATTTAAGACATAGGACTCAGTTCGCATGATAAGGACGAAGGGGATGGCATTGTGGTCAGAAATCATGGATAGCGAGGTCATGACCTTGTATAAGAGAATGGGTAACATAAAAAAAAAAACATATACATACAGCCTACATATTATGTTGACTGAACCTCACTACAGATTTGGTAGAAAACGTAGCTTATTTTTAAAAATTAAAATAAAAAATTATGTAGATCTAAAGACTTCTTGAATTTTGGCATGTGCTAAGTTCTGCTAAACTTGGTTAATGACTTTAACTAATGAGGGGAAATAATAAAAATATATACATGTATATATACACTGTATTATATAAATGCAAAATTTTATTGAACTGATGATATATTAATATTTGCAAAAACACGGTAGCAAAAATAGTAATAGACTAATATAAAATAGATTATCATTTTCGTAACTTTTATAACGATGTATCGTTAAATGGTAGCTTAAGAAAAATCGTTAGGGTTCACCTGCAGTGTAGTGGGCTACAGCCTTCATAGCCAAGGTCGCGGGTTTAAAACTAGAAGTTGGCTTTGGATCTTTTAATGGAGTAAAAGATCGTTATGAAGTGAAATGGTTGACTGTGGTTGGATATGGGAGAAGTTTGTTCAGAGTGCAGTCAATAAAACACACAATTAAGTATAAAACTTAATTTACTGGTCCGACGTTTCGGGCTAAATTAGAGGCCTTCTTCAGGGCATTAAAAAAACAAACAAAAAAACAAAGATAACAACCTGTAGTGGAATAAATACATAAAGATGATAAGAAAAAAAAATTATACTGATAATTAAAAACAAAGTGAAACAGTAGTTATGACATTTGATAAATATAATAATAATAAAATCAAAAGGGGGGAAAAGAAATTTTAATAAAAGGTGAATAATTAGATAATAGAAAATTAAAATTATCAATTTTAAAAAAAAATTTTACAGTATGAAAAATTGAAACATTATTAAGTTAAAAAATACTTTTAACAGTAAGAGAAAAAGAGTTAGTTACAAATTATGACGTACAAAAGTTTTATACTTTCATAAAATGTAAAACATTATAATATAAAACATAGTGAATAAGTATGTGAAAGATCATTAGCTATGCCGTCTTCCGGAGGGAACGTAAAAAGGTGGTACCGAGCCCGTGCGATGTTAAGTACTTGTTAAAGATCCACATCCTAATGAAACCTGGATAGGAAAAATTTAGGACTCCACATCCGCCGAATAGTCCGCAGTAGCATAAAGTGATATTAAATAAATAAACAACAAAAACGAATTTTAAAAAAGTGTAGGCTTGTTTCATTCCAATAAAGACTATAATATTAGGATCAGATAAGAAGAAAGTAGATAAGTAGTTGCGTAAAAAACGTTTTGAGAGTGTTCAAAGAAATAATACTTTAAAAAAACAATATAATGTATTACAACTTTCTTAGTATATTTATAAATATATATTACTGGAATAAAATATATGGTAGTAAGAGTAGAGTGTACGTGTAAGATCCAATTACGGAGATTGCAAAAGATTGGGATTAAGGTTCCATCTGCGTATATAAAAAAGAGCGTGAACAATCGATAAATCGAATAAAAATCGATAATTATGGCGGAGCGATCGATAGGGAGGGGAAGAGTGTCGCTCTCCTTGTGTACCAGCGGGAGGTTTGCCTTGCTTTGGCCATGGTCGGAGGCCTTGCCAACTATTGCAGCACCCGGAACATACCCAGTCAAGGGTGCCATCCTCTGGTCTCTTCTTCTGGTAGAAGAAGAACAAGAAGGGTGGATCGAAAAATAAATATAAGTCCATTTTCTGAAAGTTCGGGAGTGCTGCAGAAAAGTTAGAAGTTGCCAAGAAAATTCTGGCAAGGCTATAAAGCATAAAAAAAAAAGCTAAGAAAACAAACTTTGTCATTATCATTATACAGTAGAATACATATTTTTACAACGAAAAAAAAAACTATACAGTGATCAGTCGTGAAAATTTGGTTACAGCAAGTACACTTTCAAGAGCATAACGAATCTATACAGAAAGATAAATTATAAAATATAATAATAGATGATCTCTACAGCTTATTTATACAAATGAAAAATTAAATCGACTTTCACTGGCCTCTGCCATCAAAATAAGATTAAGAACTTTTAAATAAAGTTAGAGATGAAAAAAATTAAGAACATTGAGTTTCGATAGAAAGATGTGTTTTATTTAATGATCTATTACATAATTATCTGCAAAAATCAGTTTTATCTGCTTTTCATCAATATCTATATCACCTTTTAAAACTATGAGTATAAGATAGTGTTTTTTTCTAAAAATTTAGCTTTCCAACGGTATGTTATCTATATAAATATTATTTTAAAAAAAAATCATAATAATAAATAACTTATACATGCATCATTGTCTCCTTTAGTTGTATATCAAAGTGGTCGGCTTATATATTTAACCGTTTTTTTTATGAATGCTGACATTATTGTATGGTTAAATATTTTGAATCTAAAAAATTAAATGTACTTTAGAGGAAGAAAATTTTAACCCAGTCAGACTATTTCAATCAGAATGAAACCTACACCGTATTAAAGTCCATTGAATTTTACATTGATAGCTAGAAGTCTTTAAGAAGCAAATGTATTTTTAATTATAATCGCTGTTAAGTTCTTTTTCAAAAGGATAAACAAAAAACTTCGAACATGTTAAAATCTTTACGAAGTCATTTTATAATTACACTCCAAGAAATATAAAGTATCTTTTCCTATAAAAAATCAAAGTATGGAATGAAATGAATCCGAAAAAAAATATACTTCTATTTACGACAGAAACGAATTTAACATTCAAGATTTATTTAAACGAATTTAAGGAGTATTCAGAAAAAAAAAAAAACTTTACTAGAATTCTTATTTTTAAATAAGTTGTTGGACTTCCATGGACAGACAAAATGAGAAGCACGTCAGGAGAGAGACATGTTAGTTACTTATATTATTGTTTACCTACTATTATTAAATAAACCAATCTGAATAAAAAAAAAAAAGAAGTTAAAATCACAATTATAGAAGATAGAGGTAATGTGAATTGGAGAGAAATTGAACTGTGAAATATTTTATCTATTTAATAATTGTACTGTGATTTTTACTACATTGTTGTGTCTGATACTTTTAAATTAAAATAAGACTTATTCAAAATATTACTAAATGTAAAATTTAGTCAGATAAATTTGACATAAGTCTTCTAGATATCATCAGATTTCATTCTTTTTTAGTGTATTGTTAAAAGAGTTATTTTAGAATAGAATAGAATAGAATAGAAAAAAAATTTTATTCTGGGACTAGGTCCCCTAAGAATAACAGTTATGTACAATAGAAATATGTAATATGTCTGGCCAACAGACAAGAAGCATGATTAATTATTATTTACAAAAAATTACAATTATTTACAATGAGAAAGATACCATACATAAGAAATAACAAAGAAATTAATGAAAAATATATATCTTCTAATTTTATCTTCTGAAAAACTAAAATTTTATTCAAACAAAAGCAAATTAAAGTTTGGGCGGTAAACAGTAATCTTCATTCACTCAATGTAGATTTCTATCATATATCATATCACATTTGCTGATCGTCTATTTGGGATGACAGAAGGTATAGGAAAAGTTGGGATTTGAATGAGGATAAAGAGGCAGCATGGCGGATGTGGATAGGTAGAGAATTCCAGAGTGTGGTAGAGCGAACAATAAAGGAACGATCAAAAGTTTTGGTTCTGTGGGTAGGAAGATAAAGGTCAGACTGTCGCGATCTAGTTTCAAGGGAGTGGACTGAGGATTTAAATTGAAGGAGACTGTGGATATAGGAAGGATGCTGGGAGTTAATAGTTTGGTAGAGGTATGATCCAAGGAAATATTGTCTGCGGGTTGAGGGGAGGAGCCACTTTAATTCACCGTATAAGTGGGTAACATGAGACCTCCTTGAAGTACCGAAGACAAATCTCAAGGAAATGTTCATAATGCGCTTTAGTCTGCCTTCAAGCACAGCCGGGAGGCCGTCATACACCGCACAACAATAGTCAAAGTGGGGGAAAATAAGTGAAGAAACGAGGAGCTTACGAGTGGATAGGGGAAGGAGATGACGGGAGCGATGGAAAAATTTAAGAGTACTTATTGTTTTTCGGGAGATTTGGGCAATATGGGGTTTCCAGGAGAGGGCTTGGTCGATGGTGATACCTAGGTTTTTGACAGTGGAACTGAACGTAATTGGGTAATTATTAAGGATTAGATTTGGAAAATTGGAATTAGATTTGAGAAGGGAATTGGAACCTATTACTATTGCTTGTGTCTTCATGGCATTTAGCTTAAGTTTATTCTGAATTCCCCAGGCGCTGATTCTATCCAGGTCCTCCTGAATCTTGGAAAATGCTAGTAATGTCTCAGATGGGGAGAAGGATAGGTAGATCTGGAAATCATCAGCGTACAGATGGTGGGAGCAATGATGAATAGATTTGGGAAGGTCATTGATGTAGGAATTAAAAAGGAGAGGAGATATACTTGAACCCTGGGCCACACCTGCCGAAAGGGCAAGAAAGGAAGATAGAGGATGATTAGGAATGGTGACAGCTTGGGTTCTACCAGAGAGAAATGAGTGAAACCAACGAATAGTGCTGTTAGAAAAGGATAGGGATTGTAGTTTGGAGAAAAGGATGGAGTGGTCCATGGAGTCAAAAGCTTTTGAAAAGTCTAGAAGTATTAGTACGGTCAGTTTCTTTTCATCCATAGCAGTATGTAAGTCGCTGGTGATTTTGAGGAGAGCGGATTGTGTGGAAAAACCAGGTCGGAAACCGGATTGGAGAGGATCAAGAAGTTTAGACTTTTCAAGGAAATTAGATAATTGAGATTGGACTATTCTTTCTAAAGGCTTGGAAAGGTTAGATAGAATGGAAATAGGGCGATAGTCTTTAGGAGATGTAGGATTAGAGGTTTTATTGATAGGATGGACTATTGCTTTTTTCCAAGTAGATGGAAATATAGAATTTTGGAGGGAAAAATTATATATGAATAGAAGAACTGGTAGGATTTCGGGAAGGCATAATTTTAATAATTTGACGGGTATTCCGTCAAATCCTATTGAGTTGGTATGGGATTTCATTACAGAGGAGATAAGGTCGGTTGGTGTGATATCGGAAAAATAAAAATTATCTGGATTAAATGATGTAACTGAAGAAAAATCGGAAGAATGTGGAGAATGATTATCAGAGGAGGAAGATGAAAAGTATACATTTAATTCATCTGGAGAGGTTTGATAGGATGGTGAGGAAGAGGATTTGCAAAGAGACAGTTGGCGAAGGAGTTGCCATTTTGACTTTGAATCGGGAGCAGAGGAGAGAGTTTCGTGAAAGTAATTAGATTTTGCTTGTCTAATTGTTGCCTGAGTCAGATTGCGGAGTGCCCTGAATGCTTGATAGTCTTCCGTCAGTCTAGTACGTCTAAAGCGTCTACGGGCAGCCTCACGCCTCTTTTGTAAGTCTTTTATTTCTGGACTCATCCAAGGAGCAGGGCGGTGGCGGAAGGTACAGGTTTTGAGGGGAGCATGTTTGTCAAGGATACTGATAAGGTTAGAGGTGAGGATATCGACCATTGAATCTATAGAGGTACAAGAATATATATCGTCCCACTTTAGGACTTCAAGATCGGATTGGATGATTTCACGGGTAAGGGAGTTGATATTACGGAAAGTTGTTGTTTTAGGAAGGATTGTTGGAGTTTGGATATTGTATGAAATTTGTATTAGGTCATGACAGGATAAGAATGGGACTGGTAATTGAGATGAAGAGAGGAGGCTATGTGCTGAATCAATTACATGAAGGTCGAGCCAGGTATCTGAGCAATGAGTATGATGGGTGGAAGAAAAAGGTACAATAAAAAGATTAAGGGAAAAGAAGAGATTTTCGAGGTACAGTTTGTCATTGGAGTTGGAAAGGAAATTGGTGTTGAAGTCGCCGGATATTATAATATTGTTATAGAGAGGAACGTAGCTGTAGAGGGTAGTTTCAAAAGGAGCATCAAACGGAACTAAAGGAGGGCGATACACCACTGCAAATAAGAGAGGATGATTATTACAAATAATTTCAAGGATGATAAATTCAATATGAGGATGATCGGATTGGGTTGAGACATCCAGGATACGCGATTTTAGGCTATTATGTACATAGAGACCGACTCCTCCGCCAGTGCGGCCTAATCGGTCATGACGTAAGAAGGAGTGGTCGGGTAAGGAAATAGAAGAGGAGGGAATGTAGGGTTTAAGCCAAGTTTCTGATACTGCAATTATATGGTAAAAGTTCTGGGTAAAGTATTGAAGGAATTCATCATAATGAGCGGGCAAGGATTGGGAGTTGACGTGACAAATATTTAGGATACTAGTCATAGGAACGGGATGGGGAAAAACACTGATGGTAGGTAAATGACGTAGCTAAATTTTGGTTAAATTTAAAGATTAAAAGAAAATAAATACAAAATAGAACAATCAAAAGTGTTGAGTGAAGAATACTTGAAAAATTAAATAAATAATGACTAATGAAGAAATCAAAAATTGTATAAAAATAAAAATATACCGTGACACTAAACATTAAACTCAGTAAATTACAAATAAAGTCCATGGTGTAAATCCGTTTGTAGCCAGAGAGTAGACGATAGTCAGGACGTCAGCCGAAGACCTCTAGGTCCTGTGCTCGGTCGATGAAGACCACCGGATGTCCGTCGTCCTTACGACAGCGAACTCGGCCGGCTGAAAACCAAACATATTTTAGTTTTCCTGGCGATCTCTTCTGTCGGGCGAGCCAGTAAAGGTGTTATTATTTTATTATTCGTGATAAGAATATTCCTTGATAAAAATAGCCTTCGTTGGCAATAAGATCTCTTTCTATCAAGGCAGCATATAATTCTGTTATATGCCATATAATTTTCATCGATAAAAATAATAATTCTGTGTTAAATGACACTAATGAAATACAAGCCTGATAAAAAAAAGAAATTTTAATAATTCGTTGATAAATAATTTAAAATAAATAAATAAGGAATGGCTCGAGTTCCAGAATGAGGCCAGTGCTAGGCGCTGGAAGCTGCAGTGAAAGGAGAACTCTCTTAAGGTCCCGAAATAGATTTAGGGTCAAATTTTCAATTTATAAAAATAAAATCAGATCAAAATACTGGTATATTCAATTCATATGTTTATCTATAAACGTACTTGATAAGTTCAATTAAATTTATCTATTTTCTAAAATTAGTCAAAAGAGTATTAGACAAAAAAAAAAAAAAAAATCAATTGTAAATAACTTTTCACCAATAAATAAACACATTTCTTTACCCTAATCTGACGAAGAATCGGACTAATATATTGCAAGTATTGATAAACAAGGTATATCATCAACAAATTCGAATATATAATCTTTTAAGAATTTAATATTGTAAAAATTACCAATTGTTTACAGACCAGTAAGATTAAAAAATAACGCGTTTTTTTTTTTTTTGTGTTATTAATCAATGGGCTAAAATGTCAGAAGTAAGAAGATACTAACAATATATTTACAACTGTAGTTTATATATACAATACATTTTTGATGTTAGAAAAGGAATTTTCAACAAAATCGCATAAATGAGTAGCTAGTTATTAAAAAGAAATTGCCGACCAATTAAGAAAATCTACATAAAAGTAGATAAGAATTTATAATAAACGCTTAATTGAAGGAATCGCCGTCGAGAGTTTTTTTTTTTTTTTTTTTTTTTTTTTTTTTAAATATTAGCTTGTTATCTCAATGAAAACTGTTCAAGAATTAAAAAAAAATATATATCTATAAGTTTTACATTATTCGTATGTACACTCTATGACCCGAAAACTTAATTAAAATTTTTTATTAATACACCTCAAAAATAAATTTTATGAAAATTCTATCTCTGTACATGATTTTATGGTAATTTTATTTATGTTAATATTAAGGATAAGACAAAGATGATGTTAAGCTTGGCCGAAATGAGAGCGTATTTTCACTATGACCTGGTGATCTTGGGCAGATTTTGGCTTACTTTCGCCCACTTTCTCTCGAAGCCCCTCACTGACCCTATTGGTACCGCTCCGTACAACCTACAGCATGATCCTTCGCCCATCGAAGGGTCAGGTACCCACTTTCCTATATGCGATGCGGAGGATGAAGATGAAAGTAAGAACCTCGCGTAAATTGCCTATACCTCGTTAATCTGTCAACGTTTGCATTAAAAACCCGTTCCTAGTGGAAAGTGAGATAGAACGAGTTCGAAGTACATGGATGTGAGGATTTCTTGCGTAATGAAATTTGAAATTCCCTATTAAAGTTATATATGAAAAGACAGAAAATACTTTCACTATTTTTTTTTTTTTTATAATTAACTAAGAAAAAAAATAGCCCTCCCCACTCAAACTTTATA
Organism: Piezodorus guildinii; assembly: GCA_023052935.1. Lineage (NCBI taxonomy): Eukaryota > Metazoa > Arthropoda > Insecta > Hemiptera > Pentatomidae > Piezodorus > Piezodorus guildinii. The sequence continues at coordinate 96,669,781 of CM041296.1, read as the reverse complement.
ATTCGTTATAAGAAACAATTGTTTAATTGATTTATTTAAATTAACAACAGTTTGTAATAATAGAAAACGTAAAAGCGTACTGTTATGAGGGTTTGTAATGTGTTATGAAATAACCACCCAAAGAAACTATGGTGATTTTTAGAAAAATTATGGATACCATGTATTCGATCAGATAAAATATATTTTTTGGGATGTTCCCAGCTCTAAGTATGTTCGAATCCAACTTATCACATTGAGCTGATAATAATAAGTACTTAGAATCGGCGAGATATCTAGTAAGTAGATAATTTCATTGACTCTGTCAATATGCGAAACCTTATCATTGTACGCCATAATTTGAACAGATAGAGTAATAAATAAAAATACGTATATCCTAGGCATTGACCAAGCATTTATATATTAATTGGTGATTTTAGGAGAAAGAGAGTTATATAGAATCCTCGAAACGTAAAGGAAGAAAATTAATAAATTAATTAAACTAAGACATTTTATTATAGAACACGACTATTTTTTCTAAATTATTTTATTCGTTTAGCTTTATACCATTTACACATACACTGTGGAGCTACAACAAAGGTACATGGAGGAAAAATGGATTTTTATGGGAATGTTCACCAATTTTGCGATACATTTTACATGGCAATATAATGATGGATTATCTCGCAAGGAAGGGTATTACGTTTTCCACTCGTGCTTAATCATCCAATACTGATTCCTTTGTCGTTCCTTGGGTACGTAATACAGGTGTTCACTACCACACCTGCCTGGTTACAATCTCATGGCCGATAAAACCTCAAACACTTTGAAGGGTGGTTGGTAACACTTAACTCAAAAATAAGTTTGATAACAGAATATTTTCTGGTCCTTTCAAACTGTAATTGCCATTGAGAGATTGTTTCAACTTTATTCGGGCAATCAAAGAAAAATTAACTAAATATTGGATCGTAGAGAACAGTTTTTCTTTAAAAAAAAAAAACGGTTTAAAAAAAATGTACATTGAATTCCGGTCGTGGAAGAATATTATTTAATCTATTATATCAGCCGAAGGGCGACCCTTGGGTATAGAGACCCGTCTGTGGCACACTCAGCCTTTATAACTTTATAAGTGGGTACCCAACAATTGGGGGCGAAGGGAGGAACCTGGCGGCTGAGTATGATCTCTGCAAAATCACCTTGTACTTCCGTTGGCCTAAAAACAGTACGAATCTTTATATGTTTTAGAATTTTATATAATACAATTACTGTTCTGATTTTGATCTCGGCAAAATGATCACATTTTACAACCGTTCAACTAGAAACAATACGGATCCAATATATACCATATATCCCTTTACATTTTTTTTTTTGGTGAAACAAAATAAAAAAGTCTATAAGTGGATAAAACTATATAATGGTATATCAATATAAATTATAAATTTATGTTAGATATATATTTATAAATATATAATTATAAATATATTTATAAATATATATCTAATATAAATTATTTATAAATAAATATATTTAAAACGAGTTGTAATCAAAATTATTGGAACCGCTTTTGAGAAAAAGTCCACAAATAAATAGTATTTTTGGACACCGAATCAGAGGAAAAAAAAAAAAAAAAAAAAAAAAAAAAAAAACCTGACAACTTGTAATTCCTGTAAAAATAAGCGAATGGAAAAAAAATTAATTCCTAAAATACAATTAATTACATTAATAATTCATCACGTGTCTTCCTATTGTTGCATTATCTGAAGAATTTATAGTGGTTGAAAAAAATAATAATAATAAGAGAAAATATTAACACAGAGAAAAAATACATGATTATTTACATACAAATTTCTTCAATTGCAGTTGGTGAGTAACCGGTTAACTGAAACTTGAGGAATGGTGTAGTGATCACGGGATTGCACAAGATACTACTGCACAAAGTATATCTCACATTTAGTTTTTTTATAAAACAAAACGTAAGCATGAACATAACAAGGACCTTATTATTTAATTGATAAAAATATCTTTGAGTGAGGAAGAGGATCTATATGAGTATATCTTGAGGCCATCATGGACGCCAGCTGAGTCACCCCTAGAAGGTTAGACGATAGTTCCACATCTTCCGTCTTCTTTGTTTATTCAACTCCCATAAAACTTTCCATAACGTTTTTAAATAATAATAAAAATATAATTAATTAAAAGTACAAAAATATACAGAATTTAAATTACATATCGTCACCGATACGAGATAAAGTTCCAGTAGTCATCAGGAAAGTTATTGGGTTGGATTTTATACTATCGCATACAATTTTATACAGTATTTTATAAGTAGTTATTGCAAATTAAAACAATCTGCTCATATTACACACTCGTGAACTATAAAAAACTATTCCAAGTAATTAAAAACTAAAAGAAAAAAAAAAGATATAAATTGAGAAAAAAAAATTAACGTGACTACATCCACACGCAAATAAAATATTTTAATTATTTAATTACGTTAATTTTTTAGTATTATGTTTTGGTTCATTCTTTGAGTATCGTTCGAATTTATATAGAAGTCAAAATATGACAAAGATGATATTTGATAGGTCCTAAATGGTAATAGTTAAGGATATGTACAAGGATATACGTAAATATGTTTTTTAAGGGAGCAATTAATTAATTACTAACTTAAATATTCAATTTCCTTATTGAATTTTGTTTTGTTTTTTTGACCAAACATCTTGAAATTTTCAAACAATGAGTAAGCCAATATTAAAAAATGATATGTCACTTTACAGTTCTTCATCATTATAAAAATTCTAAATTTTCTTAATACTTTAAATTAATTAGTTTTAGTTTATTATTTTCAATAATGAACCTTTGTAAACGACTAACAAAATAAATTACCCCGCTTCCCTTCACAATCTGAAGTCCTATGTTTCAAGATACGTAGAACACGAGTAACGAATAAAAATAATTCCGTTTGTCTACTGTAAAATTTTAAAAATACTAAGTTTTATGGCTTCACAAAATAGCGGAGATATAGCGTTTTGAACTTATTGTTACTAGTGGTGATTGCCCATTTTTCTTGAATATAAATTGAAAGTTTTTCTGGTTGACTGTATTTATAAATACAGTCCATAATACATAAAATAAAAATATAATTAAATTGCCTACAAAACAAAACAAAACAAAAAAAAAATTAAAAAAAGGTAAAGAAAAAACAGATATGTAGTGTTTTAAAATTAGCTGTGGTGATTGGTTATTTTCCTTTGATTAATTTATCACTATACATATAAGTTAATTGTTTTTATACAGCTATATTAATTTTTATACTCTAATATAATTATTTGGAAATCATTGTGTAATGATTTTTTAATTTGATTCTAAAAAATACTTTTTAATTTTATCATTTCATAAAATTTATAATCCTTTAATGGAGAAGGGCTCTAGATTTTTAAGTATCTTATCTTTAAAAGCTTGAGAATCGCACGTTCGGTTAAATATTGAAATATTTTACGCACATTCAATTTATCCACTGCTTTTTTTTTGTTATTATGAAAAAATATATATTATCCCAACAAACGTTAAGATCTTAAATTCAGTACGTATAGTTATTCATACTGTTTAGTTTATAGGACTATGCAAGGAGGTAATAAAAATGGTAACATGATACACTAATGTTCTGTTTATTAATGTATAGACATTTCATACTGTTATTATATCAAACAAACTTAGTGACGGGTTATTTGCCATTGTAAATTTTTTCGTATATGCCGGAAGGCTAAGTTCTACATTTTTTCCTGACCGATGAAGTGTATCACATTAAGCCATTAATCGTAACTTTCATCAAAACTTCAAGTAGTTAATTTACCTTTGATTTCACATGCTGTTTTTTCAACGAAGAAGTAATAACATCCACGGCGAAAAACCTCAACAAACGACTTCACTGAAAGAAATCCTTTGTGAAGCGAGAGGCGAAAGTTGTGCTTTCTCTTCTGCTCCGTCAAATGTGATTACCTCTTTCAAGTTTTTTGTACATATTTTTATATGTGCTTTTATTATTTTTTTTTTGTTTTAAGAAATAAAATAAGAGTAAAAAGGAATCCTAAAACACAATGTCACCGTTTCCTCATTGTTTGTATAATGACGTATGGGTTTTATTTAATTTTGAACTGTGAAATTGAATGATAAGATAAGCGTTAATCGCTTGAATGATTCCCTCGTTGATTTAACAGGGCGAAATAGGTAGAAAATCAAGTACAGGTGTACTTCGTTTGTACACTTTATTGCACTTTATTTAACAAAAATTTAACATAATTATATAAATATTTGACAACAGGCGTTCAGAATTCATTGTTCTTTTTAATAAAAATAACATACTTATTTTTTCTAAATATATATTAAACATTAGCCCCATATGCGACAATGGTCTGAGCACATACCATTATTATTATTTTTTCTTTTTTTTTGCAGTGCCTCTATGTTGCAAGAGAATTTGGCATTTAATTGTTATATTTTGTAATTTTGTAGTAGAGCTAGGTATTTTTCAAAAAATACACAAGGGTATTTACTTCCTTGTGAGAATGTATTTATATTGTGAATCACAGGACTGTTTATTTTGCTAAATCGAAGAAAAAATGCCATAATATTTTTCCTATTTCTGAATCATTCTCATGTGACTTAAAAATATAAATAATTTACTTGCAGCAAATATTTCGAATGTACAACGGTATAGAAGTCTCGCATATAGTTTTAAACGCCTAAATGACAATTTTAGCTTAAACAGGAAAAGTCGTACAAAAATGAAATTTGTTATTAAAAATAGTGTGTCATAAATGTTGGGATGACATTTTTACCAAAATGGACCATTTCATAATCATAATAATACACAGATTTTATATTATTCACAATATTCTGGAATACTACTCAAAAACGGATTTCATTAAATTTGTTATTGATGTAACAAATACTGACATAAAAACAAACATAAAACATCGATGTGCTTAACTAAATACAGGATGAAATTAGTCCGGGTGGCGATCAGTAAAAAAAAAATAACAATAGTTTTAACTATGTATTGTTTTGTCAACGTTTCGACCCACATTCTGAGTCACCATCGGGACTAAAGGAGTCCGCAGTCCCTCAGGGCAGATAGCAAGGCCAAGACTAATTACAGTAATTAAATTAGTACTCATTATTAATTATTATTTATTAATAATTAATAATAACATTAGTTGTTTGTTTGTGCTTTAAGGCGTAAAACATCATGGTCAACGCCTGTATATTTAAATACATATTAAACATCTAAAAATAAAAAATAAATAAAATAATAATAATAGTCTCTACTTATTCCCTAGGATTCTTGCTAAGTAGGGGGTGAGTCCCATTTTACTGATATGCGATTAATTAAATTAGTATTTCATTGACTACAGTTTAATTAAATACTATATAATGCCAGTTAGATCTTATCTAATATAATATAATAGTCTGGGAAAGGTTAGGAAATATTTAAAATATCTTTTGTTAAAGTACTTAAATTTAAAAATAAAATAATCTTTTATTATTCGTAGTTATAAAAAATATATATAACATAATTTATCTAAGGGAAAAAAGAGAGAAATATTTTTTAAAGTTTAAAATAAATTTCCACAAATTAGAATGGTAATACATACGTATAATATACCGTTGAAGAACCCTTAGATTTAAGTATTTGCTGCCATTAAAAATTCCTTTTTTTTCTTTTTTCTAGAATTAAATAGAAATATTTCCAAACTAACTAATAATTATATCAAATTTAGAGGGAGAGGGTGTAAAAAAATTGTGATACTCGAACCAGATTTTTTGATAATTCAAAAGAATAATATTAATATATTTGATATAATACCATAATGTCTTTAAACATACCGATTATTATAATCTTTAACCACAATCTCAGAGAGTTTTATCTGCAGAAACAATCAGGAATTCTATCGGTTCTAAATTATAATTGGCTATAAAATAAAATGATATCCAATTGTACGATATTACCGCAATAGTATTGAAGTATCGAATTGATATTTAAGCTAAGTAATAGAAGGTTTGGCCTTTATTAATTCAACTGTGCGGGAATAGCGAAGCCTTGGGGACATGTGCATTAAAGGGCCTTCGTGCTCAATGTCTTTCTGTCTTTTATCCCTTCCACATTTCCAGTATTTATGTTTCGCCATAAAAATATAATAGTAAATATTATATTTCATTGCATATAGGTCGAACTCTGTGCTTTGGTTTTTAAGCAGAAGAGGCCATAAAATTTGCGAAACGACTTGAAAAAATAAAAACACCAATAAGCACTTTAACAGAGTATATGATATAATAATAATTCATCACAGTAATATAACATTAACTTTATTTTCCGTTTAAACTCTATTTTTTTAAATTTTATGAAAAATTGCATATCTTATCATCCAGTTTACCTAGATGGGTATCATGTAATATTATCATATTTTTTATTGATATATTTGTAAATTGAAATAAATATTTATAAATAAAAATATTGATTAAAATTTTCTGTTTAAAAAAACAAAACATAAACACTTCTTTTTTATGCAACATTATGATGACGTGCATTATGATAAGATAAATTTAAAATATGTAAATATCGAATTGATTGCATATAAAAAATAATAATGCCATATTGAATTAAAAAGTCCCCTTTTATATTAATTACTCCGTTTATAATAACAATATCTAATATTTTGCCTGTTAAAAGTGGGTATCCAAAATATGGAAAAAAATAGATCACGGTCTAATTATCTAGCACGGACGTTAGTGTAGTTTTATCTAATAGTAAAAATCTCTTTATACATATATATATATATATATATATATATATATATATATATATATATATATATATATGAACCCTTCATTGGTTGTAGGATACATCTTTATTTTGTGTTCTTTTTTCTATTTTTTCTTATAACAACATATTTATTTTATTTTTTTTAGGTATTTTAATTGAAAATTCAAATAAATTTTTTTTTTCTATTCAATTTAAAATAAGAAATTATAATATAATAAGTAATAATTTCTATATTAAGCTACAAATAATTTATACATCCTACCAATATTATGTAATTGTCTTTTAAAATAATTACATATCACCTTGAATATTTTTTTAACTAAATAAATTATAGAATATAAATAAAAACATCAGAAAATCTAATTGAAGAAAAAAGTTTAATAATTAGAACTTGTAATGACCAGGTAGTTTTCATGTATTACAAAAAAAAAAAAAAAAAAAAAAAAAAAAAAAAAAAAAAAAAAAAAAAAAAAAAAAAAAAAAAAAAAAAAAAAAAAAAAAAAAACAGGTTTAAATAAATACCTACAAGAAAAAGTAGTGTTTTTTTTAACGATACTTTCAATAACATATAATCGTATTGATCTATTTAAAAATTATTATGTAAAAATAATAATAGAAATAGAAATAATAGCCAATTGAAAGTTATGTTATTACATAAACTAATAATATGCTTGCGCCACTGAATTATAATTTTTTAATACCTTTCTTTAAAACGAACTTTTGATTCGTTTCTCAGACGAATAATTCCTGAACCGATTGATTTTACTAACCGAGAATTGCCATTGAATAGATATTTTTTAAATAATAATTGTTCTTAATACAAGCTTCTATATTATTGAATACTAAACGGACAAAATGCATTGCAGTCAGATAAAAAGCAACAGGTGTCCCTTTTGATAAGAATGCACCTTGCGAATTACTGATCAGTGAAATCTCCAAAGACACATGTAAAGCCATAAATTATTTATTTTATGTATTAAGTAATTATAGTAGCTCACTAAGGTTTATAGCATTAGTCGATAGAGTTTTATTATAAAGGGGATATAAATTAAAAATGACTAAATTTAAATCTGCTTCTGCTTGAATGATCTTAACTTCCAATCTACAACAAAAAGCTTATTTTTATTACCATCTATTTGGGCCTATTTGGAAATATGGGATTAAGCTTTGGGGCTCTACTAAACCATCAATGCCTCTCACCCATAAAATAATCCATTATAGAATTTAATACTGTCTCGGCTCGAAATAGATGTACTAATTTCAATTTCCAACTCCCTGCACTCATAAACCCTCTTGTACATAACGTGAATACCTTTCTATCACCGATAATCTCCAAGGAGATTGAAAATAAGATGGACTCTAGATCTGGTAATTTAAATAAGACTTTAAAAGGCTGCCAATAGGCATATAACCTTACCTGTTGCAGAGCTAAACATGCTTGAAATTTCAATACTTAAATTTTTACAAAATAAATATTCCGTAATAAAAATATGTATTCGAAATTAATACCAGAAGAGTAAATAAGATGAAAATCAGATACAGAACGCAGGTTTCAATGTTATTTATTTTGTCAACAGTGTTGACTTGAGTTGAACCGAACGTTATCAGAAGACGCCAAAGAAAACGTCAGCCAGAATCCCTATTGACAAAATATCTGAGATAAAAATTTGGTGACTGACCTCTCCTCGGATATTTCGTCGAATGAGAAAAAAAAAATGATTTATTTTAGTGTTTACAATTTTTGGATTTTTTTCAGGATAGATGACTTGATAAATTGAGCGAGTACATCGTCATACCTCAAGAGATATGTTTTTATAAATATCTGAAAGTATTGCACAATATTATGGCTAAATAAATCATAATAAAATTCAGTAATAAGTTATTGTCAAAAATCTAATTTAACGTAAAGTTAACCAATATTGCTCTAAAAGACATACCTGGAAGAATAATTGAATTAATATTAAAAAGTAATGAGACTGGTAAATAATTTGTAATAAGCTGAACGCTTCTGAAATGTTAACACAAAAAACACTTTTGAACTTTAGGTTTATTCTGAATTGTAAAAATATTAGAATACACATACACTGGAAATAGAAAAAAATATATAAATAATTTAATTGTATAAATCTGAATTTGAGTATACTTTGAGAAGCAACGGAGGAGTGGTCGATGACACAAAAAAAGACTATAAAAAAAACTTAAAACTTGAAATTTCGGAGAAAGAAATACTCAAACATTGACTGAAATTCACCCTTTTCATAATTAATTACTTCGCCCTACAAAAACACTGCGTAATAATGTAGAGATTTTGCTGTTTTCATTGAACAGCAAAAATCTCAAAAATACTTTTCTCCCTTGCCGTTGACTATAGGTCATTATATATATATATATATATATATATATATATATATATATATATATATATATATATATATATTTTCTTTTTGAGGTAAAAAATCGGCTGTCACATTCTAGACACAAATTAATTAAGTTGAGTCACATATTAATTTTTTGTTTTTATTCTTGTGTCCTAACATCCTTGATTGCCATACGAAGGCGTGTTTTGCACTATTTTAAAGGTAATCAAATGATGAAGTTTTTCTGAGATCCGGAAAATCTAAAACCTAACGATAGAACCTGAATAGCTTCGTGAAATGTCGGAATATTCTTGGAATTATTTAAATTAAAGTTTATGCATGACGATGAGCGACACTTACTTTCTGATTTTGAGGGTTTGACTTCTTAATCTTCTGGGAAATTGTCTGTATTTTCATTTGTACTACTTATTTTTATGTGCGTGCGCATCAAGTAGCTTGGTTTGAGTTTTTCTCATGACAACCATAGATAACACCAAAACAATGGGTCATATGAACTTTTTTGTTCCACGTAAGGTCCAGTATCTCCTCTCGCAATATGACGAGACATTCACGAGACACCTGTATAGAGAACTAGCGGCTTAAAATATGATAAAATCGGGCATATCCTTCCAAATAGTAAAATTAGCGCTTTCCGTGGTAAACCACCCTCGCTCCCTTATATAAACAGACATGCTATATCGGACAGATTCTTGCATCTGGAAGAGATTTTATATAAAAATGTCCTTTTTCGTTTTTTTTTTGTAGTTTTTTTTCATCATTGTCGTAATTGTTCTTTTGTTTGAAGACGGACGAAAACTGTTGAGTTTTTTTGAAAAATGATATTTTAAAAAAAATTATGACGACGCTGCTGAAAAGCGGTGAAATGAAATGATAATTAAGATGGATATGCATGAAGCTTGAGAATGGCCCTAGAGGCTGAAACGATGCGATGACTGGATTAAATAAATTGTTAAAAAAAAATATATATCCAAGAATTTCTTTCGTAAAACGGCCTAATATTTATCGAACAAAAAGTCCTTTTTAGTGTTGTTATAATAGTAACCACTGAATTGTTTTGATTCACATCCTTTTACCAGGAGAATGAAGTCAAAAATAGTGGTTCTCTTCCATTTTGAATCGTATCCTAGTTACAAGATATGTCGCTTGTTAAGAACCCTTATAACTAAAATGGCTACTTGAACATGGAATAAAAAATTATTTTATTATTTTATTTTGGTAAAATTATCCCTTTTCTTGCGTAAACCTACCTCCCACCCTTATATAGGTAGTTAGACTTATGCCATTTCGTATCGATTCTTGCATCGGGAAGAGAGTTTCTATAAAAAATGTCCTTTTAAGTGTGGTAATAATAGTAAGCACTGAATTATTTTGATTCGTATCCTTTTAAAAGGAGAATAGAGTCAAAAATAGTGGTTCTCTTCCATTTTGAATAGTATCCTAGTTACAAGAAGGCAACTTTAACTTCAAATAAAAAAATAAAAAAATTAAATATTTCTTAAAATATGAAAATAGGGCATATCCTTCGAAGTAGTAAAATTAGTCCTTTCCGTGCTTACTCGGCGCTTAATTTAAAAAGGAGGCAAACTTGGAGAACATAAATACCGCTTGTGAGAGCGAACAATTTATCACAGGTTTTAGAAGCTAGTGTACAGAAATGGCAACTACCCGACCAATGAAGTATATGAAGGAACCAGGACAATTTGAGGAGTGAAAGTGCGGCTGAGTCAGTTTGGCTTGCATATCTGCCCCGGCCTTGAGCGGAAGGTCCCAAACCAGGAAGGGATCTCTCGAGGTCTTCCAGCTATCTAGCCTTCTAGTCGCTCTATCTCTCTCTATATATTCACCATCTCAAATCTCCAATTCAACTATAGCCTATACGTCATGTTTCCTTGTCGGATAATTCGCTCCTATCTTAGTCTGGATCGGTTTATGGCGGTTGTGCGATCCACGGCAATGACTGCTCTGAGAAGGTTGGTTAGAGCTATGCCAAGATTGACGTAAAATATGAAAAGGTAATGGTAAATCGTTAGCTGGAAATTGGAATCGTAATTCAACCATAAGTGGCAGTACAAGAACGCATTTATAATTCCATTGTGACTGCCAATCAACAATATTTTATCCTTTGTCTGCACTTCTAGGACATAATTCGAAGGTAGTTTTTAATAAAGATCGAATTATAATTTTTTTTTTAGGTAGAAACCTTAGGGATGATATTTCTAAATTTCTTCCGAAGAATTTTTATTTTATACAAGCGGACCCGACAGACGATGTCCTGTCTGAACTATGTCTTAGTGAAATCGGTCAAGCCGTTCACGCGTGATGCAATGACCAAGGAAAAGGGGGATTAATTTTAATATATGTAGATAAATAGATTACCTTGGGAAATTAAAAAAGCAAAATATTTACCAAAGTAACTTTTCTCTTTCTTTTCTTTGTTAAGATCCTTCTCATGACTGATATAAACATAACCAAAAAATAATTAGAAAAATCGGTCAAGCCTTTCACGCGTGACACCCTTCTTAAGGATCCTTAAAATTAAAAAGCAATTACAACTCTAAATTATTGTTTTTAACTTTTAGGATCCTGAAGACGGGTGTGATACCACGAACGTTGGTTATGTGAATTTAATATAAAATAAAATTTTTTTGGAAGAAATTTAAAGATGTCAGCCGTAAGTTTTCTACCTCAAAATATTGCTCAATTTCTTCCGGTTACTAGGATTACAATAATAACAATTTTTTTTTTTAATTAAATTAAAAATTCGGACACAGTAATTCGGAAAATCCCTCCCTACCGCTGTCTGTACCATTCCAAACATCTTTGTTCAGTGCTCTTTCAAAGTTTGTAATATCCTAACAGTTCTACCTATATAACAGTTCTACCTCTGTATTATTTCAATAGTAAGTAAATTTTTAATCATTTATTTTATAAGTATTTATTACGATAAATAAAATGATCAATTAAGATGTCTATTAAACTACACTATATTCATTCTTAGAATTTTTAAATTAATTCAAAAATGTTTTCTTTCTCTGAAACCATAATAATGCCATCTACTAATTATTGTATGCAAATTTTAATATTCTGTTTTTTAGGACATGAATATGAAAACAGTAAATTCTTGAAATGTATCCCAAAAACACAATTGTTAATTTATTGACTGAACCTCGGGACCCGTAGAAAACGTAAATTACCAACAATAATATGTATACTATTTGCATTGCTATGAAGCCAGTGAAATCCTAACTATGTATTAGCTATAAAGTAAAACTTCTATTTAAGATCGGCAGTAGTAAAAAAAAAAAAGTCTATCAGACGTGCAGCCGTGAATCGATTTTGGAGAAAGAAAACGTTTCTAAAGCTCATCTAACTCAAAAAAAAAATTAAAGATACAACAACGGATGGAGCAGTTTCAATGCTCAGTATTACCCATTTCCATCACAACTATTAATTAATTAGCTATTTCCTGTTATATTTTGTCGATTATAGATTCTATGGCAACGCATTTTTCAGCTTAATTTCTTTTAAAGGACAAAGGTTTAAGTCATTCCAACTACATTACATAAGGCAAGGACGTTGTAACCAGCGAAAGATCAATTCGCATTTACCTTCGGGTTTATTTATTTAAAGGAATTCAGAAAGAAATGTGTATTCCTTCATTGTAAACATTTTAAATTTAAATCATGACTAAGGTACTAGGAAACATTTCTAGGAGTATGGCCGGAACGCTAATGAAGTATTAAAAAAATGAATTATTTAAAACTAGTTAAAAATTGTAAGGAAAACATGTTTATTTATATATATGTAAAAATATGTAAAAAGGTAATATATGTTTAAAGAAATTAGAAATCATTCCTCTAACTATATTCGTATAAAACCAAACAATAAATATATATTTATTTCCATTTATTTGTTTGGGTTGTTAAATTTGATGTTAACACCATACCTACATGAAATAGTATAATAATTACGAAATTCATAAAATATTCTGCTCAAACATTTAATTTGTCTTGTAAAAAGTCATTTTATGAATTTACAAAAGGCATTTAAAATTATAATTATTAAATCACTAAAATTAATAGGAAGAAATTAATTCCCAAGAGACAACGTTATTTCTGTAGGGAATAATTTATGCAATACATTTTTATATGATAATAAATCGACTAATAAATAATAGAACTGAATTACAAAGAAAAGCTATCGCTTATCACATCTCTGTTTCTGAGAAACATAAAGATAATAGAATGCATGGACAAAGCTCGGTGCTGCATCGACTTGCACTCAACTTAAAACTGCATACTGCATATAAAATAAGACGTACCATAAATATCAACTTCCTTATGCAATTAACAGCTGATGCAACCAATTGCATACAAAAAAATTGACAAAGAACAATTTTTTCATAACTGATTGCCTATCTTAAGGTTAAAATAAGTCATGGTCCAGAAGATTGCACAGAGATAAATGTATTTAAAAAGAAAAAAATAATGCAATCGATCGAATATTAATAACACTCAATAAAAATGTTCTAAATGAATGTACCGACTTCAATGTCACTCGAGCATTATATAAAAAAATAAGAGAAAACAAATTTTAAAAAAAAAAGGGATATTTTAGTTAACATTTTTTGATACATAGCAATGAGTTTTAAAAGGGGCTTACCTTCAACGAACGGCACAAGGTGATGTTACCACCTGCCATGCCACGTGATTGCTGTAAAAACTTACCAATGGTTAAATTAATTAAATAACAAAACGATTGGTCGAATATTAATTTTAAAAGCAATTAAAGGTGTTTAAAATTTTTTTTTCAAATTAAAATAAACATTCCCATAAATAAATTAAAAATGCCTTTAATATACACTCCAGTTAAATTTATTTCAGTTGTAGATTTAACGATTTTGACCATTAATTATCAATTAAGATACAATCAAATAGTGATGAGGTCAATAATTCAAAGTTGACATTAACTTCCATAAATGAAGGTACATAATACTTATCCGTAAAATACACAAATAAAAGTCACAGATTGGAAACCCGATAAAGAAAATTAATCTAATCGTGTATCTTTCCATAATATCTCCTCCAGACCTTCGTTTTGTTGTTTATTTCGGCGCATAGCACCAGGTTCATTAGCACCTACGTCTATTTATATATCCACATTAATTTTATAAGATTAAGATGCAGGAAAAATTAAGCCTTCGATGTTGAAGAAAACTCGACTAAAATTTCATATGGAAAGATTAAAAATGAACCAAGTTAATAAATCGGGGCTGGACTTCAAAGTATATGCTAGGAGGAAAGAAAAAATTTTATTTTAAGTCGGTTGTGGTAAATATCTATCGGAAGTAAAGTCTTGAACAGACCCCTACTATAGGAAGACCTTTCTGTGGTTAAGCCAGGCTTTATAAAGAGGGTATCCTTAATTGAGGAAAAAAAAAATATATATATATATATATGACCTCCTTGCATTCTGATTGGCCTAGAAACAATACGGACATTAATTATATTCTAAACCAAAAATATGAAACTTCAAAATAATCGTATGAAATTATTTCCAAATAATATAATTTACACTTGAAAAACTTACTTTAATACAATAACAATAATACGAATTTGATTTAAGTCTAACTTTTTGAGAATGATTGAAAGTCGATTGACTAAGCAAATTTTTAATTCCCTTCTTAAGAAAGGGGTAAAAGACAAATGCTTTACACAAGTGCAAGAACAGAGAATATTAGCGGTAACTATGAATAAAGATAGATAACTATGAAGGAAGAGGCTATGAAATTTATTGAATGACGAAAGTAAAAGATTACGAGAAGCACCGAAACGCAATAACGAAAGAATGAATCTTTATGAAGAGGAGATAAAAAGAATATCGAAAAGAATGAAGAGATATTGGTCTGAAAGAAAAGCAAAAAAAAAACAAAAAAACATCGGCAAATAAATGATGGATATAACGTGTTTCAAAGTTAACTATTAGAGGAGGGGAGGGGATTTTGCATCGGAATTTTCAGTAGGAGTCCTGAATTTCGTCCATCCAGGTTAATAGAATACGAATAGAGATCTTTAACGAGTACCTGACATCGCACATGAACCACCTTATTACGTCCCCTTCGAAGGACGTCATAACTAAGGATTTTTTACTCCTATTAAAACAATCCTACGACCACCTACCTGCTAGGTTTGAACCCGCAACCTCTGGCATAGGTTGTTATGCTAGCCACTACAGCACAGATGGCTCGAGAAAGTTAAGCGAATCCTTAAAGGCAGTGTTGGAATTATTACCGAATCATCCAAACCAAATATATGAAACCAAAAACACAGAATCCTCTTGGTTTTCCTGCGGACTCTTAGTGGCTCGTTCATTATCTTTTAGGTGTTTGCGCTCGTCATCTTTCCTGCTTTACTTGTGCAATTAACTTGAAAATATTATAAGATCCAGCCATGCGTATGATACTGATTTTTTGGGAGTTTTCTACATTCTTATATGATATTTCAAAATACTATATATATTGAATGCTGGGCAGACGGACGTACATATAAAATCAGCATAGAACAGAAGGATGATCGGAGATGCTAGAGTGACAGCGCGGCAGGCGGGAGCAGAGGGAGGTAGCCGGGGTGATTGCCCCAGCCTGGCCCATTGTTTTTCTCTCCATTAGTAGTCCCTGCTCTTTCATTCCTTTCTATCTCAATTCCCCAATCAAACCTACCAGGTAGAAATTTCGGTTAACACTAAGTACTATTTAACACGGAAAATCCAAAGAAAATATGCTCAGATGCCTAAACATTAAAAAAGAAAAAAATGTCAGAGATAAAAAAAAAACCCATCAATATAAATTGTATTACTAATAAAGAAAAATAAAAAAATCACCACCACATTTACAAATAACAGTGAATAAATCAGTATTCTCCCTGACTTGTATCTGATGGATATGCAAATCATTAATTAACTGCTTTTCTCAGATAGAAATTGAGTTTGCAGATGGACGAATTGATAAAGTTTAGAAGGTCAGTAGGTCCTAGCAACAAATGTTACATATGGAAATAACTTCAAGCGAACAACACCAACACATCTATTTTGTCAATAAAGCTCCAAAAACTTGATAAATGTAGCAAAACGTGATTTTTTCTTTGAACCAATATCGTACCAAAAGAGTAGATTCTAGGGCCAAGTGTTACATAACAAAAATACTCTACACTAAATTTCTGACATAGGATTGGAATAACATTTCGAATCAAGCATCAGCAACATTGTTTGAGCGTGTCCAATTGAGATGAAAAGTTTCAGACCCCCAGCCACAAGACATGTCTATGTCAAAATAGCAGTAAAATTTTCGTACATTAAAATACAGTCAAAATATACTTAATAAATTCGGGACCCATACAACCAATGAAGGGTCTTTGGGGGACCAAGTACGGGGGATGATTAGCCTAAGACCACGCTCAGCACCGGGAAGGTCTCTCGAAATAACAGAATAAATAATAACTTTCCATCTTTTTTATTTTATTTTTTTAAATAAATGTATTTAACCAATGACTTTTTCTCGGAAAATATTAGACTTACAGATACACAGATGTCTATTAGCACTCAAATCAAAGCAAATATAATGTAACATGAAACAGTTTTATATAAATTCACAAAAAGGTGGTTAATAACTTTTTTAAAACGAAATCCATTTTGAAACCAAGAGTATGATTTTTTTTTAAAGAATAAGCTTTACTTTAAAAAATTATTTATAACGTCTTTCACGGTTGGTAATAAAGGAAATACTACAAAAGCCTTAAAACGTGGTAAAGGGACCTCAAAAAAAAAGCATAATTGAAACCTTTTGCGAAACATATTCAAATTTCTTTTATTTACGAATTATAAATTTAAAAAATAATAAATGAATGCAAGGAAGTATAAGGATAGCGACAGACTACTGTTCTGTAATTAATATATTATAATATATAAAGCTGCGATCTCGAATTCAGAGGACAAGTTTTGGCTCGTGCCCAACAGGTGGGTACAAGAGAGCTTTAAGGTGTTTATAGATAACCCTAATTATCCAACAAATTTTTTTGAAATTCAAACTCCCTGCTTCAGCACCTGCCGGAAACCAAAGATTTCCTGAAAACCGCCCTAGACATTTGTTGACCGTTTTTATTATTCATGATATTCCCGTGTCCCGTTAACTGGCGAATAATTTAGATTTCAATAATGTCTTCAAATTTTATATACTAAATTTCAGCAAAGTTCGCGAAGAATTAGATGTTTAATATTCTTGATTTTTTATTTTTATTCTCTATATAAGGAGTTGATTAATTTTAAACATAAAATTCGGATTACTACTGAATGTTTATATTTAAATCATTTGTATATTTTAGGACGTATGGAAAAAATAAAATCATCTCTTTAACAAAGTTTTAATTTTAATTACATAATGCCTTTTTTATTCCACTTAATTATTTTTCTGAATAATATTGAAGATTACTGTGGCTAATCGGACGATTAGGCGATAAGGCGCGTTTATACTGCAGGCATTTTAGGGACTGAAGCGGTAACAGGTTCTTTATAATTCTATGTGCCTGCTACAGCTCCATAACGCGTGCAGTATAAAAGCGCCCAAAAAATTGTCTCAAGCGTCTAGTTGACTTTTTTTTAAATTTTTAATAGATTTATTGATATTTACAACTGTATAAATATGAAGATTACTGTTTACCGCCCAAATTTTAATTTGATTTTGTTTAAATAAAATTTTCTCAGAAGATAAATATTTTTTTATTAATTTATTTGTTATTTTTTATGCATAGTTTGTTTGTTTATTTATTTAACGTCATATTATGCTACTATGGCTAATCGGACGATGCTACAGAGGGAGTCCTTAATTTTGACTATCCACGTTTTATTAGGATAGAGATCTTTAACGAGTACCTGACCGCACAGGCTCGGGACCACCTTTTAACGTCCCCTCCGAAGGACGGCATAACTAAGGATTTTTTACTCCCATTAAAAAATCCTAGGACCACCTGCGAGTTTGAACCCGTGATCTTTGGCATAGGAGACTGTTATGCTAGCCACCGAGCTACTAGTAATCCCTTTTATGCATAGTATTTTTCCTCATTCTATATAATTGTTATTTTAAATAATCATTGTAAATAATAATTAATCATGTTTTTTTTGTCTGTTGGCCAGACATATTATATATTCTGATTATACATAACTGTTATTCTTAGGGGACCTAGTCCCAGAATATTTTTTTTTTTTTTCTATTCTATTCTATAATGATATACATCTAGTAAATGTGATACAAGATTATACTGTCATGATTCACATGGGATACTACCTATTGGCAGCTCTCCAAAAACTATGCTAAACTATAAGGTCTCGGGGCCATCTTCTTTTCAGACGCCTATAATTGACATAAATATAAAATAAATTTACATAGCCGCTAATATTTTATTGATAAGCTGAATTTGAAATTCATATAAACAAGAATAGTATTTCAACTAATAAAAGGAAAAAACAAAGAAAACTGGTCTGTTGTGAGAGACTCATTGTAATTTTTAATACCCTACCAGGTTCTTGAATTTGAATGTATATCAGTAATTAATCAATGATTAAAGTCTAAACAGATTTTAATGACGTTAGGCTCCTTGAGACTGTATCGATTCCGAGCCGAGAGATAAAAGCGTTGAGAACATCGTTTACATTCATAATTCTCTCCCAAGGATAATATTCAGATCAGTGCAAAATTACTGAGGAGGAACCTTGATGCCATGGTCGAAACATTTAAAAGCCTAATTGACAAGGTCTCAGATAGCATCTTCATAAAGGCTCGGAGTCCATAAGGTTCTTTCATGTCCCGATCCCAATCCTTGCACAAGGGATCTTCTTCATCAGCGTTTAAGAGGAACTCTTTTGGAAAATATTTTAAGCAGAACCTTTAAAAGTGGTAGTTCCCTTGTACATTATTACAAATACTAAAAACGTATGGTTAGCAAAACATGCCAGGACAGGTTCATACAAAAAGGTTTGCGAAAGTATGGTTCTACTGTTTCAGACCTTGACCTAGAACAATAAATTTTCTCTTGTCAGAAAAAGTGGGCTATGTCAAATTGAGAACACGGGATTTGACAGGTGTCTTTTAGGACCGGCTGAATGTTCAATCAGATAAGAACTCTCCACTCCCAACCAACTCACAGGTTCAAAAATCCTAAAAAAGGAACTTGACTTTCGATATCAGAAAATACTTTAAGTGACTCCGAAGGAATCAATGTATAAATTTCCAAGAAGTTCTACGGTAGTACAGGAGTTTTGAAAGATATCTAAATACATAACCCACGAGTTATGTATGTATATAATTTCGTTTTTCTGTCCTGATAAAATTTACAAGATCTTAAATCGTTATTCATTTATTTTTATATAATGTCTTTTGGCTATGGATCTATGTATTTTTTTTTCATCCTTAAAAATGTAACAATATATTTACATACACTTCCGTTGGTGTAGGAGTCTATTGACGGTTAAAGACATGAATTTGTCTAGCCTAGCGGTAGTGAACTTAGCGGAATAAAACGTTCTTGTAACTATGTACCTGTTTCCGTTTATTTATTTATCCTTAAATATTTGTATTTCTTTTATTCTTCTAAATTGTACAAATCTTATCTATTTGTTTTAGTAATCTCGTTTTTTGTACCCACTTTTAAAGTCAACTCTTGCAGATGGCTTTTGCTATTGGCTCACTAAGAACATTTTAATTTAAAAAAAAAAAAAAATATTGTTCATTCATATTGTTATGTTGATGTATCTGAGCGACACGGATCGAATATTTTAGGCGACAGTTTCCGTAACAGAAATTTAATGTAGAATATTGTTTGTTTTTATAAAATTTTTCTAGAACCTTCCGTATGAGGAATATATTGGGTTATAACTTTCCGGAAGCTCCCATATCAGAAATTTAATAGAGAAAATTTTTTGTTATATAAAATTTATCACTAGAAATTTCGGTTCAGGTGCTATATTGTCTTAAATGAAAAAAGTCACGTTTGAAACCCTTATGTGAATATTATAACAAACATTATAAAATAAAATATATTTTTCATTAAGTTTATGATTAGAAAACTGTCCAAACAAACATCAACCGAGCTTGTCAAACTGAGGGTGAAAAAAACCTTACAAAATGAAAGTTGAGCCAGAAGACATATTCAGGTTTAAATAAATATCTGAGATAATTTTTACAATCGAGGCTAATTAAGAATGACGAAAAGCTCACTTACTTAAGAATATTCATGCTTTCAAAATCCGTAATATATTATATGGTTCCGAAAAAAAAATAATAATAAAATCTATTAATGAAAACCTCGATTAATTAAGCGAGATAGATGAAAACAAAGAGGTAGGAGAGGAGTGCTTTGGAGTTGCTAACCTAAAGGAGAGAGTAGGCTTATGACGTCAGCGGAATCTTGATTGCCCTCGCGGTTCTCTTGAGGCCGGTTCAGAATTTTTTCGAAGGTCACAGCCTCGGCTTCCCAGTTCCTTTATCTCCAGCTTGCAAATGTCTATGCACTCCTAGTGGACTTTATGCAATGCAGGAGAATGTCATCGTCTTACGAGGAAAGGTACGGTTCCCGCAGGCTGGAGAAATGTTTCAGAGAACAAAAGTAGTTCATATGGTTCAAAAGAACTTTACCTGTATTAATGGAGAAAGGGGGAAGGAAAATCATATATATTGAAGGAGATAGTTTATTTTTTTAACCTAATATTACTTAATTTCTCCATATTTTAATACGAAATATCAACAAAAAATCTGGTGTACGCAACACACGACTTTCACTTACTTCGGTTGTTAAAATCAATTGAGGAACTATTAAATAAAGTCAGAACTTAAAGAATTATTTTCACTTTTGTTGGAAATATATATTTTAGATTAAATAATACGACAGTATAAAACTATGTACATTAGTCACTAAAGTTTATAGCATACATTTTACATTGATTCCGACAACTTTGTGTATATGACACCATTTTTTCTAAAATCTTTAGTTTTCGAATGGTATATTATACATCTATGTTACTATTCTCGTGTTTTTAAATTTACCTAATTTTTTGTTTGCTTTTTCTCCTTTAGTTGGTAATCAAATTCATGCAATCTGTATATTTAGTCATTTTATATTAATGCTAATAAGGAATATTTAGTTTTTTCGTTTCTACAAAATTAAAGGTACTTAAGGAAAATAAAATTTACTAAAGACATATGAGAAGATTTCAATAAGAATGAAACCTACTAATAATATTAAAACCCTATAAATTTTAAATCGAAACAGCAAGTTATAAAAATTGTTAGAGTGGTCGTTGAGAAAATCGTAATAAGTTGCTAAATGCATTCAATAAAGTGGTTCCTCTGTTTCACTGATTTTTATGAAAAAGTTACTATAACATCTCGGGCGTATAGTTCTCTTAAATATGAAATTTCAGCAATACTTCCCCTTAATATATTTTTCATTTATAGAAAAGTGAAAGAAAAAAATCATATATATTGTAAGTATATAGTTTGCTTTTAATAAATCAAATATTTCATTCAATTACATCTTAATATCAATTCGAAATGTCTGATTAAAAACAGATAAATTAGGGATCATTGTTACGTAAAATATTCTTTTGAAAGGATCTGCAACATTGCAATACTCATTTCCAATACATACTTTAATTTTCTTCTCATTGTTGATCTATTCCCAAAATTATCACTCCTGTTGCCCTACTTAAAAGTTTTCGATAAAAAAATTGAGAATTATTCCTAAGCCAGAAGTAATAATGAGCATATAAAATAGACTAGACTGTGTATGGTGCATTGCAGAATTTTATTAACAATAAGTAAACTCAGATAAATTACAAAAAGCCATTCTTAATTGAACAATTTTAATACAAATTTTTAATTTATTATTCTTTCCATTTGAAATATCAGACATTTTCTATACAAAAAACATTGAAATAGTAATTATATAATCAATGCTAAAAATTATTAAATAAAATCTATAAATTTGTTTAATACAATATCGTAGAACGAAAATAGTTTTTGCAATAATTGCAGGTACAAGACTAATGTTGATCAAAGCCAAAAAAAAATAAAAATAAATAAAAAATATTTGGCGGCGCTCAGTAGGTTTGCGTCCCACGCATTGGCAACATATGAACTGAGTTCATTGCTTCGAAACAAATACAACATTGAAAATGACTGTGTATATTGTGTGTGGTTTTAGCACTCTGATTAAATTTAAAATGCTAATGTACTACAGAAACATTAGCAAAGCGATAGTTATATATTCTAGGTTAGGAGAATTAGATCAAGGAGAGGCATTGTGTGTCGGAATAACATCCGATATTCGGGAAATTTGGATAGAGTGATGTGGTTTTGGAAGGATATGTCGGGAAGTTCTCATGTTATGATAATTATGTCAAAAATTAGAACATGTCAAGACGACAGTTTGGAATTAAATAAAGACTTATAAATATCACATCAGTTGTAAATATCAAATCTCCAGATTTCTATAAAAACAAATTAAAATCCCCAGGAAAAACAAAATTGTCTGTCGTATTAAAATTTTTAAATAATTCAATCAACTAGCTGCACTGATATATAAATATAACTAACCACTGATATCTTTTTTTCTCAAAGAACGCAATTTAAATAAGAGAGCATTTGATAAAGATAAAAAATATTATATGTTCAGGGACATATAAATTGCACAAATAAAGGAAGACAGTTATTTTTATTCTGTCAAGAGCGCAAAATGAAACGAATCATAAGTCATAGATGTTTCTCCATCTTTACCTAGATTCCTCTGAACTAATAATGAGGTGAATTTTCGTATTTTTATAATGTAGAGCCCTCCCGAAATAGTTTATAAATTCAAGTAAGTATGAAAAGGAATGAAAACTGAAATGGAAATAAAAAATTCAGGGAGGAGTAGTCCCCTAAGGATAAAAAACAAAAAAATGTACAAAATATATATTTCCTGGTCTTTTTGACTTAAATGCAAACATATTTTATGAATATGCAGAAGTAGATCGGATTTAGTTGCAACGATTAGTTTTTAACTAAAACTTTTAATATAACATACGCTGAGAAGATTGATATTTCAGGAGATGAGATAATTTATGTTAGAAAGAGGTTAGTGATAAGGCTTTACGTATGGATATATGCAATGAATTCCAAAATAGGGTAGTACGAATGACAAAAGCTTTATGAAGGAAGCGGTTCTGTAGGAAAGTTATGGGTTGGGATATTGTATTTAATAAATAGACAGAAAAACACTTAAATAGCATATCGAGTATATAAGGAGGTTTTTAAAACTTAAAAAATTGTAAAAGAAAAAAAACAAGGAAGTATTGCCGACAGAAAAAGGATAGAGCCACTTTAACTTGGTACATTGGAGCCTCTAGGAATTCCATATGCGAATATAATGAAACAATTCATAAATAATAATAAATAAATAAAATGCAATCATTAAAATATTAGACCAAACCTGTTCAGCAGAAACTGTGTCTTCTAATCTAATTGATTAATTTTTCGAATGGGAATTTAGGTACAACGGTCAGTTAGACCAATGAGTCAAAGCTTTACTATTTGGATATAATAAGTCAATACTCTGTTTATGTATATTCATTTAATTCAATAAAGCTTTTAATAGATATAATCAAACATACGTTATAGCCTGGACTCATTCTATCGGGCGGAGAGATTTAAAAATTGTATTATTGAAAAATCTCTCTCTCAGCGCCAACCGGTGAATTATCTTCAACAAACGCGCCATCACGAAGTGATCAATCTCTTATACAAGAAATCGTTTCTCTAGCTACCTGGATTAATAAAAATTCTAGCAACCTGGATTAATTAAGTAATTTAATAGCGAGAAAAAGTAATTCCTGAGCTAATGCTATCCTTATTTATATTTTCCAGTCCTTAGCTATAAACTTCAGAAGTTCTGAAAATTCACAGATGATATTGGGTACCTGAATTCGCGCCTGTGACAAATTTAGCTCATGATACGCAGTTTGGCGACCCTGGTGCCTATCATCTTGAACTATCACTTTTAGTAAAGGCAGACCAACAGGCGGATTTCATGAGTGAAATCCACCAACGCTCACTTTCTTTTTAGGAAATGAGCCATTGTGTTTCGCCATGATACTGAGATAATGCTCTACGCGTCGATCAGTCAATCACAATTTTACAAAAATATGAGAGATATGCCATTTTAACGGAAAGTATTCATAAAACATGAATGGATGTAATTAATTTTGTAGCTTCCTAGCAAGTAAATCTCAGGGTCTAGAAGGAAATAAATTTCGAATTCCTAAAAGGCATTTCGAAGGTCGGTTTTCAACACTAAAAAAATAGTCAAAGGTCGTTGATAAAATTGTAATCGGTAGTAGATTGGTCTTGTGGATATTTAACTTTAAATCAAATTAGCGGCATCAAATAAGTAGTTTATCAAGATTCTTCGAAATGGCGACACATAATTATAATAAATCATTTATTTATTGCGGGACAAGTTTCTTTGAAGTAATATTACAGTAAAATAAAAAGAGAACTTTTAAGTCTTAGTGTAAAACAAATCAATTATATAAATCACAAGTAAAAATAAAGAATAGTAATAAATCAAGAGGTAGCTTATAATAATAAATTAGAATTTATCCTCTGTTTTATTTATGGATTTAAAAATCAAATAAGGGTTCTGTTCCATTTGAATGGACAGTGATTAAACAGACGGAATTGGAAGGTCGGTAGAGTATCGGAGTGATGAATATAATAGAAATAGATGAATATAGCGGACGAAGATCGGAAAAGGAAAGATCTGTCAAAAACTGTTGTTTGACATGTTATATACCTACAGTATCCTTTAATAATACTCAGCTTGTTCCAGTTGAACAGCTACCTTTGACTTCTACTTGACAAACGTCTAACTTGGAATCCGCACACTAGACTGAAACGAAAAGAAACTGCCCGTCGCTTTCGCTTACTACAACACTTACTGGACAGCCGCTCTAACATTTCACAAACATCTAACATCTACAAAAGGCTCATCTATATCACCATCATAAGGCCTATTCGGACTTACGGAGTTGAGCTTTTGGGCTCTACTAAACCATCAAATTCTTCCCGTATTCAATCCTTACAACCCAAAATCCTTCGAAAAATCCTCAATGCTTCTTACTTTGTCATAATAAACTCATCCATAAAGACCTTAACATCCCATATGTTGCTGATTTGGCCCGAACCAGGTATCAATCCTTCCATGACAAACTCCACTCCCACTCTAACCCACTAGTTTCAATCCTGTCTTCCTCTTCTATTCCTGACAATCCTCCGAGGCGCCTGAAATGAAGATGGCTTTGAGACCTTCTAGTTTAGATCACCTAGTGGAGCGATGCCAATGGGCATTTTCTCTTCATGTATTTTTCATTATATATATATATTATTAATTCCACTCCATTAAAAAATATTATCATATGGCACAGGATTAAGATGATCCTTTAAAAAAGCTTTAAGAAACCCTGAAACGCACGAAACACACCACCCGAGGTCAATGAATAACATGATGAGCCTATTCCATTCCTATGCGTGAGCACAAATCCATAAACAGACTTTTCTAGGCAATCCTTGGAGTGAATTACGAAGCAAGGTTTCGAACAAGGAGTCAAGAGATGATCCTTTGTGCGTCTAATTATTGGCTAAACCTAACATGTGGGCGTCAACAATGGGCGACCTTGCTTTTTGAACCGTTAACATCAAGGGCGGCTCTACAAATCTACCGAGCAGCCTTTTGTCAAGTTTTTTCCTGGTTAGGATAGTTATTGTTTTCACGCTCAGGATCCAAGTACACACTTGGCAATGCACTAATTACACGCATTTCCTTAAAAATCTCATTTTTACCGCAAGCATAAACAGTTCGAACATCCGTTTCGGAATACAATATGATGATCGAGCCTAGATTATAACGGAGAAAAAAAAAACTATACCCTACAACCTATGGTCTTGGGTTCAGTGCACCTAGAAGTTCGCACTAAATCATAGTCAACGGTCGTGCAAGGAGGTAATAAAGCCTAAATCCTGCTTAACCAGCAGATAATATCCCTCCCATAGCCGAGTTCGGACCTGGGACTCGGAATTAAGCATGCACTTCTCTTATTCACTGGACCACGCCATTCCCTTGTTGATGTCGAAATATGTTAAACTTATTGACAGGTAATAAAACCACAGGTTAGAAACAGTTATCCCTTATCAATTATTATTCTTTAAAAAAAAAATGTTTTATTTTTTAGTAGTGGAGTATCTCAGTACGCCTTACGTACGCCGCGAAAAGACACGATCGCTAAAAATTTGGCGATATTACCAAAAGTTCAACTTTGTCAAACAAACATAATTACAAATTTAGTTTTGTTTTATAAATCCTTTACTTTTACGAGTTTACTAACACCAAATTTAGCTTTCATAAAAAAATAAAATTATGGACTTTTGTAAAAACGTACGAATTCTAGGCATTAAAATGATATAATAAGGAAGAAATGGTAGAAAGCGAATCCCCTACTTCGCTGCCTGTAAAATAAAAATCACGCCCCGCTTTCGTGATAAAAATAAATTAGTTTGTTTAGGCGTGCAATTTGCAAAATGCAATCAAACTTAGCATTTCATTATTAGACTCGTTTTATTTACATAGAACACTTGTCGATAATTTGTGAATAAATTAAAAGAGTTGGGCTATGTTTGTTTAAAAAATATATTTTTACTGAAATTTACAACTGTATATTATAATACAAGTAAATATGCTGCTAAAAGATAGTGTACATGAAGAGAAACTGCCCATTGGCAGCACTCTAGTAGTCAATCTAAACAAGAAGGTCTCGAGGCCATCTTCTCTTCAGACGCTTCGGTGGATTATCAGGCATTGAAGAGGAAGGAAGGGTTGAAACAAATGGATTAGAATGGGAATGGAGTTTGTCATGGCAGGAATGATACCTCATACGGGCAAAATCAGCAGCATATGGAACATGGAGTTCTTTGTGAATGATTTTATTTGTGATAAAGTAAGGAGCATTGAGGATTTTGGATTGTAAGGATTGTATACGGGAAGAATTGGATGGTTTAGTAGAGCCCCAAAGCTCTATTCCGTAGGTCCAAATAGGCCTTATGATTGTCATGTAAATGAGTCTTTTGTAGTTAAATGAAAGGTCAGAGCGTCTGTCTAATAAGTGTTGGATTAGCCGACGTCGAGCAGTTTCTTGCCTTTTCAGTCTTGTATGCGGATTTCATGTAAGGCGTTTGTCAAGCAGGAGTCCTAAATAGCGAATCTGTTCAACCGGGACAAGCAGAATGCCATTAAGGGACACTTGAGGGCAGAATGTGGGCTATGATTTATACATTAAAAATGCATTTTCTGATTTTTTTTTAACACGTGAGAAGGTTTTTCTCAATGAATATAAAAACGGCCATTCCACGTGTAACAATCCAATATTATTTTACTTTTTTACTGAGCAGTACAATAATAGCAACTCTACTTTTCTAAATTAGTCAAAAAAGAATAATTTTTTTTTGTGCAATAAAATTTGTTTTTATACACCACTGTTATTTTTTAGGGACTGAAAGTTCCAGAATGAAATGTACTTTCTTTCACATTTTAAGACAGTAATATTGAGAGGGAAATCGGTAATCCGCTTTGCCGTAACTTTTCCACGGTTCCTCGTCCCATTCCAGAAGAAAGGGATCCCATACAGTCCGTAGCCGAGATCCACTCCAATCATGCAATTCAGCTTTATTACACTGATTGTTCGGTAACAGTGGAAAGCCACCCACCACATATATTGATATGCGGCTAAAATAGGATATGATATTTGGCTTCCTAGAGGTAGCTATAACTATCAGAAAGCTATCTACATGGATGCTCTCGGGGTGGATGCGAAAGGTGAGGAAGATGAGGAGTTGCGGTCGGTGGAGCTTTGCATAACTCTAACCCCTGCTTTCACTGCCCGGGTGAAAGCTCCCACTTTCTCCGCTCCGCTTTGCCATCTCGCTTCTTCAACAGCTGTGTCTATGACAATCTGCCAGAAATCGCAAAGTCGACGTTTCCGCTACTAGAAAAAACTATGGGATTGGTGAAAACTGGAGGTTTTTTATAAATCTGATCCTCAGTTCACGGTCAATTATTATGCCTTGTAACCGTTCGAAGATGATTTACTCGAAATTCACCATCACTAATAGGACATAATTAGGATATTATAAAGATATTACAAATGCCTTTCATCTCTAAAATTCACATGCTTACAAAAAAAAAAAAAAAAATAGTACCTCTCACATCAACAGAAAAAAAAAATTAACTTTCACTAATAAGCTATAAATTAAAAATCCATTGAAAAAATATTTTTCATAGACACTTTTTTGTCCATTATTTTCTTAACTGCCATACACTAGGGAAATAAGTATTAGAACTTTAAAAAGAAAGTGGAAAAAATAACTTATTTTCTCAATCTATTTGTATCTCACCTTAATGATTTTCAACCTAAAACAGCCCTGATGAAAACCTACAATGTGGTTAATTGAAAATTTAGCATTAAATAAATGAGACTTTGTTTCCCATCATTTTTTTCCCCACACACCAAGAAATAAATATTAGAACTGTAAGAAGGGATACCATATTATAAATTTTAAAAACTTTAACTATATACCTTTAAAAAAATTAATTATTCAATAAATATATTTAAAGGAACATTTCTCCGCGATATTTTGATCATCTTGAATTTAATCAAATTTCACCTTCACCATGGGACATAACATTAAATAGATAGACCATACATAGACCAAATACATTAATTCTCATATCACTTCTTAAAGAAAATTCAACACATTGCTGTCTTAATGAGGCACTAAAAATAAATAAATATATAAACAAATAAAAAATACTCCATTGAAAGAAAGTTTTTTTTTTTAAATACACCGTTTTCTCCCCTTAATTTTTTTTTAACAGCCACACGCCAAAGAGCAATAGAAATTAGAATCATATTTACAAGACAAACAATGCCTAAGAAAAAATAAAGCAAAAAATAAATAAAAGAAGGTAAAGAACTAGTAATAAGAGTAAACAATATTTGCAAGCGTAAAATATATTTGACACATTTATACCTATACAATACTAAAATAAATTCTCTTATAAAAACAATTACAGAAACCATTCAACACGACATTTTAAAGTTGATAAAAATATTTTCACGGCAAAAATAAGTTTACCATAAAAACATTAACAAGTCAAGAATTATAACATTGATAATTTACGCATGAATCCTGAATGCCAAAATAATAAGCAGAGAGCGGTCTTTATTTTGTTAAATAATTTAACTTTTCGTTCGAGAGAATTCAGGCCTAATAAAAGCCATGTTTATTCTATACATTTTTTCAAATTCTATGTGCACATATTTCAATAATATGAAATCGATGATTTTTGCTTAAAATAAATATTAAGATTAATAACTGCCCACACTGAGAATTTTATACTGAGAACCATACAGCGTAATTTTAAGAATTTTTATAATCTGATAAATGTCTGTTTTAAATGAAATAGAAGTAAAGAAGTAAATTAAGCTGATAAGGAACACTACTCTTAAACAGAAATATATAGTGTATAATTATTATATCATTAAAAAGCAATAGAAGAGAAAAAAACCCGGTGGTTGGAGCTTACAGTCTTCCAAGAATATTCCGAGGTCGAAGATCAGGTACATACCGTTTACCTCATTGCCATTCCTCGGTATGTATTAATACATCAATAATATGCTTACACAATCTAACGAAAATAATCCAAGAATAGTTTTTAACTTTTTGATAATTGCTATAAGTGATTTTGTTATTTAATCAATGTGCAAAAATTAAATTATAAATATTCTATTGAATTAATCGAGCATAATACAAGATAGCTAACTTGATTAAAAAAATAAATTGAATTTAACAAAATAGTAAGATATCTTTTTTGCAATTTCATTATATAATGAGGATGTATGCCGTAAAAAAAAATTTAAAAAAGCTTTCACAGCTTTTCGAAGAAAATAATTTCTTATGTCTTGAAGAAAATCTAGTCTTGGGTCAAACGCTGTCACAAGTCACACACATCAATGAATCATCGATTCGAAAAGGCCAATGACACCAGTTTCTCTTTTCATAACGTTGCCATAGAAATTATCAGCTATTAAGATTCAAAGTGTTTTTCATAAAAGAAAAAAAAATTCAGATAAGAAAAATTTGGGATATCACTAAGGAAATATAATTATTTTCCTATAATGCTTTCCAAAATTCTAAAAAACGAAGAAATCTTTCCTTAATAGAAGGAAAAACAAAATAATGGAGAAACAATTCTGATCTATATTCAGTGTATTAATAAGTGCTATACAAAATGAGATCCAATACATGTTCTAGAGAATTTGTAGGATTTTCCTTTTAATAAATTCAGTCTAGAGTGCTACCAATGGGCAGTTTCTCTTCACGTTTTTCATGTACACTATCTTTAATCAGCATATTTACTTGACGTATTCCTATACAGTTGTAAATTTCAATAAAATATAATAAAAAATATAAATTCAGTAAGCTCAACATTCCTTAAAAAAAATCAGTAATAACTATCAATATCTTTACGTGTATTCAACACGTTAAGATTTATTTGAGATAAAATATTAAAAAAAAAAAAAAAATTATAAAGAAATGGATTCCAGGTATTCAGTTGAAAATATATCAAAATTAGAAATTATTATAACTATTTATGTCAGAGTCATTTGCAAAAGAAAAATTAAAAAGAAATTCATATTTTATTATTCATTTCTTATTCATATTGCTAATGAAAAAAAACAACACTATACCCCGATAAACCCGCGATCTTGGGCATAGAAGGCTATCACGCTTAGCCGAAACACCACAGGTGACCACCTTAATTATTAATAACCAACGTTATTAAGTTAATTTTCTTCTTAAAACGAATCACAGGCCGATAACAGTATCAAAGTATGTAGATATGATGCATTGGTTCAAATCTATAGCGAAATATTTAATAATTATATTTGTTTATATATCTGACTAGAAATATGCCCATAAAATCATCTATATTATAAAATATAATGTTTTAATGAGGTAACATATTTTTTTTTTTTTTTTGTAATTTGTCATGTTTACCAACAGTAGTAAAAAGTGACATACGCTTAAAAAAACAACGATTTTTGTCGTAAATTTTATCAGTCAACTTATTTTACAAAAAACAGCTGGAGGCTAAAATCTGCAGATGAATAAAGTTTAACAGCGAGTTTAAAAAGCTTTATTTATATCAGAATAATTCAGATGCTTATTTTTGTAGGTAGAAGCAAATATAATGCTTATGTAGATGAGACAATTATAAATTATTTTAACTAAATAGTTTAAAACACTTTTTTTTTAAAATAATTAAGGTCAATAGATTAAAAACAGAGATAAAATCGTGATTAGAAAATTGGAAGAGTCGTTTTGCTAGAAAGTTCTCAGCAATCTCTTTCCTCCCACGCCATAGGTCATCCATCTCCAGCTCTAAGAAAGAAAGTTGGCCGATGGGCGCTCAGATAAAAAATGATAATAAATAAATAATAATATGTATATAATGAAAATTATTTAGATTAAAAAAAAAAAAAAAAGCGGTTTTGGTGGAATTGAAAATCCTGGCATGATAATAATTTCGTTTACTGAGGTTAAAAAGTAAAATACAATAGAATAATCCGTAATAAATAACGGGTTGTTTTATATTTCTTCCAAAACATTTTTAAAAAATTTATAAAACGTTTCGGGGTCTTTCACCCATCTTCAGGATCCTATAAATAATTTTAACACATCACTATAGATTCATTAAAATGTCTTGTTATTTTCAAAAATTATAAAAATGGGAATCTTAAAATCGATAATTATAAAAAAAAAAAAAAAATCGAAAATTATATCTGGTACTGGAAAAACTACTGATGAGCCCGTCAATTATTCATTATACTCAGCAATTATTGTTTAAAAATTTAATTAAAACGTCTAAAAATGAAATTTATAAGTAGGCACTGCCCAAGATCTCTCAGTCCCCAGCTGGATTAGAGGGATGACAATTTGATAACAAGTCTGATTATATTCTTTTGTTTTTAAATAAATAAGATCGACCCCAACATCTATATATCTTAAAATTAACTGCATTATCTATATTTCTATTTAAATATATGGGTTCGATTAATTTTCTATTATGATTATTTTTATCTAATTCTAGTATTTTAGGTCTTTTAGAATCAAATTTAAGGTCCAGTTATATACTATGCTGTGCCAATGATGTTATTACTATTATTGCTATAACTATTAATTAAATAATTATTTTGGTTGTAATTTTCTGTTCTTTGGAACTGTTTCCTTTGGCGGAAGACGGTTTTATTAAAAGCAAGATAAATATTAGTCCAGGTCTGGGTCAGATTCTTGGCAAACCGAACTCGCTTTGCTCCATAGCTTAAATTAAATCTTTCAGTTCCTTTATTCCTTTGTAAGTGATGGTGCCATTGTATTGCCACAAATCTCGAACCGTTTCGGAAGCCAACATTTTATGATGTGTGAAAAAAATTGCATATAAAATTGGACTTGCATATGAATCAAGATGCTATCTTAGTTCATGAAAACGCTCTATACACTAAGAAATAATGCTTTATTAACTGTTTATCGCCAAAGGAAATAAGAGTAGGAAAAAAAATCGAAGTACTTTCACGCCCTTTCTAATGCATACTTAACGTCCAGAAAAAAAAACAAAACAAATTTCCCTCATTTTATTCTCAGAATACAATTAAATATAACACATTGCATGGATGGAATAAATACAATTTATATATGAAGTATTAATTACGTATGGACATAATACATTTTTATCAAATCGGATATTAAAAAAAACATAATACAATCTGAATAATAGACAATTGATTCATTAAAAAAAAAAAAGCACTATGTTATGTACAAGTTTTAATATTATTAGGATATTTTATATTTAGGTAACCGCCGTTTTTTTTTTGTTTTTTTTTTAACATTTGAAACAAAATTTTTAAAATATTCAACAAAAATATACTGTTTTAATTATTTGGGGTTAGTTTTCTCCTTAAATAAAACTAATAATTGTTAATTTAAGGGCTAATGATTAATATTATATCTGTGGCGGTCGTGAACAAGTGGGTTAAGTCAAAATCTTTCATTTTTAAGGCGAGCGACTTACACATTACCTAATACCCAAAATAGATTAATTAACATACAGCTTTCTTTTCACCTAAAATTTCTTCCTCCAAGAAATTTCTTTAACCAATGTAACACGACGTGGAGACGGTCTGAGGGAGCGATACGTGGAGTTAACTCATTTTTGATTTAACTCGAGTTATCCAGTTTTCCACGAGCGCCACAGATATTATGTTAATAATTATTAATTGGAGGTTAGATGGTTTTTAAAAAAATCCTACTTGACTTAATAAAGTGTCTTTTGAAGGTTCAGTACATATGATGAATTCGCGCAGTTTCTAAACTAAGAATTGTGCATAGATTAGGCAGAGATGAACGCTTGGTTTTTACACCAATTTAAGACTGCCCACTTTATACAGGCTGGATGATCCCTATCAGGGTCTACCAACCTCAGTTTCTTCAGATTGTTAATACGTTTAATCGACGGACAAAATCGGCAATAAATTTCTTTGAATCTGTTGTGGTCGTTTATTATCTAGATTTTATAAACAGATAAAATTATTTTATTAAATAATGCATTTATTAATTTATGGTTATGGTTTTTTCATGAATGCAAAATAGTTGTATTTACGAAAAATAATAGAGTAGAATACATGATGACTTTGAAGACAAGATTCAGACCATACAATCATAACATTCTTCCTAGCTGGACAGTCACCCAAGACATGAACGGAATTCGAAATAAGTGCAAGAGTATGAGTTAGACTTCCTGTTGACTAGGTAGTAGAGAAGTGAGGTCAGTAACTAGTGTCCTTGTAGATTTTTTTTCTGCTAAGCTGAAGGACAATGAACTGACTCAACAGTTATTCTTGAAATATTATAAAAAAATGTTGCCATATTAATGTTATGTACAATATATAAATATAATAGTTCTAATGTAATTATAGTATGCTTTGTAACAAGCAACCAAAGAATTTTATCTCTATAAAAAAATGTTATATATAGATAAATATTATCTAAAGTCACACACAACTTTCAAATACTTCTTAACTTGAAATAGCATTTAAAAGTTTTCAACATGGTTACAATGAAAACATTAAGATTTTATTAAATATTAATGATGGAGTTTTGTTGACCGTAGAGAAATTAGATGAGGAAGATGGTTGGGGGTGCGGTCATAAATTAATTTTTATATATTACCTATACTCTTAACTATGTTTTTAATATATTACCGTCATATATCAACTCAAAATTGTTAATATTTAAAATTTTAATTGTTCACATATTTTTCCTTTATCATTTTTTTTTTCATTTACTTAGTCTCTATTTATATATTCTCATTACAATATTATCATCTCAATTATGTCTACTTCCATACTTTATAACTATCATCTTAATTTTGTTTATTTCCATACTTTATAACTGTCACCTTATTTCCATACTTTATAATTGTCATCTTATTATCATTTTACATTTAATATTATTTATGTTCCCATAATTTATTACTGTCATGTTATTATTATATACCTAACGCATTATTAAGTCTATAATTACATTGGTTGTTATCTTGTTTCTTTTAGCCCTGATGAAGGCCCACATTGTAGGCCGAAACGTCGGCACATAATTAAAATAACGCTTATTTTTAATTGTGTGTTTTTAATTTATGACCGCACCCCCAACCATCTTCCTCATCTTATTAAATATTATTTACAAATTAATTACTATCAACATTAGCTACTGACCATTAATTCTCAATACTTTATACATTTGATAATTGATTTCTGAGTATTAATATTCTCAATTAGATACAGCATTTGAAAATGCTTATATATTTTTTTCTCATTTACAAAACTATCTTACATTTATAGACTTTTTTTAGACGGTTAGAACCATTTTCAAGTGTGGTGAAAAGCTAATAAGATGGCACGAATTTTTACATCACTGACAAACAACTATCTTGAATCACATAGTTCATAGTCATTTTGACTCAGGGGACCTTATTGAATATTCCGATTCGAAATTTTCTTGGACTCCAATAATTTCTCTTTATGGTTATATATCTCATAAATAGGTAAGAGTATGATAAAAAAAAAGGAATAAAATCATTATAAAAATAATTTATTTGAACTGTGAACTACAAGAATATAAGTTATTATGTCAAATCCAGAATCCCTTGGGTATATAATGCAAGTGTTAATTGTTTATCTAGGGTAATTAAACGTGTTTGTTCAGTAAATGTTTACCCGAACACCACAAGCCGCATACCACGATAGATCATGGATGAGATTGCCTCTCCAAACACGCTGAAACGAACGACTCGACGGAAAAAAAAATCTGCTAGACGAAATATTTTTTCGAGCTATAGAGAAGTGCAAGGTACCCTAGGCTCGGTCTAATAAAAATATTGGCTCCAATTCAAAAAAATCCTCTCATTCTGTTCTTTTTTAATTTTGTTGCCAAATGTTGTTGAACCCGCCCACAGGCGGGGTTAACGGCAAAGGGAACCGCTGTATTTATATTTTTTTTCACCTCCACAACGCCCGAAAATAATGGCGAGTTCTCGCAACCACATAATTGTTCGCGTTGTTTCACATATTATTAAAAAAATAATAAGTGTTATTATACCAAAGTTGATAAAAAAGTGAAATTTAATAATAATAACATTATTCTGGAACTATGTCCCTTAAGAATAACAAAATTGTACAGTTCATATTAATATTTATGTCTGACCGAGAAAACAATAAAATTAATTTTTATTAACAAATGCGCAAAAAAAAATAAAAATAAAAAGATAAGACCTTTATACATTTACGTGAAAAAAAAAATGGATAATCAAAAAAAATAAAATAAAAAAAAGGAATGAAAAGAAATAAATCCCCTAAAGGCTACTACGGTTGAGGAAATTATTAAAGAAAAGGTGGGATTTAAATGAGGGAAGGAGAGGCGCATGGCGAATGTGAATAGGTAGGGCATTTCAGAGCAGATATAAAAGGAATTTCAAGAGAGTTGACTGAGGATTTAAATTGATGTTTAAATTAAAAACAAATTAAACTTTGTTAATGTATGGAGGGTGTTGGGAGTTAATGATTTGGAAAAGATCCGAGAAAATATTTCCTCCGTATAGGTGGGTAGGAGCCACTTTTTATACATTTAATATTAATAATAGTAATAATAGGCTTACCGAACCCGAAGGTTCGATGCCGATACCACCAAACTTCGCCTGCACAGACTCGTCCAATGCTCACCTGTCAAGCCCAAGCCCCCGAGATCAGCCTTAATGCAATCCTCCCATCGACGCTTCGGTCTACCTTTCGGACGCCTACCAGTCGGTTCAGCGAATACAAACTTTCTCGGAATCCGTTCCTCACTAAGCCCAACAACCTTACGCGCCCATTTGAGTCTCCGCGATGCTATCAACTCAATTATATTCACAGGGTACAAAATCCGCAACTCCGCGTTGTGCAACCTTCTAAACTCCCCAGTGGCCTCATCTCTCTTCGGACCAAATATTTTACGCAGTACCTTATTCTCGAAAACCTTAAGCCGTTGTTCATCCTTCAAAGTAAGCGGCCACGTTTCGCATCCGTAAAGAACCGTTGGAAGAATATTAATTATTAATTTAATATTAATTATTAAAAAATAAATAATTTCGTATCCTATTTGAATGTCAATTATACTTCTTGGAAATTCTACGAAAGTAACTATTACATTAGATAAACAGTTCACAACGTGGTTTATTTTTTTTAACCACTATATGTTTATTACTTGATTTATTAATCTTCCTTGCTAGCCCTGCCCCATCTGTTTAGATTAATAAAATCAATAGAATAGATGATCTCTAGTTGAAATCATTGTATTGATTATAACTTACAAATATGGAATTAATGTCTAATTTCAGCGACATAGTTATGAATTTATTAACGATTAAAGAAATATAGGATAAGAAAAAGTCATTAATAACTGCAGCAGTTTTCAGAACTGCAGACCGAAAGCATTATAACCAGGATAAATAGATATAAATTGTACATATATACGTTTTATACATATGTGTGTGTATTTTGTTATATTTACTCAATTTTTTATATAATTCTTGTTTATTAATAAACAAAAGAGAGTATAATGTCAAGGTAAATTCTGTGATGTGATGACACATTTAACTCATTTGTTTTGTATCAATACAGCGACTGACTTCAAGGTTGGCTTGGTAAATATAAATTAATATCGCTGTTAAAAAAGAAAGAAGATGTGTTGATATACCTTAGCTTAAGAATATAAATGTTTTTTTCTTAGGATTTTTAGTTAAAAATATTTTATTTTTTTTGTAATATAAAGTAATTTACGATTATCAAGGATTAAAGGGTGCCATTAGAGATCTCTCCAATCCAATCACTTTATCCAAAATGGAATTCGGAACAACCGTAAGTGAGAAATCCTACGTGTAATAGTTGGAATTTCATTTGTCCTAAAATTCAATAATTCTAATCTATCAAGTGTACAAAACTGTAAGAATGATCACTAAACTAATGTATAATATGCATTTTTAAGAAAGGAGATTTAAATTAAATTATTAATCTCATTCTGAATTGTATAGGCGGTTTTTATAACCCCATTAATACATATTTAAGCGTGCATAAACACATAGAAAGAATATAGTGGTCACCAATAAGTCTCTAATTAATAAAATAATCTTTATTCCAACTACTCCAATTGCTCCATTTCACTATTCCATTTTTTTGAATTGGAGTGATATCTATTGACAGCCTTTAGGGATAAGCAGATAACTTCCGTTTTCCCTTAGCGTTCATTAATCAATTAATGGACATTAGCAGAAAACAGAAATACAATCCGTGATTATTATAAGCCAAATATTCAGTAAAAAATATATATTTTATATTTTAAAAAACAAACCTGCATTAAAACACTTAAAGAGTCAGAGGCACTGTATAATAGCGATGTGCTCCCCCCTCATCATAAGTTTCGGAACGTAACGTTCGCACTGTTCCTGCTTCGATCCAACTTTTGTCACAGTTACTGGAGGAACCGCGACGCGGAATCTTGGGCTCCCTTTAGTCTCAGCTGCAACATCACATTTATTAATTAAAATAAAGCACAGATAATTATTGATAGTCATTGATTTTTGATTTTTTAAATGTAATACAAATTATTTGATAGCATTGAACAGACTTTATCTAAGTTTTTTTTTTTTTTTTATTGTATTGTTTGAAATACAATATATTACCGTTAGTTTCGGTATGAACAATAGTAATAATGATATAAGATCACATTCATATAATATTTACAGAAAAATAAAGGCTAAGTCAGAGTACATAAAAATAGATAATAAATAAATATGTAAAGGTTAATAAGAAGTTTTGGATACCATAAATAAGTAAAATGAATGCAGAAAATCATTCGACCAATTTTGACATAATTTATTTAATGAGGCGATAACATAAATTACTACTTAATATCTAAATATAAAATTGTATTACAAAAAAAGTCAACTAGCAATATACCAATAGTCGATAAAAAAAAATAATAATAAAAATGCAAAAAGGAAATTTTCGTATTATTTACATAAACTAAAGTTGTATTTTTATATATATTATAAATATAAAACAAGAGAGGATTTTTATATTAAATGTTTCTTGGTTTACACAAATCCAACTCAGAAAATTTTTTTCAACCCTTAAATCAAATTCGAAGCGACTGCATGGTTACGAATAAGAACGACAAAAATAGTAAAACTATAAAAAACTGTATTTAAAAAAAAGTAATTAATGAATATAAAATTTCGTAAAACCAAAGAAAAATGAGATATACTTTTAGAGACAGCTTCGATGCGAGAGAAACAACATTTTGGGTTTATTGATTAGTATTTTAATATTTGATATTTTGTAAACCTTCAAAATGACATAAAGACTATGTTTCGTCCAATAACGGGTGTGTCATTTCGTCAAGGCTGTAGAATACTTTCAAATGTCACATTTTTTAAATGTAACTTATATAATCATATTGACGTATGATAGTATAATATCTATTATTCGTATTAAACCAAATTGTAATAGATTACAGTAATATTGGTGATCATAATCATTGTAAAATAAATTAAATCATGACAAAAATCAGGATTTATGAAATTGAGGAAGATATAAAATAATTACTGAAAAACGGTCTAATAAAACACAAAATTTAGGTTGGAATTTAAATTGGATTGAATTCCGTAAGTAAACTAGGTTTTCTTATGCAATAATCCGAAAATGAGGTCTTAGAAACAATAAAAGCTTGCATAAGAACTGGGTCATTTAATATTGTACTGATTAGCATAATTACACCAACCATTATTGGATTGGTCGTCAAAGCCATGTACGCCAGAGGTAAATAGAGTTATAAAACATTAAAATGCCATAAAATAAAAAATAAAAAAAATAAAAAATGAATTCGTATACATAAAAATATCATTTATTTGTATATTTATACACATACATACATACACACATACGTATATATAGACACACACACATTTAAGAATAAGAATATTAAAACATTGTTTTTGAAAAACTGTAGAGAGCTTAGAGTAAGAAAAAAATACAAATAAAATCAAACCCTCCTCCCAAGGAATATAAAAAAATAAAAGGATTATAATCAATATTTTTATTACTTTTTGACGTGTATTTTTTTAAATCATTTTGTATTATATTTTTGTTTCACCATTAGCAATAAATTTTATTAAATTATTAAATAGTGACTCTAATAAATTATAACTTATTATTGTTCTATATTTTTTAAAGGTTAATTTTTCGTTTATCTTATGTCTTGGCCAGATTATGTCAATTTTAAATATGATAGGATGATAAAATATTTTTCCCCGACTATAGTCCCAGAATATTTTTTTTCTTCTAAAAATTAAAAACATAAATTATATGACAACTAATGTTGAATGATATAGTTTTACAACTGATGTATAGACTCTTTCCTTTGTAGTTGAGTAATTAAAATTTATAATTAAAAATATGATTTAATTATTAATTTCCTTGCTAAGCAATAGGTCGCTTATGTCGACGATGAGGTAAAAATGCTAATAAAAAAAAAAAAAAAATGTAACTCTACATCCCATCAAGTATGTTGGGCTCATGACATAGAGATTCGTACTGATTCTAGATCAACGGAAGTGCAAGGTGATAAGGCCGAGACTACGCTTTTTTTTCCCCATTTTTGGGTACCGACTTTATAGAGGCTGTGAATGCCTCTGAAAAATCTCCTTAGTCCAGGCTCGCCTCACGACTCAAATAACAAAATGGATGATATTATGTCACAGTATATGATGTTATGCCAGGATTAGACAGTAGCCTAGTGCTCTACAACAAGACCACGGCGATAATTAAAAAAAAAATAGAAATAGATTAGGAGAGATACTTAATTTAAATTACTCCAGGGCATTTCCGACTAATCGTAAAATACTAAAAAAGTATTTTAATAGTAAGTTTAAATAAATTACTGTAATTTACCATAATTAACAGAAATAATTTGTATTATTAATTAATCTAATGAAATGGTAATTAAATATCCGGCAAGGATGTTAATAAAAGTGAGGTGAAGATATCCTGGCAGGGCTTAAGGTTAGAGCGTCCTTAAGGCGAGGTCTGTCCAAGGACCTCCCCACCATAACGCCTCAGACCAACAAAGGATCTTTTGTTTTTGTACATCTGCCTACATATCATTGAGCAATTTTATGCTTTATGGATTCCTAAAGGAAAATTATAATCGCCAATAGTTAGGAAAAGTTTGAATTGTAGAGTCCGACGATTCAAATAAATGAGGGACTGGCCAAGAGTGGAAGACATATGACGACGTTTCGGAGATCCAAGTAAATCGTCACTATCTAATCCGTAAAATCCGTAATACACGACTTTCACTTACTTTCGTTGTTAAAATCAATTAAAGGATTTTGTAATAAAGTTAGATATGTAAAAAGGTTGAAGAATTTTCGCTAGAAACATGTGTTGCATTAAATAATTTAACAAATTACAATTTTGTGTATTAGATAATATTTTTTCTAACATCTTTACTTTTTAACGGTATTTTATACTTCTACATTTCAGTTCTTATCATCAGAAAAACAAAAATTACATAAAACAATATGATTGCTCTTTTCTCCTTCAACTGGCGATCAAATTCGTTCAACTTATGTTTTTTATCAATGCTAACAAGATGACATATTAACTTTTTTTTTTTTTAGAATATACGAAATCAGAGGTAGAAAATTAAAAAAAAAAAATGCTTTTAAGCCCTGTCAGGCTATTTCAATTAGAATAAAAACCACATGGCATTAAAGCCTATTAAATTTTACGTTTACATTTGACGTTTTTCAGTTTAATCGAAATATTTAGAGCTGTTTTTGATAAAATCGTAAAAAGGTGCATGGTATAAAGTGGCTCTTCAGGTTTGCCGATTTTTTTTTAAATATTCATCTATATTTCCGTTCATATCTTCAAAAAATACATAAAAACTTTGTTCAAAAACATCTTAAGCATATATATCATCAACATGAAATTTCAGGTTTAAACAAATTATCGTCTTCGAGCTAGACATACCACGCATACCTTTTGCAAACTTGGTCGTTTGGACTCAGGGAGCCCTAAAAAGTGTCTTTTTAGTAAAAACTCGAATTCCAAAATTTTTACGAATGCAATACTTACCCTGGCTATAGGTATATTACATATAAGTAATTATTTTACCAATAGTAAACAATTATATATATATATATATATATATATATATATATATATATATATATATATAAAATGATAGATAAGAGACTTTTGAATAATTAATTAAAAGGTAAATTAGTTAGATTTGTCGAAAATATTAAAAAGTATGCGGTCAACGTTTGGTTTCGATCGCCTGAGTTATTCTCCGGATATACAACCAAAGATTATTTATCAAATTTTAATCAATACCTAAAATTCTGATAAGTATATTAATTAAAATTAAAGCCATCGATCAAAATTAATTGCTACCTATTCAACAAGTAAACTGTTGTAACTACTCTGGTAATCACAAGAAATTGACAGCTTTAAATATTGTGCTTTTTTTGTTTGTAGTTTTTGGATTGGTAACAATAAAATGAAGCACAAAACCATATAAAAGCTCAATTAATTATTATAAAATTATAAATATTAATAATAACGTGTACAATTAAATCCGATACCTTAAGCGTCTCTATTAATTGAACTAAGATACACCGTGGGCTCGCAGAATTAGGTTAGGCAGGTTCTTAAAAAAGCACTAGATCTATTTCTAAGTTGGCTGTTTTTTTTTCCCACTTTCTTTTTTTTCCTTACAACGGTGAGAGGACGTTCACCCATTAGAGCCAAACTCTTTCCAAAATAAAAATTGCAGACATAAATATCATTTTATTGTTTGTTTTTTTAAATACAAGAAACGTCTTTTAGTAGTATATTCTAAATGAGATATACTGAATATTTATTCATAGGCAAAAACAATTTAAAAAAAAGTATGTGTGTGTGTATATATATATAATATATATATATATATATAAATATATATATATATATATATAATATATATAACAAACACACACACACACAGATATATATTTGGTTTTCAGGAATAGGAACGAGGTAACGTTCACAAACACTTCTTTCCTTTCCGGAAGATCCTTCAGCTTCATAAAAGAAAACTAAGTTTACTTATTTTAATGTTCGAATAGATCATTCAAGATAATTTTTTTTTTAAATATTAGGGATGAATAAAATTCCTACACCAAACATTCTCATGATAATAAATTTTTTTTAAATACATTTTTTTTTTTTAATACAAATATTTAAGCGTCAGATGTTTCTCAGTAATAGGGAGGCCATATTACATCAGGTTAAGACATTAAATCGTAAAATGCTGACGTTTATGTCAGACACAACGGATCAGCAGAATGCCTTCAAGGAATTAATTAAACAAGCTTGCAATAAATAATGTAATATTTTATTCTCTAAGAAGCTATATTTATTTATTTTTTAGGCAGTAATTATACATTTTATGAATTAGAAAATGAGTAACAATTCTTAAACGAGTGTACAATATCAGACAGTGAATTATTAAAAAAAAAAAAAAAAAAAAAGAAGAAATAAATGTTATCATTCAAACTAATGCTTATATTTATAATAAAATGTTCTAAATGTTTCGATATTTATTTGTCATGTGATGATTGCCTAAAACAAGAGCTGAAACCTAAATACAAAAATTATCGACTTCGTTATAATTAAGAATTAAGGATTTTTTAAGATATTTAATTATTTAAAAATTAGGCAAGCAAACGCTTTGATAATAAATTTGTCAAAGGCAACAAATATTGATAAACTATTAGAAAACGGTGGTTTTTAGCTGATCCAAGGGGAAAAAATGTAAATAAAAAATGTGATTTTTCAATCAGCAACATCAGTTGAAAGAATGATGGGGTTAAATTTAATATCTAAGATGGCGGATTGGGAATATCCACTGAGACATGTTTACTTTTAGACATCATTAGTTAGATTTTAAACTGTCATTGTCACATCTAAATATTCTTATTTATATAAATATATTTATCATATATGTTTTACTAAATTAATAAATGTATGTAAAATGGATTAATGATATATATATATGATTTTTTTTAAAGGGAAATAAATCTATTTGTTTTGCATACATTTATTCAAGAAACGAAAAAATATAATAATTATAACTAAGTTTTTTGTAGAAATGATCTGATCCCATTATAATCCTAAATATATACATTAAGAGAGTATCGAATAGTTGTGGCGTAAAATTTTGAAAAAAAAAATTTCGGTGAAATTTTGGATTGAATGAAAGAAATTAACAATAAATTTGTAAATAATATATATCATCCATAAAAAAAAAATCTATT
The DNA here is from genome assembly GCA_023052935.1 of Piezodorus guildinii. Taxonomy (NCBI): domain Eukaryota; kingdom Metazoa; phylum Arthropoda; class Insecta; order Hemiptera; family Pentatomidae; genus Piezodorus; species Piezodorus guildinii. The sequence continues at coordinate 96,625,460 of CM041296.1, read as the reverse complement.
TAAGTATACATAATCACATACATAAAGTTAGTACGTCATATAGTTATTTATTGTTTGTCGTTTGGTGAAACATATGATTAAATAAAACCATCCAGTTTTGTCATTTTATGAAATTTCTAATGTTATAAATACTATACATTGATCCGAACAGAAATGATATCCGCAGCCAGCAATAGCCAATTTCATATGTTATATGCAAAACTTGATCCTGAAATAGCTATTTCCTACATCCACCACAACAACCTTAGTCTTTATAATAAATCTCTAATATTTAAAGCAAGAGGAGAACTGATGGGACTTAATTATCAGCCATGGAGGATGGATAGGATACCTACCTGTGCTATGTGCAACCTAAATGTGCCAGAGGATACCTACCACTTTTTGGCAATATGTCCTGTCTTAAAGGATTTCAGGATGAAATACTTGGGAAAATATAAGTTAACTCCAGAAGAGATAATAGATAGACTAAATGGGCTAGATTGGGTTAAATTTGCAGCATATTTAAATAAATCATTAAAATACAGAAATTTTTTGGTACAGCATTTCAATTATTAAATTTTTACAATCAATAAAAATAAATCATAACATTACTAAAAATATAAATTATTATCAAAACTGAAAAAAAGAAAAGAAAAAGGGGCAACTCGACAGACGGCTTAACGCCATTGTCTTGTGGGCTTTGATCTAAAAAAAAAATGTATATATATGTTATTACTATTTTGTATATTATGTAAATAAAGCATTTATTCATTCATTCATTCATTCATTCAATACTATACATTGTTATTCATATGAGAAAGAATATCCCAGAATAAAAATTATTTATTGAAAATACCCCGAATAAATTCCGTAAATAATTATTTCATTATGTTTAAAACATCCTGGTATACGTCCGCCACCGTTCCTAAGTAAAAATTCAAAAGAAAATAAATTTATTAAATATTAGTCATAAAATATTCATCATTTTATTTCAATAAAAACTGATCTCAAATTGTTTAGCGAATAAATTTGTATCCTAATTAAATAAAGTAAAAAGTAAATAAAGCAGATATAAAGTAAAAAGTATAATAATCATTATATGTGTAATAGTTCCTATTTCCAAAATTCATATTTACTTTTTTTTTTCAGGTGAGTTTACTGGAGTATTCTTTGAAGTTACTATATCATACGTTGTTTGTAATTGTTTCGATTTTATACCAACTTCGACAAGTGAGTATACAATTTATTTAAGGCTTAAAAAATAGCATACATTAGTTGTATTTTAAATCATAATTTTTATTGAGCAGAGTTAAGTTTTTTTTTTTTAAATATGGAGACTAGTTATACTTTTTTTTTTGTCGGTTTTGAAGCATTTTTTTTCAATACTGATTATTATGCTAACAATATACTGAATACGAAAGCAAAAACCGAAGACATTGAAGAGGGATGACCTTAGCAATGATGTAGGGATTGCTTTTCGTGTAGACATCCACTATCACAAATAGCCCGAAGGTTTACTGGCACCGACATAGGCCTACTAAAATGTGTTGAAATCCACAGGCCCAACCTTGTCAAGACCAAGGATAACCGTGCTTCAAAAGCTAGTCTAGCTCTTAGTTTATTTTTTTATTAGGTTTTTTATTTTTTATTGTAGGTCTGTCATGGTCGTTTTGACTCTATGATTAACACCGCCAGCTAGTTTGATAAACTAGCCTTTCCTTCCCCAGTCTTTTAAAACTGAGATTTTAAAAAATTTCCTGACAAAGGTCAGATAAACAAATCTTATTTAAAGATAATTTACATTAATCAAAACATACACAAGTAATGCAAAAAAAGAAACATCAACATTACTGTCACATATAGCTTATTCGTTCAAATCAAATATTTATTTAAGTTTGTTTATATTTGTCTTTAAAGTATACATATTCATCGAAAATAAATACAATACACATGTATTCTATTGGTTTACCAAAAGGTCGTGATGGAAAATTTATAATCACCGAATTTATCTATTCACGAAGTATAGTAAATTTACATCATAATGAGAAGCTGTGGTCAATAAATGTAGTAATGTTTAAATTTCCTTTTTATAAAAAATCAATGAAACAAAAAAAAAAACTGAAAATATAATTTATCTCGATTTGGTTTTGATGTCTACAAATAATGATCAACAAATATACGGAAATATTAATTATTAATTAATTAAGTAATAAGAATAAATTATTACCTAACAAGAAAAATTAAAAAAAGGCTTTACCTAGAATCTAAAAAAATATTGTAATTCTGTAATTTACCGGGGTACTAATATAAATAATAAAGCTTATTTTTTTTGAAATATGACTTATTTCTAAAAAAAAGAAAAAGGTTGCTGCCACAGATCAGTTAACCTATGTCATTAAAAAAACAATCTTGTATTATTTACTAAAATTAATATAAATCAACATAATTTTGTTAATAAATTATTTGAGCACGAAAATTCCTATTAACGATATGCAACATGCATGTTTTTTATTATTTAATATTTATTTAAGATGAACAAGACAAAACGAATGGAATTTTTATCGAGGCGTAGAATGATGTTTGATTTTTCGTAACGTTGTTTTTTTTTCCATATGACATTTTATTCATAAATAGGCAGATAATAACCAATCCATTGATAATAATACGTAAAAAAGATCTTTTTATTTCAAAAGCGTAACGGATAAAATTTTATACAGCGTACATATTGTATGCTAAAGAGTCCATGCTGCATTTCAATTTATTTTTAGCTGGGAATTTTTAGATTGATTCCGCTGCGTAGACATTCTCTACGCGGGTGTAAATGATGCGTAGGTATTTTTTCCAACACGAGAGAAGATTAAGTTAAATTAGTGTTATTAGCTAAAAAACCAAAGTTTTATAAAACTGAAATTTCATATTTTAGGAGCGCATATGCCTGAGTTGTTACAGCAACCTTTTCAACATAATCGGCCAACCATAATAGCAACTTTATACCATGCAGTTTTCACATTTTTTTATTTTATTTTTTTCAAAGAAGAGTAGAACGATTTTGATTAAACTCGCTATACTGATGTAAAATTTAATGGGCTATAATATTATGTAGGTTTCATTTTTATTGAAATGGTCTTACAGGGCTTAAACGCTGATATTTTCTTCCGCTAAAGTATATTTAATCTTGTATATTCCAAAACATTAACCATATCATCTAATTAGCATTGATCAGAAACGAGTAAATACACAAGTGGAACGAATTTTATAACCAACTAAAGGAGAAATGAGAAAACTAGTCAGCACACAAGAATAGTAATAAATATGTATTATATACCGTTGGAAAGCTAAAGATTTAAAAATATTTTATTATCTGATATGTAAAGCTGTAAAAGACAACGCAAAGTGACGAATAGGGTATAAACTCAATAACAATTTGATAGTGTTGTTATATTTTTAAAATTTAAATCACATGTTTCCAACGAAACTGAATAAAATTCTTTAAACTTTTTTAAATCCTAACTTTATTTGATAGTTCTAAAATTGATTTTAACAAAAGAAACAAGTGAAAATCGTGTGCGATGCAGACTAGATTTCTTTAAATATAAAAAGTCGACGGTCGCATTTTTCTGAGTAATTACAAAAGACGTCGAATGCATGTTTAGTCCCGGAGGATGTTCACTCTTCAGATAAGTCAACGTCCGTTTTAAGAACCCCTGAATTGATAAAATCCATATAAAAAAACTTAGGTTCAAATAAAAATAAATAGAAATAGAAGAAGTAGTAGGCAGGTGGAGGAAGACATGAAAGAAGTGAGGTGATTTGAATGGAGGGGTAGGGGAGCCGGAAGGCAGTGTGACCCACTGACTCTGACCCAGCCAAGGACGACCACTCACTTCCGACTACATCGCCCTAACACACCCTTCCGGGGTGCAGATCCCGCCGTGTAAGGTGGGTACCTCATCTTTCGAAAGGTGTTTTCATCCATTAAAAAAAAAAACTAATTTCGATAAATTCTAAACAAAGCAATAATAATAAATAGTAAAAAAATAAATAAGAACTAATAATGGCCGTGCAACACAGCAAGAGAACAGCTAGGTAAAAAATCGAGAGATTATAATACTTTAAACGTATTATTATTAGAATTAAATATTAAATCACTGTATCTTACATATAAAACTTCATTATTTTCTTTTTTTTTTTTTAATTATAAATAATGTTCAATTTCTTAAAGTGGAGTTTACACAGTGAAGAAACATGTTTTCATGATGTGCATATTACACTTCTTTGTTTTGATATAACTTTATCATTTCTATCTATAAAAAAATAAACAACCGATATATACAACAATAAAGTAACTAAGTACGTATTTTATAAAAAGCAATATATGACGTTATAATTTTAATTTATTTAAAAGCTATGTATTCCCCCTCTTCCGGTACTTTCGTGAACTCTCACAAGGCCTCACTCTCACTATAATTCACCTTTTCTCTAACTGTGCAGCGATGCCTTGTCTTTGAAACTCCACCTATCTATATACATTGCGTAAAATAAAATCGCTCATTAATAAAACGATATTTTTTTTATTTTATATCAATTAGAATTTTATATCTATAAAAAAATAAACACCCGATATATACAACTATAAAGTAACTACATACTTATTATATAATTAGCACTAAAACGTTTTAAAAGAAAATCGTAAATATGGCTAGAATAGGCTCTTACAAGGTCAAACGTTCTTTGAGAATGTCACTTATGTGCTCAGTATATACAACTGAGGTTCTCTTTCAGGGTTACTATAAAAGAAAAAAAAAATTATGAAAATTCAGATAATACTATAATCAAAATCTTTTGTCTAAGGGGGTTACCTGTAGCATGGTGGTGATTGTTTGTTTGTTTAGGTTTTAAGGCGTAAAACCCTATGGTCATCAACGCCTAGACACTATATGCATATTCAAACTTTATAAGAAAGAACTATTAGGTAATGGGTGATTGAGAGAAAGAAAGAAAAAATAATAAAATAAAATAAATAAATAAATAATAAATAAATAAAAAATAAAAATTAAAAAAAATAATAAAAAAAATAAAATAAAGAAAGAAAAAAAATATTTTTATGTAAACTATAGTTTAAAAAGCTAATACTAGTAATGCTAACTGACTAGGAATGGTCTTTATAATTTCGATAATAATGACTGCTCCTTAAGAAAATCAAAAACTAATTCAATGGTTTTCTCTCTATCACCCAGCACCGCTGAAATATTCGGGCTTAGTCCAATTTTATTCAGGTGTGATGAATAATAAGGGCATTCTTGAAAAATATGCCGAATGGTAAGGGTTCCATCACAGTGCTGGCATCGGGGCATCGGCTGCCTAGCAAAAAGATAAGAGTGTGTCAGCCGCGAGTGTCCTATCCTTAGCCGGGTCAACGCGACCTCCTCCCTCCGGCTGCTACGACTAGATGTAGACCAGGGTTTCACTGTTTGTTTTATCGCTTCTCGGCCTATTGGCTAAGATCAAAGTGTAAAGTGCATGGTAGTTAATATAACAGCCTCCCATGCCGAAGGTCCTGGGTTCAAAACCGCAGGTGGTCCTAGCATTTTTTAATGGGAGTAAAAATTCCTTGTTATGCCGTCCTTTGGAGGGGACGTTAAAATGTGGTCCCGAGCCTGTGCGATGTCAGATACTCATTAAATTATATCATAAAATAAATTAGCCATAGTAGCATAAAGTGACGTTAAATTAATAAACAAACGACTTTAGTAAAAAATTGTAATATTAACCATGTAAGTTCATGTTAAAAAAAAAAACTTATATAGAGCAAAAATATTATTTTTTTTATATCGCTGTTCACCAGTTTTAGCCATCAATTATTAATTAGATAAATATGTTTTTGAAATATCAGTCTATCATTGATAATATTTCTGAAATCCCGTGGGTAAAGTACTCGTTCCTAACCAAAGCAATAATAATAAATCATGATGTTATGTTTTGAACGGCATACATCTATATACTTTTTATTTTATTTATTATTTTTTATAAAATGTAATTTCATATTTATAAAAATAAATAAACACCCATATTTACAATATACTAAGGAGTTTATTTTGGAAATAGAGCTAAAGCGTTTTAAACACGATCGTAAATATGGCTAGAATAGGCTCTTACAAGGCCGTACGTTCCCAGAGAATGTCGCCTATGTGCTCAGTATATAAAACTGAGGTCCTCTCACAGGGTTACTATGAGAGAAGAAAAACTTCAGAAAAAAAAAGGAAATACTATAACTAAATTTTTAAAATTATATTCTACTTAATCTTTAGTCTTCAATTTAAATATGTAATTTTAAGTATAAAACAATTACCAGAAGCAAAATTTTATATTTTAGATGTCACTATTGGCCAGTTTTAGTCTTTAGTTATTATTAAAATAAATAACCGCGGATTAATGTTTTATTGGTGTTTTTAGGTTGAACTGTTCGAATGTTTGAAAGACCAGTCTTTTATTGCTAATATTTCCAATTCATGGTCTGAACATATAACCTTCAATCGTATGATTACTATTCCTTTAAATACGTTTTTAACATTTTTTTACTATCACTTACTATATATAGTAAGGAAAAGTATTGCGATCGTGACAATTTTCGAATTCCAGTTTTTAACGGAAATACACATTTTAGGGTCCCCTGAGTCCAAATAACCAAGTCCCGCTAAAAGGTCTGTGTGTGTGTGTGTGGTAACTCCCGGGCGGAAACGGTAAGCCCTATGAAACTGAAATTTCACAATTAAGTCAAATATACGCCCGAGACGTTGGAAAATCTTTTTCATCAAAATCGGCTTACCAGAAGAGCTACTTTATACCATGCATTTTGCACCTTTTTTCGATTTTCTCGAAAACGGTTCCGACGATTTTGTTTAAACTCGCTATATCGATGTAAAATTAAATGGGCTTTAATATCATTTAGGTTTCATTCGGATTAAAATGGCATGACAGGGCTTAAATGCCGATATTTTAAATGTTGTTCTCCTAAAGTACCTTTAATTTTGTCGATTCAATAAAAATAACTATATTATCTTGTTACTACTGATGAAAAACAGGTAAATATATAAATTAGATTGAATCGAAATTGAATTCGATACCCAATTAAAGGAGAAAACTGAAAAAAACATATTTTTTATGCACTTTTTCGGTTTTGAACATAAGAAAAGTAATATACATGTATGATATACCGTTGGAAAGCTTGAGATTTTAGAAAAAATATTATCTCATACACAAGCATTTAAAAGTTAGTAGAAACTGACGAAAAGCCGATAAAACTGAGTGATTATTTTAGAGAATAATATAATAGATTTCTTAATAAAACACATGTTTCTATAGAAATTCCATTTAATTAATTCTTTAATGGCTTCACTCATTTTTATCTCTAACTTTATTTGAAAATTCTTTAATTGATTCTAAAAACGGTGGTTTTTAACATGACACCAGATTTTTTAACATAAATATATATTGTAATGCTACTTAAACTCTATATTCAATTTTATTTTCATTTTAATAATATTTATTGAGATATATTACTATAAAATAAAAATCTATTACCAACTAATTACTTATAACAATATACACCGCTGTTTTAAATGCTCCACATTTGGTTCTACAACCCTGAGTTGATGTTGTCAAATAAATGTTATTTTTAAAATTGAGTTGTTGTTTATTCAACGTCGCTTTATACTACTGAGGCTAATCTTACGATGCTATAGTGGAAGTCCTAAATTTTGCCTATCCAGGTTTTATTAGGATAGGAATCTTTAACTAGTATCTGACATCGCACAGGCTCGGTACTACCTTCTTACCTCCCCTCCGAAGGACGGAATAGTTAAGGATTTTTTACTCCCATCAAAAAATCGTAGGACCACCTGCGGGTTTGAACATGTGACCTTTGGCATGGAAGGCTGTTATGCTAACCACCCTGCTACAGGTGATCAAAAAAATTAAGTTAAGATAAAATTAATTAAAAGACGTAATAAAGATAATACAGACTAAAATAGTATATCACATTAATTTTTATGAACAAAATGTCAACAATACGAATACGTTAAACACTGGACGTGAACTGAAGCACCATTAAATATTGATAACGCCGATAATTTAATTGAAATGTTCGATTTCTGATTTTCAATATTCCAATACTAATTATACGGTATGCATAACATTGGGATATAACCCAACAATAAAATGCACCTCTTCATAATTTCACATTAAGTATCTGGAATGATTAAGTGGTGCACTAATTTTGAATCAGTTCAACATATTTCTGGTATCATAAGAGATATTACTCGTGCATATAAGCATTTAATTTGTATATTATTTGATACTAATTATAGCTTGCAATACTTAGAGTTTTATTGCAGTCAAAGTAGATGTTTTGTAATAAATGATCTAATAAATATATACATATATTTCAATACAATGAGATTAATTAAATAACTTGAAATTTAACGACATAAAAATAAAAGCCAACCCCTCTACGGGTCTAGGAGGAGGGTGAGTGACCCGGGAAGCGGAATGCAGGCCGTGAAAGTGCAGCACTTGCATCATCCACACCCGATGCACTTTCTTCATCTCGGTCATCCCAACTTCCTAGTCTTGTACTTGATCAAAAGTGAGGTCTCGCATCCTGATACGGTCTATTAGATGGTGACATAGACAACAACCTTAGCGCAATAGAAAATTGCAGCTAGTAAAGTTCCTTATACCGTGGACTAATAGGATTCCTGTACTACTATGACTCATGAAGCGCCTTAAGGCGGCGATACACGGTGAGAATTAGGGTATGTGTAGGTGAGGTGAAATTCGTGATTCTTAGGTGAAAGTGAATATCACATACCTTCAATATATTATAATAAATATTCAATTACCGAATTTTCTGTATTACATCATTTTTTTTTTTTTTTTTATTATAATATGAATAATGTTATAATGTTTCATAATAATGTTTAATGTTTCATTAAATATTATTTCATTTCTTAAAATCTAGTTTCTACCTTTAAAAAAATGTTTTCATGATGTGTATATTACACTTGTTTGTTTTGATATAACTTTATCATTCAGTTTTTTATCTTAAAAAAAAAAAAGTTTCATGACATTATAGGATTTTTCTAATAGTAATATTTGATGTCATTATTCAAATTTTTTATTGTTTGAAATAAGCCTTCCCCCTCTCCTCCTATTTTCGCGAATACTTGCTGTCATGTAACCTACACATACCCTATTTCTCACCTTGTATCGCCGCCTTTAGAGTTCTTACTTAGTTATAACCTTATTCGATATTCGGCCAACGATTGTGCAAGAAGCTGATGTGCTCGAGAACATAAATTTTTTCTCCTTTTAAGGGTACACACTTGATAGAAGCAGTATGAACCCTAATGTATCCGAGACAAGGATCATTCTACGGCTGATAAATAAATACCTGCCAAAAGGCTGACACAAACATGACATAAATATATTAGTTGCGAGGTGAGCTATCTCACTATCTAATGATTATGTACAAATACATTAATTTTTTATTTAAAATAAACGAACATAGGTTATTTAAATTTCGTAAAGAAAATCAATATTTATTAAAAATGTTCAGTCTAACACAGACCTTTCCAAGCCATACTAGGGACTTTTCATATATTTCGTGAATCAGTAAATTTTATTTTCTAATTTTGAAAATATTTTAGTCATATTTTTACACATGGTAATAAAAGTGTATATAAGTATTTTGTTCTAACTTTGAATTATCTTGAAATTTTATAGAAGCCTTAAATATATAGAAGCTCTTTACTTTTAAAAATATTTCAAAGTCATGATTTTAAGAAACAAAATATATATTTGTAACTTTTCTCTATCTTACAGCATACCTTTGGACAAGGCACACATACTATAATTCATGCAATAAATATACTGAATGTTCTTTGCTAATTTTCTAAAAAACACTAAAAATTAAAAAAATACATATAAACAGAAAAATAAGGATACAACAATAAAAAAAATAAACGTCAAAAATAACACTAAACACTACAATTACTGGGTCATAATTTTTAATGATTTATCACCTAATGACGGGTTTGGTAACAAACAAAATACTTAAGTCAAATTGAAATTGGATCACACGAAATAAATTCTGCGATTGATTACGCAATATATTGGTATAAATATGTTTTGTTATTTTTATATTACATGAAAAAAAAAATATATCCCAAAATTACCGATAGATAATTTTAAAAATATATAACGTTAAACCTTGTCATTAATTTGATATTTATTGTTTATAATAAATGAAACTTACAAGTTTTTTTTTTTTTTTATATCTAGTTTTCAAAATATCCTGGCTCCACAAGCCTGTCTTTTCATAATAACATAGTTATTCACATTTTCTTTTTATATAACTGTATGTAAATTTCAATATATAAAAAATAGTTAAGATTAAAACACTGAAATGAAACAGAATATGTCTACGAACTAATAACATAGATCTATTAATACCAACCACTTTTTATAAATTAGCATATGTAAATAAGGCAATATAGACAAGTGGTCTTGGACAATAATTATTTTTAAAAATGTTAATCAATCTACAGTAGTGTATTGTATGGCGTCACGTTTGCTATAGAGATAAGTTTGCAATGAAGAAAAAATGTTTTCAATAATGTAGATTTTTAAAATTTATTTATTTAAATTTAAAACTGGTTATAATGAAAACAAAATTAAACATATTGTCTTGTAAGTATTGATTGAACGAATAAATATACAAGATGAAAAAAATTGATAAACAACTATATGAGAAATTAGAAAATATATTTTTTGGGGGTTTGTTTATTCGAACTTGAAATTAGTAATATAGATGTAATAATACACCCTTGAAAATCCGTTGGAAAGATTTTAATGAAAAGCCTTAATGAAATTATTGTGCATAACATTTTTTTCTTTATCTAAAACATATTTTTCCAAAGAAATTGAAAATAATTCTTTTTAAATTTTTAACTACGATCTATTTAAAAATTGTTAAATTGTTTTAACAACCGAGGTGAGTAAAATTCGTGTGGTGCCTGTATATATTTTTTCTGTTGTTAAATACTTCTGTAGTTAAATATTCACCACCCTAATGGTCGAATCTAAACCATTTCTTCGATGCTGGATATTATCGAGGAAAGGATCATTTGCTACCGCTACAGATGCGCCAGAAGTGTAATAAATCATAAATGGGAAGAAAAGAGATAATTATAATGAAAAATAACAGTCGGAGAGTATGAGAACTACAACAGAAGCTAGAGTGACTGTGCATTTATTGGCCAAGATGTAACAGCTGTCCTCAGGTTCAAACAAGAGATAAGGCACAAGCGCTCAGTTATAAATAGAATCTCCCTTTCAATGACAAAAGATGACAATAATAACATTATACGTAGGAGAGTATGAGCGCTGTGCCACAATACCCGCCGACCACTGCTTCCCAAGTGTCAATGAACTCGCAGCACAACTCTTCAAACCATCTCCGCGTGAAAAGCTGGCATTCCCTCTACAGCTGTATTTCACAACAAAATGATCATTAAATTAATTAGTTTAAACATATATTATTTAAATTCTGGTGCGGGCAACACACGACTTTCATTTATTTATTCATGTCGATTGTTAAGAATCCTTTCAACGAGATGGCTACTTGAATTTATGATAAAAAATAAAATAAAACAGTTCTGACAATATCAAAATAGAGCATATCCTTCGAAATAGTAAAATTAGTCCTTTTAGTGCGTAGCCCGAATTTCGGACCGATTCTTGCGTTGGGAAGAGGGTAGCGATATTAAAAAGTGTCCTTTTTGATGTAGTAATTATAGTTACCACTAAATTATTTCGTTTATTTATTTAAAGTCCCTTTATGCTACTATGGCTAATCGGACGATGCTACACTGGGAGTCCTAAATTTTGCCTATCCAGGTTTTATTAGGATAGAGATCTTTAACGAGTATCTGACATCACACAGGCTCGGGACCACTTTATAACGTCCCCTCCGAACCACGGTATAACTAAAGATTTTTTACTCACATTAAAAAATTCTAGGACCACCTGCGGGTTTGAACCCGAGACCTTTGGCATAGGAGGCTGTTATGCTATCCACCATGCTACAAGTGATCCCTAAATTATTTCGATTGGTATACTTTTTAAAAGGAGAATCGAGTCCAAAATAATAGTTCTCTTCCATTTTTATTTTATTTCTAAGCTCCTTGTGGTTTGCGTAGAAATTCCAGGATCTGCAGGTTTGTAGGAGCTCTCTTCTACTGTACAATGTATTTTTGAAGAGAGGGATGAGGAGGGGCTCTTGAGATTTTTGACTCACCATTTTGAACCATATCCTAGTTACACGATATGTCAATTGTTAAGATCCATTCACAAGAATGCCGACTCGAACATGAATAAAAACTGGAATAGTAAAAATTAGTCCTTTTTGTGGTTGTTAAAATTAATTTTAAAAACGACCTGGTAATTTTAAGGCGGTCCAGTAGTTTTGGAGAAATACCGTGGACAACGGACAAACAGATTTTTTTAATATTCTTTATTAAGGTTCTACCTATCTTGAAACTCAAACCCTCAAATTTCGAGAGGGGGTAAAGGGATAATTTTTTTATTGGTTTTGTCGATAAATTAAAAACCAAAAATATTAGATAAACTTAAGCGTTGAAAAAAGTTTAAAGAATTACATTCCGTTTCGTTGGAAACATATATTTCAGATTAAATAAAATAACAATATAAAATTGTCAAGTAAAGTAATCACTTAAATTTATGCACTATTCGTTGCTTTTCATTACCTTCCAAAACGTTTTATATGGGATATTTTTTTTTTTTTATGAAACCTTTAGCTTTCCTAGGGTATATTATACATCTATAGTACTGTTCATGCCCAAATAGCATTTAAAAATATTCTTGCTGTTTTCTTTCCCTGTTAAGATATCGTATTCGTTCAACTTGTGTATTTACCCGTTTTTTTATCAACGTGAATTAGTTAATTTTTTTTGAATCTATGAAATTAATGGTACTTAAGAGGAAGAAAATTTAAAATATCGGCATTTAAGCACAGTCATACCATTTCAATCAGAATGACACCTACGTGATATTTAAGTCCATAAACGTTTACATCAACATCGAGAGTTTGATCAAAACCGTTAGAGCATTTCTTTGAGAAAATCGTAAAAATTGGCATCATACATAGAATAAAGTAGCTCTTCTAGTTTGCTGATTTTGTAGAAAAAAAAAAAAAAAAAAAGGCTAAGACACCTTAGGAATATAACTTTCTAAATTTTGATATTTCAGTTTAACAGCTTATCGTTTTTGAGCCAGACAAAACAGAAGCACACACACATACAAACCTTTTTGCGGGACTTTTAATTCGTACTCAGGGGTCCTAATACGTGTGTTTTAGATTAAAACTCGAATTCGAAAATCAATGAAAACTAAGTTGTACTGGTAATATGACAACACTTCATATTAGCGAGTTGAGTTCCGTTTTCTAGGGTCTGTAAATGGAATGTTGATAAACGAAAGTATATATCTATTTTCAAATTGAATTTTAAGAGAAAAATTAATGCAGCGTCAGTATAATATACGAAAGTAAAAGTATTAAACGTAGGCTCGAGTAAAAATAGTAATAGGAAAAAGTTGTGAGTGTGCATTAGAAAAGGAAAGGAGGTCTCTTGGCAGAAACCAGAGTGAAAGGCTCTGGGGAAAGTTAATACTAACCAATGCTAATCCTATCTTTATAACCCAATTAAACCGGTTATGGCTGTTTCTATCATCATCGAGCTTTATTCTATTAATACTTTGAGAGGCAAGTACGTTTAAGTTCAAGATGTACGAAGTAAGAGGACTTGGAAACTAAGTTCAGCGTAACGACTTCTCAAAAGGTACCAACCACACCGCAACTGCCTTCCGAAGACGAGTACTTTGCTATAGATACAGTATAATAAAAATTCAGCCTAACCTAATAAAAGATAAAATATATGTTATATCAATATATTCTAAACAAGGAAGAGCTCATTTTATTATTAAGGTTGATTTGGGCTGAATAATTCTTCCATTAATACTCATTTTTTATTTCATCAATATGACGTTTCGGGATATTCTCCCATCTTCAGAAGTCTACAAAAATTATATTAAGCAATTTATCATCACATTAAAAATTACTATAATGAAGTGAATGGTTTAAAATTTTATAAATTAGGTGTCAATTGATAACAAAACTTTAAAACTATTAAATAACAAATTTTAAAATCATAAGGAGGCATTAAAAGCAAAAATGTAACAATGTTACGTAGTACTTAGTTAAATAAATAAATAAATATTATAAAGTTACCTTGTTATATATTCCGTAATCCCAACATTTTCACTAATCACACATTGAGCTAGGTAAAATATTAAAACGAAGTCAATATTTAAATACATCAGATCTGAGCAAGAGTATTGCTCAGATCATTGTCCTCAATTGGATTAAGGATTAGACCAATTTTTAACTTGTATATGGTTATTGTTATTTCATATTGTGAAATTCTTTAAAACATTTATTATTAATTATTTATATTATATTTTTAATTTTTTAATTAAATCAGAATAGTGGTAACTTAAATGTCTTGAGTCAGTTTTAAAATTCACGGTTTTATCTATATTTTTATTAATATATATAGAGTCTCTATGGTTTTTCTATTTTGTTTATTTTTGACTATTTCCAAAATTTGTGGTCTATTGAGATCAAACTTATGTTTCATTTATAAAATATATGATGTTGCTCTAAAGGATGAAGCAGGTATGAATAAGCGTAGGGCGGGTTCACACAGATTTTGTGACAGATCTACAAAATAAGTAGGGAACTGACGTATTTATTGATAATAGTAATAACAACAAATACGTTTGTTTTCACGTCAGTTTATGCTATTGTTGCTCATCTGACAATGCTATTGCGAGAATCCTAAATTTTGATAGTCCAGGTTCAATTAGAACAGGAATCTTTATCAGAATCAGAAAACGATTATGCGACATCGAACAGGATCGAGACCAACATTTTGTTCCAAAGGACGACATAACGAAGGATTTTATACTCCCATTAAAAATTCCTAGGGCCATCAGCCAGTTTTGAACCCGCGGGCTTGGATATTGGAGCCTTGGGCTAGCCACTAAACCACATGTGACTCCCAAATACGTTAAAAACAATCCAAAAATAAATAAATGAATCGGAAAAAAAATTTTAATGATGCTACTTTCACTATAATAATAAAAACCTATTATCAGCGTTTTAAATCAAGTATATTTTTAGTTCAATTTGATCAAATGATGAGTGGTTTTTAAATTTCCAAAAAATGTTCTCCAGTTGTAGTAAAGTTGAGATATAATCAATTTAATGTTTTAAGGAAACATAAATGTACCCTAAGTGAATTCACCAGGATATTTTGTTTTTATAATAATTTATTGTTTTTTACGGCATTTTAGCTTCACTTTTTAATTTTCGATCCTATTTATTCCTTTAGGATAAAAAAAAAAACTCTGAAAACCCTAAACCAAAATAACAGGGTAATATTTATATTTTAAAAAATATTAAATAAGATTACATCTGGTTTTAAGGGTCAGATGTATAAATCATATGTAAAAAGATTTTAAAATGAATTAATTCAATTCTTAAGGCCATTTTTATATTGAAAACATTTAGGAGACATTTTTTGTAGCAGCTACATTAGTATCATTGTGAGTTTTATGTATTTATTTATTTTTTATTTGGTATTAGGAAGTTAACATAGATACAATTATTTTAAATAATAAATAATTTGTCCGGGTTAGATACTGGAGACACTCATAAGACACGCCTAGCCACCATAAAGTGGGTAATCATTATAAGTTATTGAACACCTCACACAAACGTTGCTCTAGACAAAATATTTGCCTATAAAGTTCAAACTAAGTTAAAAAATACTCAATACAAAAAAAATATTTTTAACAGCATATTTCGATTTATAAAAAAAAAAAAAATAAAAAAAAAAAAATCATCTATCTCAGGAATTTCACTATTAAACCAAAATATTTTGAAAAAAATCCTTTTTTTTTTTCAGAATATTCCTTTGAAGAAATTATTTATTTTTCCTACTGTTTATTTATAAACATTTTGTTAAATTGTTAAACATAGAATAATTCTCTTTCCAGCTAGTCCGGTAAGTGCGAATGTCAAAAGCTTCAAAACGAAAAATGACATTTCCATTAGGGAATATAAAAAGATTTGGCAAGGGAAAGTACAACCGCTACTGGTTTTCAACGTATAAACAACTTTCGTCGACTAACACGAGTGAGTATTCTCAACAACACACACAATGAGTGGAGATATGAATCACTTTCCTTCATTAAGCAACATGCATATCATATTAAGCCCTTCTATTTTCTCCTCTCAACCAATTAATAGAAGGAAATATTAATTAATATCTGCCAGATTACTCTTATTATAAGCAGGATTCGTTAGGATTCGCAAGCATTTTTTTCAGAATCGGGCAATAGTAATTGCCATCTAACTAAATAACGATGTTCTTAGGTAGTAAGATACATAAAAATATTATAAAAAAATAATGTTTCTTTAAATTAAATTTTAAAAATTCCCTATATTATCGATGCATTATTCGAATCCGGCATAAGAGCATTTGAAATTTATTTCGCGGCGATTTCACAGAAATGTTAGTTACCTTGACGAATATATTATATATATTTTTATCTGATGAATACAATTACATGTTTTAAGGTTATTCAATATTTGAGGCTAATTAATAGAATCCTTTTTTTTAGTATTTAAAAATCTAATTGAAGGAGCGACTCATCGATTTAAATGAATTGTAAGTAATGCGGTATAGTATAATTAACGCGCCTTTAAGGGTGTAGATTTTGGATTTTGGAGTGTTAACATAAACATTAGGCCTACAAATTACTTCTTATCGACGTGGTTATGTTTGACGTAAGATAAAAAATATGTATTTTTAAAAATAATAAATAAATTACATGGACAGAAATACAATAAAAATCGAATCCAATGTTTTTAAATCTCTGTTGATCACAATTGTATTTTAAACAATTAATTGAGCTATTGATAGCTATTTTAGGTAATTTAGGTGATGTGAAGTAAAAAAAAAATTAATAATTCATATAAAGTAAATAAAAACTGTGATCATTCACTAAATTAAAAGCTATATCCCGATATCAATTATAATATATAGTACCTTAACTTTATTTTTTAATTTATTCATTCGTTACTTATAAATCTGTGCTCAGATGACAAAATGGTATTAATTATTTTTTCTAGATATGAGAGTGTTTCACATTCTTGAGTGACATGCGTTTATGTTTATTTTACAAGGTAATGTTATTTACTCATAGACGAAAGAAAAACACTTATGACGTTTTTTAACCTGATAAACCTAAATGAATAACACTCCGAAATGTGAAATCAGAGCAAAGAAATATAGGGAAAATAGATAAACATGAAATCACAAATAAAAATAATTTAAAAAAGAGTAAAAATTAGTATTTACAAGCAATATTTAAATTATTTGTAGTAAAACTAATGATAGAATTATGCAAGATTATGAATATAAAATGTGTGTGTGTACTGGTACAAACCTGTTGGTTAATTGTTTTTCGCCATTGTCTATTCTACACGAATTAAATTACTTTAAAAAGCATAAATTTATTTCTTAAAATAAAACCTCATATATTATATAGGATTTTATTGAATTTATAAACAAAACGATGTCTATTGGGAAAATTATTATGCGGAAGCTTCAATATGAGCCTTATGTTGGCTCTAAAACTGATAATAACCACAAATTGATAACCCATCTCACCAAGAGCTGGCGTCTTCTTTTTTATCTTCCGTATCCAAACCTCTGTGACGTCTTCCAGTGCCAAGTTCCACATCTTGTCGAATGCAGAGAGGTACGCTATAACGTAACCTCGAATACCACAAGCCGATCGGGTAGTAACCTAAAAAAAATAAAAAATAAAAATACACTTATGCGAATAAAGTTAAAACAACTATTAAGGGCCATGAATTTCCTGAATATCATATAATACAATCAAGACTCAAAAGGTTTTTTTTATTTAATTATTTAAAGAAATTTACAACTGTATTAAATAAATACAACAAGTAAATAGGCTTTATATGATTAGTACACATGATAGTCCTGAGAAGAAACTACCCATTGGTAGCACTCCAATGTCTTATGTTAGAAGGTCTCTTGGCCATCTTCTTTTAAGGCGCCTCGGTGGGTTGTCGGGAATAGATATGGAGGAGAGGTCACGGATAAGCGGGTTTGAGTGGGCAGGGAGTTTGGAATGAAAAGAGGTATATCTGTAACGGGCCAAGTCTTCAACTAATGGGATATTTAGGTCTTTATGGATGATTTTATTAGTAACAAAGTAAGGAGCATTGAGGATTTTACGAAGGATTTTGGACTGCAAGGATTGGATGCGAGAGGAATTCGATGGTTTAGTAGACCCCCATAGCTCAATGCCGTAGGTCCAAATAGGCCTGATAATTGTGATATAAATGAGTTTTTTGTAGTAAGTAGGAAGTTTCGAGCGTTTGTCAAGTAAGTGTTGTAGTAATCTGTATCTACGAGCAGTTTCCTGTCGTTTCAGTCTAGTATGAGGATTCCATGTTAGGCGTTTGTCGAGGTGGAGTCCTAAGTACCGAATCTGTTCAACAGGAGTAAGTAGGATATTGTTAAAGGATACGGTGGGGCAGGAAGTCATAGGCTTACGACGTAGAGTGAAGGTGATTTGATGGGATTTATTAGGATTTATTTTGATTCTCCAGTGTTGACACCATTCTTCAATGGCTGGACTCAAAAAGTAAAGACATTTTTTTTCAATTTATTTATTTTTGAAATGCAATATTTTAAGAAGTATATATAATTATATCAACTTTTAAATATTTTTCTTTTTGTTTCAGGTGGGTACAACCAGTGTTTATTGGAAAGTTATACGAATATTAGTAGTAAGTAGCTTAGCAAGAGTAGTTTTTTTTTTGTCCATTGAAAAAAAATAAACCAAGGAATAATAAGAAGGAATAAAAATACGTCGTTATTTCAATAAATTTCTTAAATATGGGTAAATGCATAAGCTTAAGGTACAAGATTTTAATAGGAGTGTATCTACATTTGAGACATTAGTTTCCAAAAGGTACTAGATATCATTTTTTCCCAAATGAGTATTTTGACATATTGGTATATTACTATACTTCAGCTTTATCAAAATTAGCTATTTGATTTCATCTCCTTCATCCTTTAAAAACGCGATTAAGGAATAAAATTATTTTCAAAATATAGAAATTACACACTTAATTTCGTTTCAAATCATACTTAATTACTCCCTTTCATAAATTAAAAATATTGCTATTAATATAGTAATAAAACATTTCTAGATTTTAATGGAAAAATAATCATATAAATCGCCTTTTGGAAATCAACACCTATATTAATCCTACATTGAAATAAAAATCAAGGAAATTTTGATAATACAAAGTGTGAAGCACAACAATTGAGACGTTGATTTCCAAAAGGTACTAAAGGATATTTTTTACGAAATAAATATTTTTACATATTTATATTCTCCTTATTTAGTTTTATCTAAATCTTAAATTTTATCGTATCTAATGACCACTCCTGTCCTTTAACAACGTGATTTAGAAATGCTATTGATTTATTAAGATACGAATTACACATTTAGTTTCATTCCAAATCATACCAGAACATTTCATTTCATAACTTTAATATAGTTTTATTAATATAGTAAAGAAATAATTCTAGATTTTAATGCGAAAAGAATCAAATTAGCTAGTTTAATAATATAGTAATGAGAGATTTTCGCGCTTCCTGTGAAATTCCCCAGAATGGATATAGCACCTTTTGGAAATCAACGTCTCAATTGAGACCTTAGTTTCCAAAAGGTACTAGATATCATTTTTTCCCAAATGAGTATTTTGACATATTGGTATATTACTATACTTCAGCTTTATCAAAATTAGCTATTTGATTTCATCTCCTTCATCCTTTAAAAACGCGATTAAGGAATGAAATTATTTTCAAAATATAGAAATTACATACTTAATTTCGTTTCAAAACATACTTAATTACTCCCTTTCATAAATTAAAAATACTGCTATTAATATAGTAATAAAATATTTCTAGATTTTAATGGAAAAATAATCATATAAATCGCCTTTTGGAAATCAACACCTATATTAATCCTACATTGAAATAAAAATCAAGGAAATTTTGATAATACAAAGTGTGAAGGACAACAATTGAGACGTTGATTTCCAAAAGGTACTAAAGGACATTTTGTACGAAATTGATATTTTTACATATTTATATTCTCCTCATGTAGTTGTATCTAAATCTTAAATTTGATTGTATCAAATGAACACTCATGTCCTTTAATAACGTGATTTAGAAATGCTATTAATTTCTTAAAATACTAATTACACATTTAGTTTCATTCCAAATCATACCAGAGCATTTCATTCCATAACTTTAATATGGTTTTATTAATATAGTAAAGAAATAATTCTAGATTTTAATGCGAAAATAATCAAATTAGCTGGTTTAATAATATAGTAATGAGAGATTTTCGCGCTTCCTGTAAAATTCCCCAGAACGGATATAGTACCTTTTGGAAATCAACGTCTCAATTTCCTTCTCCTCTGTTTTTAATTAATTGTCAAAATCTTACAAACATCACTGTCGAAAATATATTTGTTTTCTTTTACACTTAAAATCTTCCGAAGAAGGGTGTAGGAATTGAATCAAAGATTAAATTTACTTACTTTAATCCTAGTTCTGTTTTCAACCATTTCTCGGAGTTTGGCCAAAGGTCCTTCTACGCTGAGCATGAATTTGCGAATATTCTTTTTGCCTATAATAAAAATTTAATTCAGTAATATTTAAAAAATAAACTATATAAAAATGAAAATATAAAACTCTGGTGCGTGAATTATTAAACTTTCACTTGCGTTCAAACTAGAAATAAATTGTATAAGTTTATATTTAGCGGTAACATCTCGTATTATTATATTAAGTAAAAAGATTTCAGTTTTTATAATGTAAGAAAATTTATTATTTTATCCTAACATTTATTAATGTTGCTTTCAACGATTAAACAAATATAAAATACAAAAGTAACTCAAATTGATGTGTGTTTTTGTCTTTCTAAGCTACATTAACCTCTCTGAGTTATTATCTTCTTCTAAAATCTTGAGCTTTCTAACAGATATATAGATTTATTTGTCATTATTTTATTTTTTTCATTTTTTAAGTAC
The DNA here is from genome assembly GCA_023052935.1 of Piezodorus guildinii. NCBI lineage: Eukaryota > Metazoa > Arthropoda > Insecta > Hemiptera > Pentatomidae > Piezodorus > Piezodorus guildinii. The sequence continues at coordinate 96,604,126 of CM041296.1, read as the reverse complement.
AGTTGAACTTAACAATGTTATCTAGTTAGTTCAAGGTTAAATAATTTCAATAAATACGACTAAAGCAATTAAAAAAAAAAAAAAAAAATAATAATTTAAAACTCAAGCTTTAAGAAATACATAAAGAAAAGGCTGCGGCAACATACTAAGCATAAGCACAGGCCTTTAATATGAAATTTCTGTTTCGTACGACTTATTAGGCAGACAATTTCGTCAGGCATGGCTTTTTTCGCTGAAGGGACCTTACGTTCTTTTATTTTTTTTTTTTATAGCTATAATTTCACTTACTATTTAATGGATTTTTAATGTATAATGGATAAGTTGGTAGGAAGTGTAGTCATAAAAAAATAAGAAAAACTTATTATATTTGTGTGATTTATTTAAATGAACGCACCCCCGTCCAAATCCTCCATCATTTAGACTTAACGGTCAACAATTACTACGAACTATATCTGATAATAGATAGCGGCGTGGTCGTGGTGGGGCAGACTCTTTAAAGTGGGTACCTAAATTGGGAAAAAACGTGGCGGCTGAGCGTGATCTCGGCCTAATCACCTCATTGCACGGCCGTTGGCCTAGAAACAGAACGAATCTCTATATTTACTGAGCCCATGACCTTTCATGGGTGTTAGACGTACAAGTTCAAACATCATTATAATATATTGTGTAATATAATCACTAATAAGACTATTGAAAGTAATAAAGAGAACATTTAAATGTATCGTCTTTCTCAGCATGTCTGATAGCGTACAATCAGCCGATCGGTTGGACGGGTGAACAAGCTCCAAAGCGGGCGGGGGCAGCGGACCGCGAGAGGAGCAGGTGAGAAGCGTAATAAATATCAATAAATAATAAAGGTAATAAAACAATAGAGAGGGTAATATTGACAAAGAGAGAGATAGAGCTAGGGAAAGAGGATCACGAATGTTTACCCTGAGAGAGAGAGGGCCCAAGACCTAGCCACGGGCGATGACCCGGCCACTCGGTGGACGACCCCGTGTCACCATCCTCTCCGCTGAGCGCTAAATAGTAACTCTCTCTCTATTTTTTATTATTTATAATAGTTTTAATGTACAATAAAAACAATATTTAAATTAATTTAAAGCCCACGTGGACGTTTTATCCGAGAAAAATCGGACACTGCATATTTTGTCCACGTGTGATACTATTAACACCTGGCCTTCGCGAGAAACACTCGGAGGATCCTAAGAGACTGAAAAGTAAATTCATAATCACTATTGTCTTAATATATAGTGCCCTTTTATTTAATATTTTACAGTTTTTAAAATGGCAGTTAATACTATACCACAGCATTTATGATCAATGTAATTCTCTCATTTACAATATAGCTTAATGAATATAAGACCAAGCTTAGTAAGCAATTATTTTTCAAATATATAACTAAAAAACATTATCATATAAGAAATATTGGAAATTATAACAAGGGTAACACAAGACGGTATGTCCATAAAATAACTAAATATACATTTATAAAATTAAGTCTGTATAATTATTTTTTCTTTCATTTATCGATGAGAAATTTTATCCTGTGTTGATGTTGTTTTGTGTTTAATTAAGAGACTGGTCTACTTTGGTACATCATTATGTATGAATATTCTATGATTTTATATTCACTAATTACGATATAAAAGACATTCTCTTTATTCAAGAACGATTCCAAATATAAATATAATATAAATAGCAAATATAATTCTTCGGAAGTGAGCGACTGAAGGTTAATTTCCTCCCGCCTATTTATTAAACAATAGATTAATTTACTGTTATTTATAACAAATTTATTAATAATAGCTCCGGAGACGTGGACTACTATTTACATGCAGTAGTATTTTTTTTTTTTTTTATCTTATTAATTTAATTACAACTGTACATAAAAATACAAGTAAATATTCGATACATGATTGGCTCAAAAAAGTCAGGTAAAAAAGCAACTCAGCGGTAGCACATTAATGTTTATTTAAGGTAGCACCTTTAATGTTTATTTTATTAGCAGGTCTCGAGGCCACGGTCTTTTCAGGCGCCTAAGAGGAATTTGAAAAAAAATAGTCACTCATTTTCCTTCTCAGTGATTTTATTATTACAGTTTTCAAGATAACGCACAATACATACGTTGTCACGTGCCCTACGCTAAATTACCCATACGGTATCAAAAGAACCGTAAAAGAATATATTTATAATAATTGAAATTATGGTTATTTATAAAAAAATTGACTCTATACATTAAAATTATTCATTATTATTTTGAAATTTATGGGTATGAAGTGGATTAATGCGATTGTAAAATTAAAATGGTCTTTGCAAATTTTAATAAAAACTGAAGTAAGCAATTTTTTTTATCGTAATTTACAAGTGTATTAAATAAATAAAACAAGTAAGTGTTAAGTTATAAATGAAAAAACAATTTAAAAAATCCATCTTAATGGTGCCTAGAAATGTTCAGTTTATGACGTATTTTTTCTGTTACGGTTTAAAAATATCAAAGTATAAAACGTAACTACTCGACTTAATGAAATAAATTATCAAAGAAATAAATAAATAAATAAAAATTTTATATGGATAAATTGAAATGTTTAAAATTCAATTCATAGATACATGTATGTGTATTAAACATTTCAAGCAATTATAGGTGGAATAGTCAGGAATCAGTCATTTTTGAAAAGTTTTTAATTTTGCCAACGTTTCGGCTCAAGCTTGTGAGCCATCATCAGGGCATTACTGAGCCATGTCCAAGCATAAACTTTTTATGCTTTAACTTTTTTAAACAGTTTATGCTTGGACATGGCTCAGTAATGCCCTGATGATGGCTCACAAGCTTGAGCCGAAACGTTGGCAAAATTAAAAACTTTTCAAAAATGACTGATTCCTGACTATTCCACCTATAATAGTTTCTACAGTCGACTATACACCCTCAATATATTTCAAGCAATTAATTATTGAGTTTTTTTTGTTAATTTTCTCGCTATTATTTTTATTATTTGTTAAATTATAACCTAATATTTTATTAATTGCTTACATGTAGAGTGTAAAAAAGCCCATCCGGCTTGAAACACCATTGCATCTGTGTAACTTTACGTTTTATGTAACTTTAATTGTCAATAAAATACATATATATCTATATATTAAGCAATTAATAAACTATTCACAACCCGCGTACGATTGAGGACAAGAAAACATAGACAAAAATTTTTAAAAATATTTTTTTTAGGCACATTATGTACTTTAATGAGATATTTAAATGATTTCATTGACTTTTTATCTATGAGATAAATAACGAAATTCTTCGGAAATATTGAGAGACCTCTCAGAATAATACTTGTCAAGCATAAAAGAAAAGCTGATCCTTAAAAATGCTTGCTCCTGAATCAGGAATTGGCTCATCCCAATTCATGGGTAGCCGAATCACATCCTTCAAGGCTATCAACCTGACGAATATAACAGACTTTTGTAGATTTTACCGTCTGGCGCCAAGCTGTAGTCAATAGAAACCTCCTCTCATTATACAGCTCACCTACAATTCAATAACCTAGGATAGCCAATAGGAAAGAGTAAAACCGCCCAGGTGCAAAACAAGGCTCCTGGAGTGGGAAATATCACAACATGTTTGCAAGATGAGGTAGCGACGTAGAGAGAAAAATGGATTTTTTATTGTGGTTATAATAATAACCGTAAATGGTGACTTATTAGTTACTCTAAGGCAACTGATAAGTTTTTTTTTTCTTCGAAATGCGCATTATTTTACAAACGCTTATATTTTTTCCAAAATTCGTTTTGATTGGATTATCGTCAATGTGTGGAGCACAATGATGTTTAATTTTACTAACTTGTTCCCAAAGTTTTAAAACTAACGAATATAACTTATAAATTCAGGAATTATAGTTGTTTAGTATAAGTAACAGCCAGGATTAAGCAATTCTTTAAAAAAAAAATCAGAAATTAATAAAAATTATTAAGTGATAAACATTTCCTAAAAAAGACAATGATAGACAATTTTAAAACAATAAATTGAGCATTTGTGATACCATGTATTGGGATCAAGATGGAATTGCAGGTTTATGCATATGTGAGTCACTTTCTTGGTATGCAATTAATATCTTGGTAATAATTAAATATCTATCGGTGGATCAAAATTAAGATCAGGTGATCTTCATTGGTTGTATAAATTGGATACCTTAATTTGGGAGAAAAACCTGGCGGTGGAGCGTGATCTAGGACAAATCACATATTTGCATAGTCATTGGCCTAGAAACAGTAAGGTTCTTACGAAGTAATGAACCAAAGCTTCCTCTAAGCAGTTTGTTGATTAATTTAACGTCACTTTATGCAACTGTGGCTAATAGGATGATCCTACAGTGGGAGTCGTAAATTTTGTCTATCGAGGATTAATAAGATTAGAGATCTTTAACTAGTACCTGATATCGCTCAGGCTCGGGACAGTTTTGCGTCCCCCGCGAAGGACTCCTGCTTCCTTTGAAAAATCCAGGTTTGAACTTGCGACCTTGTGAATATAAAGCTGTAATGATTGCTACTACATCACAGGTGCTCCTATATTTACATTTTAAAAGTTTCATTTAGTTTCCATAAGAGTCACGTTCAGTTAACAGTGGAACATCTTTTTTTATAAAATGAAAAGTAAAAATAATTAATGACAATGTTAATTTACGGATTTATAACAAATTTCCCATTTATTTTAACAACTTACATACGGTTATGTATACTAGTTTTTATAAAATCATTAGTACTTTAAGGAAGAATATAATTTGTAGGATACTGTATCACTGAATTACCATAACTGTCCTCATCTCATTACAAACAACATATGTTCAGAAGTGTATTCGCTTATAACAACTTTATATCAAAATGTACGACTTATTTTATTGAAAATTGACTGTTCTAAAATCTTGCGTTTTCATGCGTCTATTTTACTACTCATAATTCAGAGGTAATTTGTTGATGAATTGATTACAAAAAATGTTCATAAGTGTATGCGCTTATGGCAACTTTATATTCACTGTGTACGATTTATTTTATTGCAAATTAACATTTCTAAAATCTTGCATTTTCATGCGTCTATATTACTACTAGAAATGTATCGCAATAAAACACCTTACCTACCTATATTACTACTCATAATAATTTTTCCTTCCTAACAAAAACTTAATTTTAACGTATTTTACTTAGAAAACTTCAGGAAAGAATTTCTTAAATAACTATGAAAACTCCATCAAAATCCGTCGCGTGGGTTAGGAGTATGCGGAAACCAAGAACCGCGTTATCATTTTACATAGAGAGAGATTTACATGTAAACGAATTTGACGGATTATAATATTTTCTTGAAAATATCCTAGGCCGAAAAATTGAAAATAGAAAAAATAAAATGTCGAGTGAACCAATATATATCAAAATGATTAAAATATTAAAAATTAAAGCAATTCACCCAAATATATATACATATACAATAAAAAAAAATTAGTAAGGTCCAATTCCCCTCATTTTCGAAAACACGCTGCCAAAAAGCTGAGACAATTTTTCGCCCGTAACTATCAGAAATAGCCAGAGCTAAGGTGGAAAAAAAAACTGAAAGAGGTCTATAAAAAGACTGAGAGGAGACTATAAAAAGATGAGTACTTGAACTGGAGGTGGGAAGATAGCTAGGAGCTTTCACTTTCGGGAAAGGCAGCAAAGAACAGCTTTCGTCTAACCCTAGGCTTCCGCACCGCCCCCACTCCTCAAGATAGCCAGCGGTTCGATGCCCGCTTATCGCGCTGTCTTGGTGTCCTGTCTTCTTCGTATCATAGTCGGGAGGGTATTAGTCAGAGGTGTTAGTATAAGGAATGTCAAGGGGGGAAATAACATAAAATCCTAGTAAATAAAAAAAAAAAAATCTGGTGCGGGCAACATACGACTTTCACTTACCTCCATTTTTAAAATGAATGAAAGAATTTTCAAATGCAGTTATAATAAAAATACGTGAAACTATTAAAGAATTAATTAAATTGAATTTATATAGAAAGATGTGTTTTATTAAAAAATCTATTACATTATTATCTAAAATAATCAGATAGTTTTATCTTCTTTTCATCACTCTCTATTAACTTTTAAAAGCTTGAGTATTAGATAATATTTTTTCTAAAATCTTTAGCTTCCAATGGCATATCATGCATGTATATTACTGCTCTTATGTTCAAAAACAAAAAATTGCATTAAAAAAATTTTTTCTGTTTTCTCCTTTAGATTGGTATCGAATTCATTCAATTTATATATTTACCTGTTTTTCATCAGTTGTAACAAGTAATATAGTTATTTTTATAGAATCCACAAAATTAAAGGTACTTTAGAGAAAGAAAATTTAAAATATCGGCATTTAAGCCCTGTCAGACCATTTTTATCCGAATGAACCTACATATATTAAAGCCCATTAATATTTTACATCGATATAGCGAGTTTAATCAAAATCGTCGGAACCGTTTTCGAGAAAATCGAAAAAAGGTGCAAAATGCAAAGTGGCTCTTCTGGTAATTCATTTTGATGAAAAGGGTTTTGTAACGTTTCCGGCGTTATCTGTCTTCAATATGAAATTTCAGTTTCATACGACTTCCGTTTCCGCCCGGAGTTACACACACACACACAGACCTTTTTGCTGGGACTTAGTTATTTGGACTCAGGGGACCCTAAAATGTGTATTTCCGTTGAAAACTGGAATTCGAAAATTTTCACGATCGCAATACTTTCCCTTACTATTATATAGTAAGTGAAAGTAAAAAATATTTTTAATTCAGTGAAACATCTCTCAGGGGAACCTCTCTTAGTCCTTGTTTATACTGAAATTGGTTAACTAGAGTCAATTAAAAGGTAAAGGAGAAGTTGTTATACATAACGATAATTATTTCGAACCTAGTTATCGTCTAATAGAAGCCATAAATTTTCAATCAATAATATTTTCACACAAAAGAGAATTTAAATTTTTTATATATGATAATAAGTTAGGGATGCTTTGATAAATACGATATGTTACTTTTGCCTATCTTTTGGTTAGCATGAAGAAATTCTTATTGTAAATAAAAGCATTCTGTAATTATTCGTTTGCCATGGTTGGGAACAGTGGCAAGAATGGAGGTTTTATTTTATAAATTGAAGGAATGGTTGAGTAATAAGGAGTTTCGGAAAGTTTTGAAGCGGTAGAGTTTTTTGAAAATATTCAGTATTAACGTTGAGTGGTACAGTCCAAGGTTTCACCAATTTTGAACGATTGGAATTAGGAGTCCCACAAAGGAATTTCGTATTTTAGGCGGCTATAAAGACATAAACATTCAATTTTTTTCTAAAACCTACTTCTTCATATCGTTCCCAATACTTCTTATCAATCAACCATTCCTTTGATTTTAATAACACTCCTTTTCTTGTCACTGTTTCTAACCATGACAAACGACTTATCGCCGAATTCATTTATATACAATTAGAGCCCCTTCCTGTAAACTGAGACTTACAAACGCAACTTATCACAAGCCTATTCCTAGATATTGAATTTATTAAAGCATCATTAATTTATTATCCTGTTAACTTATAATTTACGTTATATGTTTGTCCAACTCATAGAAATCTGAACATATAAACCTTTTAAATAGCTGAAGATCTAACCTATATTTTATAAGTGACTTCTACTCTCTACCCCCCAAAGTAACCCTTCTAGCATAAACCAGGCCTTGATTCTGACCCCTGACATCTACATTATAGTCGTCCGAGAGACAAATAGTAGCCCTCTGAACAGATAGTTTGGGAATTAACAATATTTATTTCACATTTATCAAATGAAACTTACAATTATATTACAGTAATATAAGTAACATTATGAGGCATAATAATGTATTACTTCAATATCTTACTAAACATCCCGATGCCAAATTATTTTCAGTCGTCTCTCAGGATTATTGGGAATATATAAGGCGAGCGGGGTTACGGATGATTAAGTTTGTGTGAGGTTTGTATAGTATTATACTTAATTTACCATAAAGGTGAAAACAATAGAAAAAGATTTGGTAGAGCGGTACTTATTGAATAAATATCGCTGAGATAAGAAAGAAGAATAGTGTGCAAACGTTTTGGGCTAAGATTTTAGACCATTACCAGGGTTAGTTAAATAATGAGCAAACCTTTTTTTCTTTTTTTACGAAATCTAGGAGGCATCTTATATATTTAATAACTTTACATGTATTGTTTATTTATCATCAATTACATTTTAAGAAATCCACCACAAATATTATGAGGCAACCAAAAAGAAAATATTATTTTTTTAAAATGTGTTTTATTAACTGATTATAATATTTCATAATGATTTTAAGTTCTTTTTTATTGCACTTCTATTTTATTTCTTTTATTACACGTTCAATCTACCGTTCAGTTTGAGGTGATGATCCGGAAAAAGAATCGTTTTTCATATCTTGAAATATACATCTTTAAGATTGCCAGTCGGTGATTATACACTGAAAATAAAACTGACATAGCTAAATTTACCTCACTAACGTCAACAGAACATCAATGTTCTTTTCAGTTTCCTTGTGGTCGATAACCCTTGTATCATTTCTACTAATGATTTCCTTTCGTGCCTGTGTGACTTACCGTGAAAACGACTGTAGTAAATTCGTACGTGTTCATTAACCCTGGGCGTATGTAAGTCAGTGTGTAAAGTTTAATTATTAAAGTGTCATGTTGCATGCGTGATAATTCTGTATGCATTTGATTGATAACTGTAGTCAATGCATGCGTGTATGCCTGTTTAGCATATCGTAAATATACAATGCACCAAACTGGTTTTGTGTACGTACATAATATCAGCTAGTTCATATCTTGAAATATCGTTTGATTAGTGAAATATCGAGCTTCGATTTTTATTATAGACATTTCTCTTATATGTAAACGTCACTTACTTTATACAAAAAATAAACCATGTTTCATAGCCAATAAAGAGCGTTAATAACACTTATAGCAGCATAAATTTAAAAAATTCTTATCGTAATTATTTGAAAAAAATATTAACATATTTGCTAGATCAAAAACAAAAAATTAGTCTAATTAAAGCTACAAACGAATATTAATAAAAGTAAATTATATGTAAAGTTAAATTAAGCGAAACGACTGCAGATATGTTTCTCTTGCTATTCTTCTGCCATAATTTTTTTTTTTTTATTCCAATCAAAATTCACAATATTCTCATTAGTTTTAGAAAAGAAGAATAAAATGCAACTGTGAAAAATAAGCAAAAAATACAAAAGCGAAATAAATAATGTAGCTATCGATCGGCAATAAAGAGATGTTATAAACAAGAAGTCGCCCAAGTAAATTAATTAATAACAATACTACAGGTATCTTTATTATTTATTAATACATAGAAGCTCGGGATTCTGAATTTAGCATCGTAATCATTTAGCCATGCCAAATACGATTGTAGGTAACCGTAGTATTGAAAACTTGATAATAACAGGAGATAAAAGGTAGAGATTATCGCACGAGCAGTTAACAGACATTTCAACCATCAGATTAACTTTTAAAATTATTAAAACCATTCCGAATGGAACATAAAGAATAATTTAATTTTTTAAAATATAATTAATTTCAGATTACTGTTCCTCATTCGATTAAATAACTCATAAAAATGCAAATATTACTAATAATAAGAGGAAAACCCGGCATTGATACTATACCACAAAAAATATATAAATAACAACCAAGTACAGGATATAGGTTACTAGATTGTTTTTAGGAGAAATTCTATAAGATTTATATTACTCAAGAGTCTACTATTTCCCCCGCTTTTTCCTTCCCATCGGAGAGTGAATAGAGCGCTAGACTACTGATCATTTGGGCCAGGGTTCAAAGCCGGCTGTGACAGGATAATTATGTATTTTTAGCAGATAGAGAGGTATGAAGAATCTTTTAGGGCCCACCCAGCCACTATAATGGGTAACTGAAAAATCAGAGAAAAATCTGAGGTTGATCTCCTAATGCGCAACCGTTGGCCTAGAAATATAATGAATCTCTATTATGTATAAATATGTATGACTTTCAACGTAAAACACATTTTTTTTATTTTATCAAAATCCCAGAGTTATGGATTAATTCATTTATTTTATTTATTTGGAAATTGTTCAGCTCTATTATTTTGTAGCAGATTTTTTATTTTGTTTATATTCCATATATTTTGTTTATATATAATATATATATATATATATTATATATATATATATATATATAAATAGGTTTAATTTTTATTTTTTTACACATTAGTAAATAAAAGTTCATTTTATTGGTCTCTCGGCCATACATGTATATATTGAAGAGTATATTTACTGTATGACTTTGTTATTCTTAAGGGACATAGTCCCAGAATAAAGTTATTTTATTATTATTATTATTATTATTAAACCCTTCAAATACTTTTCACCTAACTCTTCTCTTTACGTGTAGCGAATGTACTGAATAAAATACCCTTCATAAGGAGTAGAGGTACAGGTTTTATATGTATATATATATATATTGTAGAGGAAGTCAATATTTTTATCAACGGAATACCAAGCTATCTTAAGGCGAAATAGTCATAAAACTATAACTTTGACAAGGCCCTGAAGAGGACAGCCACAATCTCCATTCGGTCGGACGAGTACGAGCGATGACGACGGTGAGAAGAGGTTGATATGGATTAGAGGACAATGCTCTGTTTGTTTTGACGCTGAGGAGGGTGAACGAACGACGGGCCGGGAGCGGGAGCCGCTGGGGCGGTATCGAGCGGGGGTGGTTGCCCCCCGGCCAACAGGTCCCGGGGGTGAACACCCCCTCACTACTATTAACACAGTTTCTCCTCCACAACCCAGTTCCATCCCTCCGCACAATTTACTCCACCTACGCCCTCTGCCATTCATGGAAACCTTTCTTTGTTTTGTCATAAGTGGAATTTCCTCATTAATAACGCGTAGTACATAATGATAAATGGGACATAAAAAAAGAATATTATTAATCAGCATCGATTACTTACTGATTAGTTAATTACCATTAACTCATTAAAATCTCGTTTAAAACACTTTTGCACGTCAGTTGGCGCTACCTGCTTCCTGATAGCTATTTTAAACCTGTTTATCAACTTCATTTTCACTTTTATAAATTATATGGAATTTTAGTGAGAGAAGTTAGTTCAGGGTGCAGTCAAAAGAACACACAATGGAGTTTTAAACTTTATAAACTGGTGTCGACGTTTCGGCCTAAATTATAGGCCTTCTTCAGGGGGCGCTTTGAAGAAGAGCGCCTGAACAATGAAGCGTGAAAAAATCTTACGATCATACAGTATTAACTATAAACCTAGTTTATAATAAATACAAATGAAAGGATTTTTTAAACATAGGTAAGTTGAAGGACCTTTAAGGGTGGCTGAAGCTTTTATATACAGCGCATTCAAGTTATCACTTAATTATATGCAAATAAAATCGAAAAGGCCTTAAGCGAAAGAATACAAGAGACTGCGTACTCAACATGGAAGTTCAGTGTATAAGTAATCGGTGACGCAGCAAGCTGCCAGTTATTCTAATAGGCTTCAGTCAAAAGTAAAAGCGGACTCGAGAAAGTAGAAACCGTGTAATAACGTATTAAAGTCTTAATCCTTGCGTTTTAAGAGACTTTTTCTTGAAATATATTTATACGAGGTTCAACAACCCTGAGGGGGACAATGCTTCTATCTATATCAATACCACTGCTACTTTTAGGATTGATGGACAGCCGTGATTCGGGCATTGGTGGTGAAAGTCAATATAATTTATCCTACGGCAGCCCACCCAGGCTTTACAAACTGATTATCCAAAATTTGAGGGAAACCTGGTAGTTGAATGTGATCTTGAACAACCTTAGGCTTAGAAACAATCATTAATAACAATGATGTCCGTTTTTTTTTCTAATTTACAGCAAATAATTGTTTGTTTTTATTTACACTAACCTATATATGAAATATATACACGTAGTAAGGAAAAGTATTGCAATCGTGAAAATTTTCGAATTCCAGTTTTCAACGGAAATACACGTTTTAGTGTCCCCTGAGTCCAAATAACCAAGTCCCACAAAATGGTCTGTGTGTGTGTGTGTGTGACAACTCCCGGACAAAACGAAAATTTCTATAAAACTGAAATTTCATATTTACGGCAACTATACGCCCGAGATGTTACAGAATCTTTTTCATCAAAATCAGCTGACCGGAAGATCTACTTTATACCATGCATTTACCACCTTTTTACGATTTTCTCAAAAACGGCTCTAACAATTTTGATTAAACACCCTGTAATATACCGTTGGATAACTAAAGATGTTAGAAAATATATTATTAAATAAACGGAATTTTAAAGGTTAATGGAGAGTGATTAAAAGCCGTCAATACTAACTGATTGTTTTAGATAAAAATACAATAAATTATTTAATAAAACACATGTTTCTATTGAAATCCAATTTAATTAATTCCTTAACAATTTATTTGTATCTTAAGTATCGTAAGTTAAAGTCGTGAGTTTTTTCACGCACCAGATTTTTTTAAATATTTATGAGAGAATGGTTATGGAATTAAAATTTTCTTACTAGTAAAAATAAAAGAACCATCTAGTATTTTAATTTGATTGAAAGATTTATCATTATTAACTCACATTTAGTGTACATAAAATAGTTTTGAGAATAATTACGTTATGGCGCCCAAACAGGTGTTAATAGTAAAAAACATATATTTTTTTAACCGTATTTTAAACAAAGGGTGAAAATGAGAAAAAGGGCATAATGGTTATTTATAATCGAATATCGACTGGGCCCTAAATATTTACCTGTGGGGGAGCGGCGGGGGTGAAATACATGAGCAAGGGTCGGGCGATGACCCCCATCTCGTCCATCATATTTCCTTCCTTCCTTACTCCCTGGCTTGCTTCTGTCTAGAACACCTACTTCACCTCTAAGAATAAGTTCGCGAGAATACGCTCTGACGAGTCAGCAGATAAATTTATTCAACATTTATTAAATACTCCTCAAAACGGACATACGAAAAAAAAAAAAAATCAGAACAGACCTGCTAAAACTAAGGAACATTCGAAATTTCCCCCAAAAAAGTTTCCATTCATAACTATATTATGCCTAGCGAAATGGAAATGCTATATCATTTATTCCATCAATGGCATATTACTATTATTATTTTGCATATACAAGCTCAGATTACATTTATAGATTTAAGTTCCAATCCAACGCCATCAGAAAAGCATTGATATTTAAATAGATTTCCGAGATATTTCATATACACTACATTTGGCAAATTCAACGCCCCATTTTGAATCAAACTAGCTGGAATTAAAGTCGATATGTTTTTTTTGGGGGGGAGGCGAGGGGGGGGGGAGAGCAGAACGTTTACCGTCACAATTTCAGCATCTTTTATTTTATAAATGCAGCGTGTTACACATGTATCTGCATCCTATGAAGGGTCTTGGGTTTAATGAATTAACGGTAAAAAAAAAAAACAACAAAAGAACACATTAGTCGCCAAGTAATCCCCCAATTTTAAGACACCCACTTTTTGTTTATTTAACGTCACTTTATGCTACTGTGGCTAATCGGACGATGCTACAGTGGGAGTCCTAAATTTTGCCCATCCAGGTTTAATTAGGGTAGGGATCTTTAACGAGTACCTGACATCGCACGGGCTCGGGACTAACTTTTTACGTCCCCTCCGAAGGACATAAAAGTTATTAGGCATATCTAAGGATTTTTTACTCCCATTTTTACTCCCATCCGAGGACCACCTGGGGGTTTGAACCCGTGACCTAGGCATAGAAGGCTGTTACGCTAGCCCAAGAGGGTCTCCTACCTAAGGGGTCGCCTTACAGCTAAAATAAAAAATAAATAAATATGGGTGAGATATAAAAATGTAAGAAGACTTTATAGTACTTGAGCAACAATGGAGTTAAAAAGTATGAATCTACCTGAAAATAATGATTTTATTTAACATTTATTTTTAGATTTCTGAGATATTACATTTCGCCTCAGTTGTCCATAGCAATTCATCTATTTAGATAGTAATTTTATAAAAAAATAAATAAAATAACGTCTATAAATAGCTATTTTTTATATTTATATTTTTAAAGAAATGTCTTAATATGAAATAATTTCAGGAACATTCCGACGGCATTTATATGTTAAAGCAAATAAGAACGTTTCCTGAGGAAAAACTTATATGTAATAATAACAGAATGATTATACTCCTTATCCCGAATACCCGTTACTATTATTTTGTGAATTAAAAGAATTCTATAATTTCACTAAATCACTTACATATTAGTGAAAATACGACCTAAGTAAACACGCTACAATGTTCCGCCATCACTAGTAAAGTTTGATACGGGAGTTTCACAAGCTGCTTGTAGCAACTCAAGAACGCATGGTTCTAATTTATAACCTGAAGTTTAGGATGCTACGTGATACTTCTATCTGTTTTTTTTTCTATTTCTTTCTTCTTTTTTAACATTTTCTACTCAGAGGTGAATGCATGATTTATGATTCCAAAATACTACATTGAATTATTTTAATTCATTCATACACTAAGCACAATTATACCCTGATGTCATTTTAAAGCATTCTTAATCATCCTTTTAAAACCTTATACATAGGATGAATGTTCGAACATCAATATTCCTACTTCAAAAATAACCTGCGATATAAATCCAAATGTACCATTAAATCGAATTTTTAACTCTATCCTTCGAATAGAAATACTTCAAAGCTAAAACATGTCTTAGAAGAGAACCAAAAACAGAAAAAGTTACCTACAAAAAAAATAAATAAATAAAATCCATTCCAAGGTTCTCGGAACATACAATCTGCGTGACCCTGCCACCCACGGCTCCAGACTTTCAATCCTTCGAGTTTCAAGATTTAAATATTTTTGAATAATCTAAACATTTTTTAAAAGGATCTGCAAGTTCAAATTAATGAAAAAAGTTAAAAATTTGAAACATTTTTTTGAAGCAATAAAAGAAATCTAGTGAGTGCAACACACGACTTTCCCTAACCTCTATTGTTAAAATCAATTTAAAAACTTTTAAATATTTTTTTAAAGAATTAATTATTTTGAATTTCAATTGAAACATGTGTTTTATTAAATAATCTATTATGTTTTTATCTACAAAAATCAGTTAGTTTTATCGGCTTTTCATCACTCTCTATTAACCTTTAAAATTCAGTGTATTATTAAAATAGATTCCGGGTATTTAAGCCCAGTCAGAATATTTCATTCAGAATGAAACCTATATGATATTAAAGCCCGTCCAATTTTACATCTATATAGCTTTAATCGAAATCGTTAGAGCCGTTTTTGAGAAAAACGTAAATAAATGCAAAATACATGGTATAAAGTAGCTCAGGGTCGCGTGTGGTGGTGTGGCTAGCTGGAGAGTCTTCTATACTCAAGTTCGTGGGTTGAAATCTGTCAGATGGCGCTAGGATAATTTAATGGGAGTAAAAATCTTAGTTATCCGTCCTTCGGAGGGGACATAAAAAGGTATCCTAATTAAACATGGATAAACAAAGATTTAGGATACCCACGAATAGCCACAGTAGCATAAAGTGAAATTAAATGAATAAACAACTCATATAAAATGAGGTGCTTACCTAGTAAGAGTTTAAGCGATACACACGAAAAATATCGCTCTTTTAGGGTACTAGAAAAATCATTGGAACGATTTATCAAGTGAATCCAATAGCAATGAAATCCGAAATAATTTAAATAAACAATTTATGTTGCTCTAGCCGTAAGAGCTAAGAATGAACGAAGAAACTAGGACAAACAATAAAATAGAAGATGAGACGAAACAACATTGTACAATGCTCTTGTGGCTGGGGGCATAAAATAAGAAATTTACAGAGGGAGAGGAGTATAGCTCCGTGGATATCCAGGATGAGATGTAAATATTTATGTTCCCGTGTTAGGAAAGTATAAAAGTCTCGAATTTATAATAAATAAGGAATTGCATGATGCAAATTAGCCTGCAGTCTCACAAACAAATAAATACCAGGCATTAATGCACTTTCAAAGGATGTTTCCACTTCAGAAGAACATGCAGCTCCGTCCATTTATAAATCTCGTACTATTAATACTGTAGCTTGATTTTTTTAAATTTTTTAATATATTTGTTTTCTCATACAAGACTGAAACGACAAGAAAATTGCACGACGATTTCGACTACTTCAACACTTACTAGACAAACGTTCTAATCTTCCACTTAACTACAAAAGACTCATCTACATGATTATCATTAGTCCGATATATACTTACACGGAGTAGAGCTTTGAGGCTCTACTAAACCATCGAATTCTTCCCGTATCATATATCCTTACAATCCAAAATCTTTCGTAAAATCCTCAACGCTCCTTACTTTGTCACGAATAAACTCATCCATAAAGACCTTAATGCTCCATATCTTACTGATTTGGCCTGATTTAGATATCCTAGAAAGGAGAAATGAGCAAAGAGTTTTTAAAAGCCAGTTTAAGCTATTTATACATAAAATAATGTTCACTGTAGTTAAAACCCAAGTGACGTATCTGAAAATCCTGTACCACTACAACCCATGAAGGGTCTTGGGCTCAGTACATATAGAGATTCGTACTGTTTCTAGGCCAACGGCAGTGCAATGAGGTGATTAGGCCTTAATCACGCTCAGCCGCCAGGTTTTTCCCCAATTAATTTGGGTACCCACTTTATAGAGGCTGGGTCTGCCCCAGGAGGGTCTCCATACCCTAGGGTCGCCCCCCGACTGAATTAACAGAATAAATAATATTCTGCCACAGCCGGGATTCGAACCCAGGACCCGGAGCACAGCAGACTAGTGCTCTATCCACTAGACCACGCCGCTCCCTATCCGAAAATAAGTTGAATTTAGAAAAACGTGTCAAACACAATTCCCAAAAATACTCAAAGGCAACTGAAGAGAAGTGATCTCATAATAAGGCATTGATCGCAGTTTTATATTCCTACTCGATCTATCGTTCAACTGCTTGTGTGATAAAATTGTGAAGCAACAACAAAAGAAAAACAATCTAGAAAACTATTAAGAACTTCAGAAAATTATCAAACCAAACTAATGTGGCTGCAAAAAGAAATAATATAAAAAAACTTAATTATATTGAGAACTTAGGAGAACCAAACCAATGCAACTAACATAGTTGTTTAAAACAACTTTAAACATTTTTTATAAAAAGTTTTCTAATCAAGAAATCGCCACTGATTTTAACATTAAAAAGAAAAAAAAATGAAATTTTACATGTAAATAAGCACATAACTCAGTTATTTTTGAAGATAGAGAAAAAATTGTAATGAGTTTTAAGGTCAGAACCGAAATCTTAAATATACATGTGAGCTTCTAGTTTAGTTCTGTTAGATCGATAGACAATTAAAGTTACTAAAAAAAGAATCACTGAACTCGGTTAAGAAATAGCAGAGATATATCGTTTTGAAATTAGCAGTGCTTATAGGCCATTTCCCTTTGAACTATTTATTGCTTTTCATACTAGTTAATTGCCTATAAATAGATATATAGACAGTTATAGCCTGATATAGTTATTTGGAAATAATAAAACATTGTGTAATAATTTGCAGCGTTTTAGATGTTGACGCGTATCGATAAAACTGTACCGTTAAAACACTATGTAAAAATTTCAATTTATTAAAAATGTATTAGTACTTTTGGAAATCAACGTCTCAGTTGTTATCAAATGTTTGACTTGTATTTGATAGGAACTTCAACATTCGATAATCTTTCAAAGCCTTCCTAACGCCTGAAGCGTTTCTTCCTCCAGTAGAGAATTCGGATCCACCTATGGGTGTACTTCCCAATAGGCCGACAATAAAGTATTGATCCCGGGCGAGAAGAATGGGCGGCGCTGATCCAAGCAATCCAGAAACGTTTTGGAAAGCTGATGATCCCAATGATATTTACCCCGAGGGATCAAAACTGGACCTGTTCCTCTGCCGAGGAAAGTTTTAACTGCAGCTTGCATCAAGAGGAAGTGCAAGCGAAAGTGCACTTTCACTCAACGGGGCCATCGAACCCTCCCCGCCATCTTGAGGAACATCTTCCTAACTCCCTTCCTCATTTTGTAAAACTTCTTCGGGTCGAGAAAAGATCTGTAATGAATTTATTTGATGAATTTGAGGCGCTATCAACTCAAAATATTCTCTTGAAGATGAAACTAAGAATCTGCGAAGCAAGCACTATACTTGCAGCCATAGTTAAAACATTTTAAAAATTAATTAATCATCAAGAATAATTTCATCCGAAGACTGCTTTAACCATAAAAAAACATGATGCACTGATGCATTTGCTAAGATTATATCTAATTTTTTTCAAAATCTGAGATAGTGAAGTTAATAAGGCAAATAAGAAAGGATGAAAAAATAGTTTTAAAATAGAAGAAGTGTGTAAAATTCAATTAAAACATCTAAAAGTCAAAATTAAGTTTTCCGTTATTTAATTGTCAATAATAATTTGCAAGGTGGATCAGCTGATGCGCTCGATGATAACAGTCATACGTTACATCGTCTCTCAGATTTTTGCTTTTTTCAGTAGGAATTCGCTAGAATTCAGTCTGGAGAACATCACTAGACCTCAGGAATATTACGGCAGTGAATATTGGAGAAGTTTCGGTAAGCAAAGTTATAATTTACTTTGTACAATCACGAAAAAGTGAAAGAAGGGTCACTGATCAGCTGATTGCCGCTAGCTCGGCAAGCTCGGGCTTGCTTTTCTTTTAATTATCTTTCTTTTATCTTTAATTCTTATCTCATTATTTATTTATTATTATTATTTTCTTAATCAATGAGATATTTTCATCAAGTCATGTCCTCAAAGTCTGCAAGTAAAAGATCTAGATCTGCAGGTTCTAACTCGTCTCCCACAAAACAGAGACCCCGCCGTGAACAAAATAAAAAAATGATTCCACCAGCGACCGCGTCAGCTACCTCATTAGGTTCTGAACCACAGCCCAGCACATCATCACAAGGAATAACTGATGAATCTCCGTTTTTTACACCGAATCCATTTCAGATCCTCCAAAATGAAAAAGAAACCATGGAATCTTCTCCTATACCCAGAGAACCACTACCTCCACCAATATTTGTTAAAAATATTAAAAATTTTAAACTGATGTGTGCGCATTTAAACAAAGTAACAGATCCTAATAGTTATTATTGTATAAGTAGAACCAATGATACTAAAATATCTCCGACTACTGCTGAAACCTACAGAAAGATTGTAAAATATCTGACTGAGACCAAAGCTGACTTTCATACTTATCAGCTGCGCCAAGAGAGAGCATTAAGGGTCGTAATCAGAAACCTACATTCCTCAACACCCGTTGAAGCAATCAAAGAAGAACTGACAGAATTAGGATTCCAAGTGAGGCAAGTCACCAACGTTCTAAAAGATAAAAGTCCACTGCCTCTATTCTTCGTGGACCTGGAACCATCAGCAGGAGTCGAAAAAATCTATGACCTCAGCAGACTGTACTATACCCGTGTAAAAGTTGAAAAACCTTACACAAAGAAAGAAATAGTCCAGTGCCATAACTGTCAGGCATATGGTCATACCAAAAGTTATTGCCATCACATACCACGCTGTGTGAAATGCGGTGAACAGCATAAAACAGAAGAATGTACAAGATCAAGATCAGCACCCGCTGTATGTGCTCTGTGCCTCAAGGACCACCCGGCTAACTACAAGGGATGTGAAATCTACAAGAAACTCAGAACCAGATACCAAAAACCTCAGGATCCGAATGAAACAGCTGTACCAACCAGAAGCAGAAGAGAACCATCAAAACTTGTAAATTCTAACGTGTCATTTGCCCACTTGCTTGGAGGTGGTAACCAGAATCATGAAGTCGAGGCACTGCCGGAACAACATTTTCCTCAACATTCTCAATCTATTGTACAAGAATCTATCCCTCAAAGTTTACCTAATCTTCAAAAAACTCCTCAACATCAAATTTCTCATATCCCTCCACCATCAAACGTCACAGATCTTACCAGTCTAATGACATCGTTCATCTCCGAAATCAAATCTCTTGTTATGCCACTTATATCACTCCTTACAAATCTAGTATCGAATCTAATCCCTGCCTTGAAAAATCCTTAAATGACTTCACCTAACTCCTTATCCATTCTCCTTTGGAATGCGAATGGTGTTAGAAATCATACTGACGAACTGACAGCGTTGTTGCAAGACAAAACAATCGATGTTGCACTTATAACTGAAACAAGACTAACGACTAAACAGTACTTCAAAATACCGCAATACATGACATACCGTACTGACCACCCAGACGGTAAAGCCCATGCCGGTTCTGCTATCATTGTCCACCAATCCCTCTCTCATCATTTACTCCCACTTCCCACCTATGATTTCCTACAAGCCACATCCATAGTAATCAAGACTTTTTCCTTTCCGGTAACCCTCACATCTGCATATTGCCCTCCTAAACATTCCATTTCCAATTCTGAATTTGTATCCTTCCTGGATTCCTTAGGAAATCGTTTCATTCTGGGTGCAGACTTAAACGCCAAGCATCAGCAGTGGGGTTCCAGAACCACGAATTCTCGGGGACGAAATTTGCTGTCTGCACTCAACTCCCGAAATTTTAATATCCTGCCTCCTGACTCCCCTACCTACTGGCCAACCGATCCTAACCGCAATCCTGACATCCTCGACTTCTTTATCCACAGCGGATTAGGCTCTCTCAACTTGTCTTTAACTCGCCTTGATGAACTATCCTCAGACCATAGTCCACTGATCCTAAAAGTATCTCTCACTCCAATTCCAAAACCCATTCCACCATCATTCATCCGAGGCCCTGTCAACTGGAACCTTTTCCGCCAAATCCTGACCGATAATATTGACCTCAGAGTAACCCTCAAAACCCAAGATGACCTAGATAATTCCGTCTATTCCTTTACCACCGCCATCCAACAAGCTGTCTGGACTGCTTCCTCTCCTAAACACTCCAATATAAATCCAGACCAAAATCATTTTCCACAACCTATTATAGACCTTATCCACACCAAACGCCGAGCAAGATCATTATGGCAGCGCACCCGACACCCAACAGATCGCCGCTCCTATAACTTCTATTGTAGACAATTGAAGAGGGAGTTGGCGAACTTCCGTTCCCAGTCCTTTAATTCCTACCTCTCCTCTCTATCAGCTCGTGATAATTCCCTGTGGAATGTCACGAAAAAGATCCTAAAATACCATCATGTTTCCCATCCTCTCCGACGTGGTGATGACTCCTGGGCTGCGTCTGATGAAGATAAAGCCGAGGAATTCGCCACACACCTCTCCAAAGTATTCACTCCTAACCCGGAATCCCACATCAATCACACCGCAAAAGTGCAAGACTTTCTTATGTCACCGATTCCACTTTCCCTACCTCCTAAAGCTATTAATCCCTCTGAGGTCAAATATCTTCTCCAAAAACTGACTCTCCGTAAATCTCCTGGACACGATCTCCTTACTCCCCAGATCCTCCGACAACTTCCGCAGAAAGCTATTATATTCCTTACTTATATTTATAACTGCATCCTCCGCACCACCTATTTTCCTCTGTTATGGAAACATTCCACCATCATCCTTTTTTTAAAACCAGGTAAACCTTCCAACAACACTTCATCCTACAGGCCTATTAGTCTACTCCCCATCCTCTCAAAAATCTTCGAAAGGCTTCTTCTTAAACGTATCCTACCCATATTAGAATCTCAAAATCTTCCTTCCCATCAGTTTGGATTCCGTCCTCAGCATTCCACAGTTCAACAGGGGCTCCGAGTTGTAGACCATATTTCCTCAGCTCTTGAATGCAAAGAGTATTGTTCTGGTGCGTTTCTGGACATTGCGCAAGCTTTTGACCGGGTATGGCACACTGGATTACTCTTCAAGCTGAAAACCCATTTACCCCAGTCCCTATACCTCATTCTCCGATCCTATCTCTCGAACCGTTCCTTCCGAGTTCGCTGTGGTGAAGAATTTTCTAACCTTTATCCCGTTGAGGCCGGTGTTCCTCAAGGCAGCGTCTTGGGACCCATCCTCTACATCCTTTACACTGCTGATATTCCTACACATCCTGATACCTTTCTGGCAACTTTTGCAGACGACACCGCCATCCTATCATCCAGTTCCAATCCTGAAACAGCATCCTTAAACCTTCAGAGACACCTTTTCCTTATCGAACACTGGTGTAATAACTGGCGTGTAAAGGTGAACGAAGCCAAATGTAAACACATAACCTTTACTCTTAGACGAAAATCCTGTCCGCCAGTTTATTTCAACTCATTACCGATTCCTCTCTCAGATACAGTCCGGTATCTTGGCTTACTGTTAGACAAAAGATTGACTTGGAACCCACATACAAGACTTAAAAGACAAGAACTCAACCGACGATTCGGACAGTTATACCGACTACTCAACAGAAAATCTGAACTTACAGTTGAAAACAAATTATTAATCTACAAGACAATACTGAAGCCCATCTGGACCTACGGACTTGAACTGTGGGGGACAGCTAAACGTTCTAACATCAAACGCATTCAATCCTTTCAATCCAAAGTCCTCCGTACAATAGTAAATGCTCCTTATTATGTCTCCAATTATACCTTGCACCACGACCTTAATGTTCCATTTATTTCAGACCTAATTCCATCCAAATTTTCCAAATTCCACCAGAACCTCATTCATCATCCTAATCCTTTAGCTCAATCCCTATCCAGCTCCACTCATCCATACAACCCACCTAGAAGGTTGAAACGGCAGTGGCCCCGCGACCTTTTGTAAATATATTGGAGTTCTAGCACTGGCTAGATTCTCCACTCAATGTGATGTATGTATGAGTGTGTGTATGTGTATATAGGTATAAGTGAATTATTGACTTTTGTATTGATTCATTATTGTGTATATATTTTATTGTAATTTTATCTTGTGTAAATATTGTATGAATGTAGTATGTTTGATATCATTCAGCAATACTATTAATGTCCAAATTGGGACAGATTGTAAAATTTTCTCAATAAAAATTGTTATTATTATTAAAAAAAAAATAATTTGCATTGATAATAGAATTTTTTTTAAAAACACTGACGTATTAAGTCATGTTGTAAATTTTTGCCTGATTCCAGGCTCCTGTGTTGTACGTGTAAGACAGGAGAAATATTTAAAATTATCTTTAAAAAAAAAACTCAAAGAGAACTTTTTTCTTTTAATTTTAATATAAAATTGTAATAATCTATTTTCTAGGAATAAGGAATCTTAATCTGAGCATAGTTTTTAAGAAATCTTAATAAAAGTGCTGTTTGGACGAAATTATTTATATTTTAAGTATATTAATGGCTTTTTTAATTATTCCACTTTAAAATAGGGCAATTTTGAAAAAAAAAAAAAAATTTCCATCTTCACTAGAACCAGAGATATTAGATAAAATTTATTTTTCGCGCAAGAACTTTTCGATTTGTTTACGCGACTCCTGGGATGTGTTGGCCCCTAATATTTTGCTGAGTCAAATCGTTTTATGTCTACTTTCACCTAAAAAAATTTCATCAAAATAAATTAAACACATTTAAGATCTTCTCTTAGCTTGAGTAGCTTACGTACTTAACATAAAACAATATTCTATAACAATATTCATTCTATTTCAAATCATTATGTGCCACAAAATGTAACAATAACATGGGCATCCCTGATCTAGAATATAGTAATTGCGATTCTGAAAATGGTCACAGTGTATAATGCGTAATGCAGTTTAGATTTTATCTTTTTAAATGGAAGTTTTACGGATTTAAACTAATTTAATTTTAAACATTTGTGTTTATAAGTAAACAAAACCTATGAGTTCAGTTTGGCTTGCCAGATGGTAATCCCAATTCATCTCACTTCTTTTATTTTTAATAACCAAGAAGTTTTCGGTTTCCAGCACCATATTCAGAATTACTGATTCATTAATATTAAAATTTATGGATACTCTCCTTTTATATATCTGTATTTTTAATTTATTTTATTATTATTATTTTTTTTTTGTTGTAAAATGCAATCTATTTTAGCAATTAATACAGTTTTTTTCATGACAATACTGTTAAAAGATAAGAAGATTGAAAAAATCAAAACGAAACCAACATTTAGAAATATAAATAAAATAAATGATTAGCTAATAAATAAGAAAAATCAATAAGAATATAAAAAGCCGCAAAATATTAATAATATAAATAAATAAATATAATATTAGTTTTTTAAATAAGTTTTTATTTATTCATATGGAAAATTGTTATCCTTTAACATGAAAAAGAAACATATATAAACATCAAAATAAATAAAAAATATATTTTTAGTGAAAATAGCCGCACTACTTAAACTATTTTTTTTTTACAATTAAAAATAATCCGAGATATAATATAAACAAATATTTTTTTCAGTCATAACATATAGATTTCTTGTAGAGAGTGTTTTGATACAATTGATCTATCTATATAGAACTGGGATAAACACTTGATAAAAGAAATACTAAGGCTAAGATATTAATTATTTATGATATTAATAGTATTTTTTGAAGGATAATATTATTAGTAATAAAAATTAGAAGTTATTACATAACGTATGGAACCTTGTATTTGACCTTGCGTTATCTTTTCCATTGCCTGTCAGATTTAGGCCATGTAAAACTCTTGTACTTTGATCTAGCGAGCTCCGTTTTCAAAACTGTATTAATCATTAATTGCAAACTGATTTCATATTTTTTAATTTATGTTATTTATTTTTGTACACAAATTAGATGATATAAATCTTAAAACTGAAAAATCAAAATGACGTTTTGACAAATTTATATCCGAATTCAATTCGTATTTAATTTTATTCAATGATATATGTAAAACATGAAAATATGTATATATGTGCTTATAAAAACCCACATAAAACGTGCATGGTTCTTGTTATGCTATAAATATTCCCTTGTTTATTTTATACTTCTTATATTAACGTTTTGTTTTACTAATTTTAACTAAAATATTTTTTTTCCCATAAGGTTAAACGTCCAATCTAGCCTGAAACCAGAAACGCGGTAGATAATAATTTAGCGGTTATGGTGAGATAAAAGCGATATAGTTTATCAGTTTTCAGAATGGAAGAAAAACTAACTGTTTAACTGATCAGTTAAGATATCGAAATATTTATAATATATACCCTTCTAATAGTTTGAATTCATGATTCCTAATCTCATACATTTTCTCATCGCTTGAAAATTTGGCAGAACTTGCGCGGTAACATTTTTTCATTCCAGCACATGCGAATCAGAAATCAAGGAGTAAGACATTAGTTCCAGCACTAAAGTCGAATTATCAGAGACCTCTGCCAAAATAGAAAACTAAAGACGTAGGAGCAGAGACCCAAGATCCCTGATCAGTTAAAAGTAATCAGTGGAATAAACCTGAAAATAGAATGAACTATATAGGAAGCAACTTCTAAAATTCTATATTAAACACGTCAAATTATTATTATTTTTTTTTTTTTGGCTACTTGGGTAGTGTGTTATATTACTTGGGTAGTGTACCAAAATTATTAAAAAATACTCTCATCATCATTCTAGTTATTTTATTTTTTTTTTAATAAGTAAAAAATAAAGAAAATTACGAGAGTTAATATTTTTCAAGGAAAACGTTATTTTAACAGTGAAGAGAATTTTATAACTCCGGAACCAGCTTAGCCTCAAAGACCAAATTTATATCACCTAAACAAATCGTATAGATATGTAATCTCTATTAGTTTCATATTTTTTCACTCAGTCCCTTTTGAGATATTTCCGTGTAAACGTCGCGAAAAAAGGATTTTTGCCAATTTTGAAAATTCATATACAAAAAAGGACAATGTTCTCAAAATCGAAAATTTTATAGCATGTAGGACTATGACTAACCTATATAAGAAAATATAATTAAAAGTGAGTATCTTTTCCTTTATGTACCTTTATCTCGTTAAAAATCTCGTTTTTTATTCATTTTCGAGAACTTTTTAAAAAACTATCTTCACTATTTAGGTAATGCGTTGTGGGAACAAAAAATACAAAACACGTCCTTATCTTATTGTAAATTTTTGTTTTGATGTGATATCTAAAAAAAATACAGGAATTAGAAAGATTTTTCCATCACACGTTTTTCCCGAGGAGCTGACATAAAACGGTTGCAATACTAAAAGTATTGGCCCGAAAAAAAATGTTTTTTTTTTTTGTTTTTTTTTTATTCTCGAAAGGATAGAGAATAACTGGTCCAAAAATCAAGAAAATCAAAAATGTCGAGCAGCAAAATTAATGAAAATTGGACGTTTTCAAATGGATTGACCCATACTAGAGACAATTTTTGATTTTCGAGAAAATTTAAAAAAAAAAAAAAAAGGTAATATGCATATATTCCAACACAGGATATTTTAAAGCTTACTTTTCCGTTGATAACTTCGTTTAAGTTTTTTTTAGGATCACATTACTACAAAGTACGTAGGTTGGATAAACAAATTTGTAGGTAAACGTATATAATTAAAAAAAAAAACCTTCAAAAATAGCAATCAAACAATTTTATAGGTCTCTTAAAACCAAGATAATTGTGGGCATTAATTAATTACGCTATTACTTTCGCTAATTATTTCATTAGCGTCACTTTCACCTGACTATTTTCCCGCCAAGTCTTCCATACAATCAAAATGAAATAGAAAGTCGGATCTTGCTCATTAAAAGACAGATTATAGCTGTAATTATAAAAGAAATCAAACTTAATTACGTTTAAAAAATATTTATTTTTAATTTATATTAGCGATAATGGATTTGTACTACTACCACCTATATATAATATATCTACACATAAATTCAACTTCATTTTCATCAATAACACAAAGTTTCCTTCATATACATTAATTCACTAAATACTAAAATACATACTAATTTAATCCTAAATACTTTAATATTATTTAATTTAATGTTAAGCATTGAAAACATTCATTTTGTTATAAACAATGGTACTTTCATTAAAAAAAAACAATGGAGTATAAAAGTGGTCATACTTTACATAAATATACATGTGAGAACGATTTTTACCTTAAAAAAACGCTTTAAAAAAATAACGTTATCCGAGAATTCTGACTAAAACGCCTGCTTATCCGCTTTCACTTCACTTCACATTTCACGAGAAAAAGCATAAAAATACTCAAAAAAACCGAAACAGGTTTTTCAGTCTCAAAAAAGAAAGTTTCCAAAACGGAATTGATTTCACATAAACATGCCTATTCCCTTCCCCTAACCCACAATAATTTAGATTGATTAAAACATACTAGTATTCGTTATATTATATATTATAACGAACACTATATTATATTTCTTTAAAAAAATATATATAAAACAAATAATGAACAACTTTCCTGTGAACGATAACAAACTTATTTTCAACATTTGACCCAGCAACATCAATACGTTACTCAATTAATTGAATGATAACAATATTAAATTTACGTTAATACCTCAACGTCCATCGTACATCTCTGATATACTTTTATTTAAATCCACTCCTGCAACACTCGTTCGCGGTCTTCAGACCTGTATATAACGCATCATCGAACCGCAGCTTTCGACAGATCTTTCCTTATCCGATCCTCGTCCATATGGAATTCTATTCCTTCTTATATCCGTCATTCCAATACTCTTCCGACCTTCAAATCCCGTTTATTCAAACACTTCCTGTCTATCCAATTCTCAAATGACCTCAAGTGATTTGTAAATTTCAATAACCGGCAGAGAGAAACGATTATTTATCACATTTTATTTTGTATATTAAAGGTTTATGAACTTTATTTTATGCATAATATATTTTTCAATGTATATATGAACATATTTTTATTTTTTTCTATTCTTGTCTAATTTGTTTTGTTTGTTTTTATAAATTATTATAAGAAGCTACATATGAATTTATAACTATTATTTATTTTCTTTGTCATTTCTGTTGCTTTTTATTATTATTTTTTTTCTTTCTCTAAGACGCTGAATCTCTAATTTAATTTGTCTGTAATATTATTCTGAAGGGACTTGTCCCAGAATAAATAAAGAATTTATTATTATTATTATTAACTTTTCTGCATTTTATGAATGAAGAATTTAAATTATTATTAGAAAATAATTCACAAGGAATAACATTAATAACAAATTCATCATTCATATTTATTTTATTTGATAATTTTATAGGATTAATGCTTCATATTGTCACAAGATAAGGTCATATGACACTAGCCCTTCCCCTTTGATCAAGAATAATAATCTTTGTATGATTTAAAAATATCGATTCAACATTTGCAATATATGTGTTTTAATTGAGTGAATACAATAAACTATTAGAATTCGTATTTGACACATTAATCAGAATAAATGATTTACTAGAAACAGTCATCAACTCAACAGAACATACGACGCTGCGTTGCTAAAACTAATAACTAATAAAGATATTTCCACAAAAAAATTAAGCACTTAAAATACTATGTTCGGTCATTTTAATATATAAAATAATCATAGTTATATCTTACAGACTTAGGAACAACACAAGGTGAAGACATAAATAATCATAATAATAAATAATTAAAAAAAAAAAAAATTGTACATGCAAAGGTTTGAGAAAAGAAATTGAAATTGGATGAACTCATAAAATAACGAAAAAAAATGCACTTTTTTAAACCTAAAATTATAGAAAAATAGCCAGTATTATGAATCATTTAATAAATAATAATAATAATGTATTGAAGGAAATATTGATAAATTTTAAAAAAGGTTAAAGCAAAATCAAGATTTCAGTCAACTTACATAAGGACATAAGAAGCTTAAATTATTTACAAATTCAAATATTGAAAGAAGGGTATTTTAAAAATATTTTATATTAATGCTTAAGACCATACCTCATAACTGTCGGTGATAATAATTAATTGTATAATTTGCAATAATAAAAAAAAAAAAAAAAAAGATCAATAAATAAAATGATTGGGAATCGGGCTGATGGAAAATCTATATTCCGAAAATAAATTCCCATACGAATTTATCAGCGGTAAATCTTTTTCCCAATAATTCTTCATAATCCCCTAAGGCACTTGAAACGTAAATTGGCACGCTTTATTTGAACAAGATTCTCCTCTCCAACCCACGAAATATTCATTACAATTATTAGAAATAAATATATAGTCATAAATTTAAATAATAACTTAATTTTTTATGCATATCGAATTTGATAAAATATTACAATTTTAAACAATAATGTAAGGGTTTTTAAAACATCATTCGAAAACTCTACAAATATTTTTTTTTTTTACAAACAGGTGGGGTGTGTTAATCTTTTTTTTTTCTAATTCGTATAAACCTAAAAAATTCGAAATTAATGGTGAAGACTGCCATTCTTTAATTATTCCGAAGAATTTTATAATCTGCAGCATATTTTAAAGTTTTCTCGATTTCATTGCTTTATCTGCATAATGTTTTTAATTTTTTACACTCGGTTAATTTTTCACACATTTTTAACAATTACCCAAAAACCATAATTAGAATATAAAATTAATAGAAATAAAAATAAATACAGGGCACAGGGATTACATAGGAATACTAGAAAGGTACAAAGTGTAAAATTAGAAAATAATAGAAACCAGTCAGTCAATAACCATCTTAGTGGACGAATAGCAGTAAGCTATAAATTTAAAACAATGAGTCATGTATTTAAAGGTGTTTTTAAAAAAGGTAAATCATATTAATAAGTTTTAAATTAATGAAGATAATTTTCAAAGACAAATATTTAAATAATGTACTTTGCACAAATTAAACTTTTTAAAAAATTGTTGCAATCTTGATAATGGGGAAAGAACCCCGAAACGTTGAAAAACTGTGTAACAAATTGTGAAAGAAAATAACTGTATAATAAAAGGAAGTTAAGGAGTGCATATTTGAGTGTGAAATATTAAGGAAAACTTCCCGAAAAAATAAAATAAACTAAAGTTTTTAATATTTATCAACAATCTTCTTTTTCTTTCTTTCTGTTTTAGGTACGAGCAAATACAATTTAATCATAACTCATGTATGAATGTCAATTACTTAAATAAGGCGACCTATATTAAAAATACGTCTTTTTCGAGAAAAATTAAGAAAATATAAAATTTGAAAAGCTTCCGATTAGACGACACTACTGAAAAACTTGATGCTTAAAAAAATTCCTAGCTTTACTGAAACAAGTAATTAAAACAATGATGGAAAAAATAAATCGATGAATAGTTGATGAAACATCACTATGTACGTGCTGTTCTGTGACTTTCGATCGTGTTTACAAATGCAAGTGGTAGTTATGTTGAACAAGTGTTCAACATTGGAATGTCATGATTCAGAGATGTGTGATGTTGGTAGCAAAAACATTGCAGTAGGAAAGTAAAAAAAAAAAAAAAAAACTATAAAAATACATACATACAACTATTGCAAGACTATTTCTAAAGAAAAACCTCATAACAAAACTTGATTAAATAAAAATAACTATTGCTGCAAGTTTACAAAAACAGTCAAGACCAAATGTTCTTGATAATATATATAATAATATATTATAATTATATATATATATATATATATATATATAATATAATATATATATATATATATCTGGTTCGCGCATCACACGACTTTCACTCCCCTCCGTTTTTAAAATCAATTTAAGAACTTTTAGATAAAGTTAGGGTTGTAAAAGTTAAAAGAATTACATTGATTGATCTACATTAATCACTTAAGTTTATCCGATTTTCACCACTCTCCATTACCTTATACAACTTTGTATTGGGTTGTAAAATAAGCCTATTTCAATCAGAATGAAACCTACATGATATTAAAGCCCATTAAATGTTAGGCCGATGTAGAGTTTAACCAAAATCGTTACAGCCGTTTTTGAGAAAATCTTTAAATGGTATTTAAATATATGTATCTTTATATGGTACGACAAATGCATAGCATTAATAGGTCGCTTCAGCGTCCTAAATAATAAATGATTAAATTAAGCGATAATTATTTTCCTGTACAGCGGGATGTATGCAGTGAATATACACATATATAGATAGATAGAGAGATCATTTATCACCTTAGGAAATTGAGAAGATAATAAAAAACATAACTACATAAGTATCTTTTCTCTCTTTTTCTTTAATAAGATTCTTCTCCTGATTGTTATAAACACAACAAAAAAAGAATTATCGAAATCGGTCAAACCGTTCACGCGGTTATAAATATATACATATATACATACATACATACATACATACATACACACACACACACACACACATATATATATATATATATATATATATATATATATATATATATAATATATATATATAGATTATATATTTATTTTATTTATATAATTTTTCTTTTGATTTCGTTTCTTTTTTTTTTTTTTTTATTTGTGTGTCTCTTTACCCTCTCATTTGCATCTCATAGCGCAATATTTATTAGTTTGTTTGTTTATTTAACATCACTTTATGCTACTATGGCTAATCGGACGATGCTACAGTGGGAATCCTAAATTTTGGCTATACAGGTTTAATTAGGATAGGGATCTTTAACGAGTACCTGACTTGCACAGGGTAGGTAGACTTGCAAAAATATCCACTCCGAAGGACGGCATAACTAAGGATTTTTTACTCTCATTAAAAAATCCTAGGAACACCTGTGGGTTTGAACCCGATATTACTTAGTTCCTGCCTATAACAAATAAACAATGGTTTATTATACAGTTTAGATGTGTGTTTGTGGCTTTGTAAATTAGAGGTATTATTTTATTTAAAATATTGTACAACTCCGTTTTTTACAATTAGTTTTAAAAAAAATTGTAGGTATAGATTTCATTTTTTCTTTTACTTTAGTACATATAAATGTAAACTTATTTTATACGAGTGATAAATCAATAGTTATTTTAGTTATTACGCTAAAACCTAAGTATCCGCTATAATTCTTCCCTTGAAACCATTAGGTTAAAAACCGTATGCACTAAGATTACACAGTAGTTACTAGTAATAGCGTAGCTAATCAGCGTTCGCAAGGCAGATAAGCCTATGACGTTGAAAGGAAAAAAAAAAAGTAAAACTAAGGCTATGCGAGGGAAGGAGAAAGTGGAGTCGATTGCGCGGCTTTCTCCGACGCGGGCGCGGGAAGACCCCACGTGGGGTCCGCGAGTCCTGCCAGGTCATTCACCTCTCTCACTGTTTTCCACACACACATACACACAACACACCGTGCCTCTCCTATACCTGTCCGCTGCTCTACTAGCCATCTGCTCCTAGTATAAAACACAACACTATTCTGTCTAAAAAAAGAATTTTTATAAAACAAAAATAAGTAAAGCGAACCTGATGAGCGAACTATTTTTCTATTAATTATCTGTAATGAGATATATATACATATACAGAATAGAACAAGAAGCATAATTCTGGGACAATGTCTATTAAGAATAGCATTTATGAACAAAATAAATATTATAACGGGCAAAAAGTAATTATGATAAAAGTAAATAGATACAATTACGTTTAAATAACAAAAGAAAGAAGAAGAAAAGAAAAAAATAGAATAAAGATTAATTTTAACTTTTAAACCTCATTAAAACTGAAAACACTATTCACCTCTCATTAGTTGGAATAATAAAATTAGCATTCATATTGAAAAATATTGACATATTCAAAAATGAATGTAATGCACAGTAAAAACAAAAACATTTAGCATGTTAGAAGAAAGTAAATAAAAAGAACATCACACCACACACACTTACACAGAGCAAAACGTAATTCCTCAAAAAATAATTATTGATTCATCTATCATATAAAATAAGATTACATTTAAATTTGCTCAAAAAAAAAAAAAAGATGAAAAAATGAATAAATAAACTGAGTAAAGCTAATCTGTTAAGCGAACAATTTTTCCATTAATTATCTGTGATGAGATATATACATATATAGAATAAAACAAGAAACTTAATTCTGGTAAAATTTCCATTAAGAATAGTATTTGTGAACAAAATAAATATTATAACGGTCCAAAAACAAAGTTAGCTTAAATTTTGTACACATTTCACATATAAATCTCCATGTGACATCCATGGATATAGATACTCTCCTAAAAATAAATGTAATGCACAGCAAAAAAAAAAAAAAAAAAAAATTGATGTCCACAAATCATGGTAGAAGAAAGTACATAAAAAGAACATCACATACACACAGAGCAAAACTTAATGCCTTAAAAAATAACTATTGATTCATTTCTCATATAAAATAAATTTACATTTATGAGTGCTCAAGTAAAAAAAAAAAGAAAAAATTGAAATCTATATCTAATTTTTTTTTTAAACAAATTACAATTTGTAAAAAACCGAGTTGCACGATGTTTTAAAGAAAATAATACTTCCAATTTACAAAGCCGAAAACAAACATCTAAACTTTATAATAAACCATTGTTTATTGGTAATAGGAAGGAACTAATTTATATTGCACTATTAAAAACAATAATATTGCTGTTTAATATTTCAGAATCTCCCTTGACTGGATTAATTGTATTTAGACCATAACGATCGGATATTATTATAACGAAAAAAAAAAATTTTTTTTGTAAATGAAATAATTTAAACTGCAGTTTAATTTAATACAACCCTTATAAAAAATAAAAATCAAAGAACATACACATAAGAATTGTAAAGATGCTTCTTTAGGTTTAAAATTTTGTACAGAAATAAAGAAATTTTCAAGAAAAAGATTTTAAGGGTGCAAAAAGATGTAAAATGCATGGTGTCAAGTATTTAGAGTAAAAGTGGAAAAATCCCAGGCATACACTTATCTTAAACATGTCTTTTCATTTTTTGTACAACTTTTCGTTCTAGAACTAGACTGGATACCACACACCATTTTGTGAGATTTGGTTATTTGGACTTAGGTGGCTTGAAACATATATTTTTGTATAAGATTTGAATTGGAAACTTATCATGATTGAAATACTTCCCTTCACTGATATATTCCATGAAATAACAGAAAAATGAAATACATAAAAACCTTAATTGACTAAGTAAACAAAACCTTCTTTAAAAAACCTCTTTATATCAATTACTATTATAGAAGAGTAATTTAGGATATGATTGTATCAATTGGAACATTCTCTTCTAATTATGTTTATATGTATTTATTTATCAAAACATGTCAAAAATAAATCTTATTACGTTTCGAGGTATCCTATGCCTCATCTTCAGATTTTCAATATTATCTAAAATATAATTGAATAAATATAATAACTAAATATATATACATTATACTAGTATAATTAGATAAAGACTAGTTTAGTATACATGATAGTTGCAAGTGCACAGGAAAAATTAATATGTGATAGTGAAAAGTTAGAATTTGATAGAATTACTATTCATATATATATATATATATATGAACTTAATGTGAATAAATTATAATATTAAATGACCTATATTGAGATACAATATGAAAATAAATGTAAGTATATATATAATATTAAACAGAATGTAAATAGTTTAAATGATAAATTGTTTCTAATTTATATATAATATGTACTTAATGTATATATAATTAGTTATAATATTTATTCAATTATATTTTAGATAATATTGAAAATCTGAAGATGAGGCATAGGATACCTCGAAACGTAATAAGATTTATTTTTGACGTTTTGATAAATAAATACATATAAACATAATTAGAAGAGAATGTTCCAATTGATATAATCAAAACCTCTTTAATTTCTCTTGTAAATAAAAGTCACGCATGATAATTATTATTATTCAGGCAATTAAAAGTTATTAATAAAAAAACAGGTAGTTTAATTATTTTTGATGAATATGTTTTTTAAAGATTACTGGTTAGTGCTCTGACATATTAGGTTTGTTCTAACGCAATTCATTGATCACCTGTCAGGGCATGCCATCAGTTTGATGGTAATTAAAACTTATGATGGGGAAAATCTTTTGTATAGCTCAAAACAACTGGCAGAGATTAATTTCATAAATGAATGTTTGAATATTGTGTGTTGAGATTTAATAAATATTCTGAAGTGCGAAAATATTCCAGCGACAGATACAACTCAGAAATAAAAAATTGTACAAAAGTGAAATAACACTCAAGATAGGTATATGCTTCAGAAGCTGCAGCAACTTATCAACATACCAGAATTACCACAATAACCATAAATTTTAAACATCTATACCATTTCCTTGAAAATAGTTTTAACATTTTTTACCAGACTCTATGGCTATTGTATAGTTCATTGTATTATAACATAAGCAATGAAAGTACTAGACAATTAACTAAATGAGGAATGCTCCTAAAGGAATAGGAAACCTCCCTTAATTTCGATGAATTTATATGTTAGATTGTATTTTTTTCTAAAAATAATATTATATATAACCTATGAAGGGTCTTGGGTTCAGTACACAGACAACGGCTGTGCAAGGAGGTGATTAGTCCTAAATCACGCTCGGCCACCAGGTTTTTTCCAATTTTGGGTACTCATTTAATAGAGACTGGTTAACAGGCTGGTTGGCTGAAATAACAGAATAAATAATGCTGCCTCTACTGAGATTCGAACCTAGGACCCGGAGAACAGTAGCCTAATGCTCTATCCACTAGGCCACGCTGCTCCCAAACATTAAACAAGAATACGTATAAAGCTATTTGCAAACAAAATTGACTGATCTGTTATGGTATAATGCTTGAACTGAACACAATGGAGTAAATGTTAAATTATCATAAACTACTTTCCATCAAAATTGATAGCATATAATAATATCCAGGTCTCCAAAAAAAACAAAAATATCTACGATAGAACCTGTTTCTTTTTTAAATACTTCCAATCATATATCAAGAGAATAATCAAAATACAGTTCAATTCTAGACACACATTATGTCCCAACTAGGAAATCACTAGATGTATACCATCAGACATATTATTAAGAGGATATCTTATTTTTAAAAAAACCATATCTAGAACACAGTTAAAATAAATGTGAATGATAATTGGAAATTAAATATGTATAGAAAAGAAAGATATACAAAATAAAATATGTTTTCTTTTTAATACATACAGGATATCATCAACATTCATATCGTAGGATGAGAACTAATGTTATCATGAAAGAATTAATGAACGAAACTAGGATATTACAAAAAAAAGAAACAAAAGACTAACACAAGTGGTAAAAAAAGAAAAATATTATGTGTACAATATTGGTTCTTTTGCTTCAAAAAATAATTCATATAATACTAACATGTTATTTAACAATAAATATAAAAGTAATAAATGCACTAAAAAATTGAAAAAGGAAATATATGTATCTAAAGGAATCAAATGTAAAACTCTAATTAAGAAGTAATCGATTATGCTGAAGAAAAAAACAATATACATTTTATACTAATCTTCTACGAACAATAATTTACCCATTATATATTTAAAATAAATCTGTCTAGAATACTTACCATCATCTGGTTTTGTTGGAAGAGATACTGAGGGTAAATCCCGTTCAAAAGACTCAGCTTTTTCAACTACAGGTTTTTCCTAAAAAGTATAATTTATAGTGAATAAATGTACTTAACATGTAAGATATATCAAAAAATTTTAAAAACAGTATACTTACTTTCTTTTTGGTTTCTTTAATAGAAACACCAGCGGAAGTAAGCTCAAATTTTGTAATATTGTCAAAAACTGGTGCATTTTGATTCGGGATTGATATATCTTGAGAATATAGAGCACTAAGTGGGTCAAAATCACTTGACAGTGGATTTAATGTTTCATCTTTTTCTTCTTTATCACCCATTACATTGCTGTTGAACTAAACAACTATTTCCCAATATATATAGGTATTACATTTATTGATGTTACATGAATCTAGATGATTTATTCTTCCACTGAACGCGAATGAATATAACTTATGTTTAAAATTATTTGTACATATAATTAAGACCTAACATGACTATTTACAAGGAAATTAATAACAGTAGACAAATCAAAAGTCAGTTTGAAAAGTAAACCTTACAATAACCACCCATCAGCTGAAATAATGGCTACACAAAGTTTTCCTTTCGTCCACTAGGATCGCTAGCCATTGGAGCCAAAATTACTTCCTGTTAGCAGTCTACTGGTACTTTTATTGCTTTTTAAAATTAAACCTTGATTTAAAGGCAATTAATTATAATTTTAATCAAAAAATTAAAATGTATGATTTTAATAAGTTAAATAATTCTATTAATTTTTTTGTCACAGATTTTCTTGAAATTATCTGAGATAAAAAAGATCAAGCTGTAAATGAATGTATATGTATGGTAGTAAACTATGTTATTATATATTGTTAAATAATTATATTAAAACTATATTAAAAAATAAGATTAAAACTATTATGAATATTTAAAATATTGTTATGATACAACCATACTTATTAGTGAATAAAATTGTAGGATCTGAAGTTTTTGTAATTAGCATCCTTTCTTCATTATTGTCTGTCATTTATTACAGCTTGATTTCTTAGATACTTTGAAGTTAGATATTTTTTATAAGTGTATTCTTCATTTGATCAAATTCACCTTTTATAAGGTCCTAGATATAAATTAAACAGCTGAACCATATATAGAATCAAAATTAAAATATAAATCAATTTTTTGCAATTATAATTTGAATTTGATAAAAGTAAAAAAAAAAAGTGAATATGCTACCATCAGCCAAGATATATCAATTTCAGCCAAGTAATGGTTAATTATTTTTTCTTTATTCCCTATCATGAATGAAATTATCTTTGCTTTAATAGTTACTAATTTTATCTTAACAATTGCCAAATGAAGAGATTTTCTTATAGACCTTCACTCACAATACTTAGTCGAATAGGATTTTTAATCTACCGACTGTTCTTTAAAAATACATAGTTATAGTATATACAGATAGCTGTACAATATTGCATTATAAGCACTGAAATAAATTAGAATCGTTCAATCTTAAATTAATCTTATTGAAATTATTCTAGTAAAATAGATAGAAATGAAATGGCAAGATCATGTGTACAATTTTATATTTTAGATGAGGAAGATGGTTGGGGGTGCGGTCATAAAATAGAAACACACATTTAAAACAAGTGCTATTTTAATTATATGCCGAAGTTGCCAGGCGAAGAATTTTATATTTTAGTTTCATAAGTATTCAGACATTTGTAATATTAAGCGAAAAATATCTAACTTATGTTTTTATTATTTTTCAGACAGTGCTTCAACAACGAGGTTCATGTTTTGGTGCAAGTTGATTAAACAACGATATAAATCAAGGTATAACTTTACTACAGTCATTCCATACTAAAATGTTAGACATAAAACCTGATTATTTAAGATTTTAAACAGAAAACTATTATTATTTGAAATACAAAATACTATTAGTTCTTGATTGCAAAATACTATTGTCATTATAAAATATTATTATTATTGGAAATTTAAAATTAAGACCCAAAATTTAGTTTAGTCCATTTGATTTAAATTTCATTACCCTTTAAAATTTTATATACCAACATAGGTCTACAAACCTTAATTACGAATGCAGGTGGCTTCAAAGTTCACCAGCACGATATGCTCTTTAATTTTTCTTTAAAATTAACTGTATGTTCTCCCAAATGCTGCCAAAAGGTAGGGTGTTTCTTATCATATTATTTTAATTAATATAAACAATGAATTTAGTGCAAGTTATTTATAAATGAATAAACACTATGTTTATACCTAAGTATTTTAAAGTTGGTAATTATTAATTAATATGATTGCAGGTGGTTATATAAAGAAGAGTTAGGGTGGCGTTGGTGAGAGGGTCTGCGACGGCTGTCATGCCGTTCATTGAAGACGATCTTCTCTGGTCTCCACCTGAAACTGAAAATAAGATGGTCGATTTATCACAGTGCCTTGTAAGACATTATTATGTTTTAAATTATTATTTGAATATTAATAAAAATTAAATTTTTAATAGATCTGTTACATATGTCTTTATTACTAAAATTGTATTAGTTTTGATATTTTCATGAGGTTGAATTAATGTTTGCTTATAATTTCTCTTCCAATTGATCTTATAAGACTTGAAAAAGCATATATATATATGGTTAATCATATTTTTTGTGGAAATTTCTAATATGTTTGTATTATAAACCTTACTTATCCTGAGTTTGTACCGATTTATGAATAATAAGATATTAATCATGAATTTGTTGTTAGTTTATTATTTAAACAGAACAATTGATAATCTTGAAGATTTTTTTATTGAAAAAAAGTATTTATTATTTAAAGATTTGGTAGAAAATGAGGATTCCAAAATATTTTAAATTTTTTAACAAATTTCAGTTATAACTGCTGTATTCAGTAGATAATTCTCTGTAGGCTATTTTAGTTATAAATATAGATTTTATTGATGAAAGTAAAAAAAATATTAATCATTGTTTAATGGGTTGAATATTTTTGTGCTCTAACAAGAGTAGATTTGATGAATATTATACTCGTTTGTAATTAATTAAATCAAATTTGGGAAGGCTGAGACTAATCCCATTGATTTTTTATGAAATAAAAATTAACCATTTTTCTTTTATGTTCAAAAGTAAATCTGTTTTTATCTGCACCCTAATGAAAAGTTAATTGAGCCTTTTAAATTATGCATGTAACAGTTAAACTAAACTATTAAAAACTAATATTATAAAATAATTAATTGAAGTACATCAAATTTCATGAAAAACCACAAAATATTAACTGTAAGAAACCAGGTTACGAAATGCAGAGTGACCCTCCTTAAACAACATTGTCGTTATACAAAAAAAATATTGTATTTGTATTACTAATACAGGAATTGTATTGTATTATTTGTGTTTCTAATATAGAGAAAAACTCCTGCATCATCAGTAAGTTATTTGTGAGTAAAGCTTTTTATTGTTTGAAACGTTCATTTACCACCTATTATGAAAGTATATTTTGTTCTGATCATTTATGTTATAGTCAATTTTTAATAATTTTATATATGTACTATTTATTAAATAGCATATAGGTAATATTTCCTCATTGGTTCATTAGTATATTTGTAGTTAACCAGGCAATAAAGATTGGTGCTTTTAGGCTGAAAAAGAGGACATATAGTCCTCGAAATATCCTTTAAAAAAAATTAGAATGACCTATAAGCAATTCAATGCAACATATAAGATGAATTATTTGTGTGCATACATATTATGCATATGTATATATAAATTTGTATTAATTTATATTGTAATATTTATTAATATATATTTTTTTTTTTTAAGGATGGAGGAGGAGGTCTAGGAGAGCTCTCTCAGACAGATTTAACAGGACTTGTTAGTGGTATAGATGAAGAGGAAGATATTTTCAAACAACTAGATAGCTCGTTTGAATTGGAACAATTTTTTGATTTTTATGAAGAGGGAAAGGTGATATATAAAATTAATTAAATTTATACGTCTCTATCGGCCATCTCGATAATTTATGTTTTGGTATATTCAATTTAAAACCTTTTTAAAAATTATTTTATTTAGTACAGATTAGTTCTTTTGCAAGGGTGTTAGTACATATTGTAATCAACAAGGTGAAATATAAACCAGTGCAGTTCAAATTATTTCATTTTTTTAATAAGCAATTTTTCCCCCTTTTCGTTAACAGTATGATAAAGATTTAAATTATGACTAAATGAAGTATGGAATGATTAGTTTGTATAATTACCAGTTTCAACTCATTCTCTGTTTTGGGATTTCCCGGCGCACTATGAGATAGAAATTTTATTTTAATTGATGTAATGTCAATCTTCTGTTTGCTTCTAATTACGATCCCTTGGTCATGGACGTAGATGATGATATCATTTTACTGTTGGGATAAATAAAAATAAAACATAAAGAAGTAAAACAAGGTAGTAAGATAAAAGATGTGGTGATAGAGTTTTTTCCATTTTAAGTGCCTGTTTAATGTTTAAATTTATTTGTATTTAGACATTTAAAAAAAAAAAAAAAACTTATACTTTCAACCTATTTACTCCCCCTTAACAATTTTTAATCTGCTCGATCCTCCCCCCTAAAAAAATCCTGACTACACACATGCCCTTGCTTATTCTAAGAGCTACAGCTAAATGTCTGAAAGCAATAGAAGAATAAGTAACGATAGATTTAAATAGCATCAATTTAAGCTATTGTGTAGGTGCCATGACAGTTTGAGTGTAGTCAAATATAAGGAAGTAATATGAAATACTCAAAAAAATTTGGTAAAACGGTAAAAAGGGTTTTATGAACTCCCATCAAAGGGTTTAAAATATCAGGCCATATCTCAACAAGATATTCCGATTGAATTTACAGAACTCATTAAAAGCATATTTACTATATTTTTTAAATTCATCTTTTTATTTTTTATCAATAAATATTCAAGATAAAATATCTTTCTTTTCGTAATTCATAGATTTTAAAATATTTAAAAAATCATCTATTTACGACTATTTTTTTTAAGATGTTAATGATTTTATTTACAACATTGAAGTGATAAATAAAATTATAAACAGAACGAGTCTATTATACTCTTTTTATTTATAATTTTTTTATACGAGTGATTTTTTTTTTTTTTATATTACTTTTATACTAAACCCTTGCATTTCTATTTTTTTAAATTTATTTATTTTTTGTTATTAATTATCTTTTGTGTTTTCAGGAAGAGAACAATAATAGTTTAATAGGTGGTAGCAATAAAAATTCGGCAACTGTAGCGCTGTTACAAGAATTACAGCGGAGTCAAGCAAATGCAAGAAAGTTCAATATAGCAGCGGCCAATCCTCTTTTAGCTGGTTTGTATCGTTCTATTGATAGAGGCGTA
This sequence comes from Piezodorus guildinii, assembly GCA_023052935.1. Taxonomy (NCBI): domain Eukaryota; kingdom Metazoa; phylum Arthropoda; class Insecta; order Hemiptera; family Pentatomidae; genus Piezodorus; species Piezodorus guildinii. Next base: position 96,562,133 of record CM041296.1, on the reverse strand, counting down.
TATAAAGCTACTATGGCTTATTTTTATAATTGTGCTTAATTTGTCAACACTTAAAAATCAGTTGAAAAATAAATAAAAACTAGGCTTTTTTTACTTTGAATAAATAAAAGAACTAAAGAAAATAATTTATGGTTTATGTCAATATATCATGGTTTCCAGAAACGTGCCTGCATCTACATAAATAATTTCTTTTTCTTTAGGGTATGTTAATACAATATTCAATGCATATTAAAACGCTGTTTAGATAACTGCTATTGGCTTCAGCTAACAAAAGACAAGATATTTCTGTTGTATATATTATTTTATTAAGAAAGCTCCCTGGAATGTGGTTGGTTGGTTGTTTTGATTTGGTGAAAACATGTGGGTCTTTAACGCTTGATCGATATGATAATAATACAATAATAAAAGACATAGGAAGAAATTAGAACTGGTGGCAGTCAGTAAAAATAAACAATTACATAGCTTTAACTATTTATTGTTGGCCTCTCATTGTGAGTCATCAGCAGGGCGAATTGTAGGCGAGAACTTTTGTTGTTAGTTCCCACCTAAAATTTGCTCTGATGATGAGGTCCAAACATTGGTAGACAATAAATAGTTAAAACTATGTAATTGTTTCTTTTTACTGATTGCCACCTGGACTAATTTCTTTCTGTAACTCTCATTGGTCAACTAATTATATGCTTTGACATAATAAAATTAAATAAATAGATAAATTCCTTTTGTCTGCATGGACATAGTCGTATGGTTGGTTTTAATTCAGTATTTGTTTTGTCCTATTTCTTCTCTGCTTAAAGTTCATAACATTTTTGGACCTTGTTCGAGGCAAAATCTACCAAGGTGCTAGAATTATTTTTTCTCAGGGTCCTTTTTTTGTTTCTGTTTTGAGTGTATACTTTCAACCTCTCAAATATGTTTATCTCTTAGATGTAGTTTACCCCGTAACTAACCTCTTCTATGGTCTCATTAGTCCCTTTAAGAATGGATAGATATTTTAGTAAGAAAATGTTAACTTTACTCCCTAACTCTTCTCTGCTACTTACCCAATATAACATCCATTCGAAATGTGGATCGTCAAGGTAAGTGAAATTATTTCAGATTTCTAATTTCTCTTTTATAGCATGTAAAATGGTAAATTTCGTCTCGTGATCTGATTACCTTTTTTTTTGCTTTGACAAGGATTCTTTTTATAAACCATTTATGTTTTTAAATCAGTGCTTATGTCTGCATGTGCCATTATTAAGTTGTGATGGTTTGCAATCCAATGCGCTCTTATCAACTTTGCTATTCATTATAGTTAAATAATTTTGTCTCACTATATTGTGAAAAGAAGATGGCTTAGTAATCTTGCTTTTCTCCATTTTTTGACCATTTATCTTGTAATGGATATGATGTCAGGCATGCAACACCTGCAACCTACTTTAAGTTCTTGATTGATATAACTATGATTGGAAGGTGAAAATTTCATTTCTCTTCCATTTTTTTTCTGAAACCCATCATAAGAAAGATGCGGTCTTAGATTGGTCTTTTTGGATAAAAACCAGACGTGCTTGTGTATCGGTATTATCTAAAATCTTCTAAAAATCTCACTATCCATTCTCACAAATACCATAAAAATTAGGAAAAAATATGACTGACCTCTTTCTATTCCTGTGGTTTCTTCAATAGTAATTCATCTAACAGCACTAATAATGCTTAGAGCATTGTTGGCATATTTTTTATTTCTTTTAACATGATATTCAATTTAAATTCAGGACATTATTTTGTTTGAAAATATAAACTGAAAAATCATTGCTGTAGAATGAAGATATTAACTATAAACTTTTAAAATAAAGGATTTAGCTTGTAGAAGAAAGCTTATAAAGTACAAAAATAAAATTTTAACATAGCTATTAGCTTCACTGAGGATTTTTAAGCATGCGGGGTAAATTTTATGTTCTTAGTTGCTTGTATTATTTTAACATACAGCTCTGCACAGCTACATAATTAAAGTATAGTATATTACAGTTGTTTCATGCTAACTCAAATAGTATATAACATTTCTTATATGGTATATAACAATCGTTTCATATTATTTTTCTTACGTTAGATTATTAGGCAACTGAATAATTTTAATATAATTATAATGACACTAAAGCAAAATATCTTGTTTTATCAAAACTGCTTAGAAATGCTTTGCAATATCACAAATAGTATTAAGTAGCTTCATTGCTTCGGCTTCATTAGTTGTATAAACCTTTATTATTTAGTAGATCATTTTTAAATTTTCATAAAAACCATATATCTATATATACTTTTATTTTCAATATTATTTCAACAGATTTAGTTGCTAGGATATTTATATATTCCAATTATCTCATTCTTCTGATTTTTAGTGTATTTTTAAATTAAATGTGATTTTTATAGGTTTTATTACCATGCAGGACTACGACCAACTTCTTCAATTTTTCGCATATCAGTATCAATATTCAGAGTAAATAACCAATTCAATAATGATTTGTATGTAACTTATTAAAAAAAAAAAAAAAAAAAAAAAAAAAGTAGGGGTGAAATGAAAATATGATTTAACCTATCATTTGAAAATTGAACCTGAATTTTTTAACTAAACATAATTCTTTGAAAATATGTGTTAAAAATGTTGGCACCAACCATTACTTCATTTACTAAAAATTGTTGATATTTTTATCACCATTATTGAAAATATATACAATTTTTCCCTTTAAAAAAATAATAAAGAATAGTGATGGTTTTTTTTAAAGTAACAAATAAATGAAGTTATAAAATATAAATCAAAAGAAATCCCATTTTAACAAAAAAATTTACCTGTGCCAGTTACCCTTAAATGTATTCATTTTAAAAAAAGTATATTACTTTAAATACTATGAACCATAAAGCATTTCATCCTCCTAAAATCATACTGTTATTTTATTTATAGTTTAAAATTAAGATAAGTAATTAATTTATTTAGTTTATTAATGGAAACCAATTGACAATTATGCCTAATAAATAAATACAATCAATATAGACTAATATAAAAAAAATATATGTGATAGTATTTATAGAACTTAAATATAATTTAAGTTTTTATTAAAACATCAAGTGTTAGTCATTTTGTATTCAGTCCTTCAGACTTAGGCTTTTATAGTTTTGAATAACGGATATTAACTTTTATTTGCAATAATTAAATTTGAAAATATTGTAAACATGCACATTTATATTTTACAATTAATGTCCAACTCTGCTTGCATAGTAATTTAATACATTAACAGTAGTAATAAAGTTTTCTAGTTCTAAAAATTATAATTGATACCAGTTCCTAAAAAAAAAATAATTCAACTGAAAAATCATAATTTTATTGAACTAGAAAATTAATTAGAATATGGTGATGAAACAGAGATCTAGTTGGCTTTTTCTTATCTATTTATTCATGAATGTTTAATTAAACGTTTTTCCTTAAATATTATATTTTATTTTAATTTTTATTTGATGGTCCTTGTTAGTTAAATGTTAAGTTATAAAAGCATTTTTTTTTTAGGTTCTAAATATATATTAAGATTATTAGATATAGTGATGCTTATGGGTTGTAGTTTAAAACAAATACGTCACATAACGCAATTGTTAGATAATCACTCACCAACTTAAAACAAAGGATAACATGACCGTAATCAATTTGGTAAGCATTTGCTATCTTTTTAGGGCTGCTAAACGTTATCTTTTTTTTTTTAACATTAAAGTTGGTTGTGGTCATTGTGATTTTTAATTATTTTCATGTACTTTTCATTGCTCGATGAAAAATCGTTAATCACTTAATTAAGATAATGTTTATACGGTTGTTGAATTTTATCTATATTTCTTTTTAATATTAAAGTATAGTTGGATGGTGGCCATTATGATTTTACTTACCTCAAGATGAACTCATTCAGTGATTTAGTTTCATACACATTAAATTTTTCTAATGAATGTTAAGAAAAAGCCTCTAGAACATTTTAGTATTATTATTATTTTTTTTTAGACTACCAAGTTAAAATTAAGCTCTTAAAAATGAAAATGTGCTTGGTTTCTATAATTGAAGTCCCCAAGCTACATTGAAATACTTCTGTTTTTAAAAATATCATTATATATATTTTTTGAGCTGAACTAGTAGTTTCTTTAAGAGCTGAATTTTTCTTGGGCTCCTCCTCAGGTTGCCTGCAATTTAGTTAAAAGACTGCAGCAAGTTTGTTAAAGCTAAGGGGATGGAGTATGATATTAGACAGCCTGCTCCCTGTATTGTCTGTGGCTATTGTTACAGAGAAATTGGCGGCCCCAGGACCGACGGTGGTGGATCAGCAGTTTCCGAGGATCAAAACAGAACCGGACTCCAGACAAGGTAGGTGATGTCCAAATTTTATTTAATACATTCATGTAGATTCTTAAATTATAAAAATGTTAACTCTTATTGCTTCATGGGATGGAATTATCTTTTTATCGATATTAAAAGAAACACCTGTACTTCTACAATACCATAAAGGGTTTTGGTTTCAGTACATTTAGAGATTCGTACTGTTTTACAGCCAAGGGCCATCTAAATAGCTGATTAGGTCTTGATCACACTCAGCTGCCAGATTTTCCTCCAATGTACCAACTTCATAGAAGCTGGGTGTCTCGGGTGGGTCTCCATACCCCAGGGTTCCTCCATGGGTGAAAGAACAAAATAAATAATATTCCTCAGCCATTGTTGACTCCGGGACTTGAGGAACAGCATACCAGTGCTCTATCCACCAGACTATGCAGCTCTCTTATCTTGATTAATATTCTTGTAATTAGAACAATATTTTACGATGCTTAGTTTGAAAGTTGAAGTCGTACTCCTCTACAACTAAAATATCTTAAAAATCAACTTTTTAATAACTTATATTTTTAATGCCTCATCTTAAATTGCACAAAAAGAATTATTTGTCATTTTTGGTCAGTTCTTCTTCTACTGGCTCAACAGGCGCATGAGGCCGCCCTTGGCCTGCTCAACAGTCCGTGAACCATTCTTCTCGATCCTCAGCTCCTCTAAGAGAGATCCCGAGCTGTCTAAGATCCTTCCCTACACCATCCTTCCATCGACCCTTCGGCCTACCACGCCGGCGCCGGCCATCCGGAACATTTCTGAACACTCTACTTGCAACCCTGTCACAGTTCATCCTCATCACGTGCCCAATCCATTTTAACCTCTGTATCTTAATATGAGAGGAGATACTGATATCCTGGTAGAGCTGAAACAATTCCTTATTTTTCCTCCGCCGCCATTGACCATCCTCAAATACGGCTCCCAGGATTCTCCTTAGGATTACCCGTTCAAACCTATCAAGCAGGTCCACATTTTTGTTGTTGAGGATCCACGTTTCTCCACCGTACGTAACCACTGGTCTTACAAGGGTTTTGTATAGCATCAACTTGGTGGAGCGGCTCAAAAGCTTGCTTCTAAATAGCTTTGATAAGGAAAAATAGGCTCTATTACCAGCCGCTATACGTTTCCTTACCTCTTCTTCTTCCTTCAGGTCATCATTTATAATAGAGCCTAGATACTGAAAACTTCTTACTAGTTCTATTTTATAGGGTCCCAGTTCATAATGACTCTGCCTCTGGTCCATTCGTGTGCCTAGTAACATTATCTTAGTTTTCAGCTCGTTGACTTTTAGGCCGATCTTTCCTGCTTCCTTGTCCATTGCTTCAAAGGCCCCTCTTATGCTCGGCAGGGATCTACCAATAATGACCACGTCATCTGCATTTTTGGTCAGTTAAATTGATAAATTAGTTGCAAGCTTCTACCCAATCGCCTGCTGAATAAATATATACGTTTTGAGATTGACCTAGCAAAGATTCTACCCAATGCAGAATTATAGAGCTTGTATGCCTCCAGTATAAATAAGGTAGTCTTGTGGCAGCTTTAATGGAAATGTAAAGTTGATAGACTTTGTGAAGAACGGATTCCTAAAAAGTTAAACTAAACTGACTCGTAGAAGCCCAAGAGCTAGAAGCTTAGGTTGGAGAATTGTGTCAAGTCTAATCTAGGGATTTGGGCTTGGGTGATAGTCATTGGACTAAATTGTGTGGGCCAAGATTGGTGGTATTGGTATCAAGTGTTTGCTCAACTGTTATTACCATTGCTGGGGTACTGTTACTCTATTTTTTACTTTCGTACTTAATTGGAATTGTAGAAACTTTTTTTACATAGCTAAAAACGTGGAATAGTGTCATTTTAAAGGCATTTCTCAATATTCAGTTTTTTTTAACAATGAAGCCTAAATCTAATTTAAAATTTGACCTTACTAAAAGTACAAATTTCAATTTTTTTTTTCTTGGTATATTATGTAATATGTTGAATTTGGAATGAACAGGGTTCCATGGGTTCATTTTGACAAAAATTGAAAATTGAGTGCTCCTCACTATGAAATACTCAAATTCATTACTTCTCTTACTGCCTAAATTTAAAAAAATGTGCTAAATTTTTTAGATGGGTCCATTATCCAAGAAAAACAGAAACAAAAATTCTTGTACTTTCGCTTTCATGTGAATGGATGGCAGCAGATCTTCGCAACACTACATGGCAAACAGTTTTCCCACAGAGTGGGGCATCTTCAAAGCAAACCCACCAATCTTTTGATAGGCAATGATTTATTTAAAAAGTTATTCAAAATGATTGAGTCCAAGATGGCTGAGAGGGCGTGTTGCCTTGGCAACCTTAGAAGTCAAATTTCATCAGTTTAGATAATGGCCTGGGGGATTAAAATTGATTTATTTGTGGTACCATGGAACAAATAACTATCTTTCCAATCTGGATAAAATGAGTTGTAACCTTCAAGATAACCCATCCTTGGGGTAGAAAAGAAGGTTAAATAAACTCGTCAAGTTGAATTGGAATTGGGGTGTGGTTTTTATTGGATATTTACATAACAATAGAATAGAATAGAAAAGAAACTTTATTCTGGGACAATGTCCCTTAAGAATAACATTAATGAACAAAATAAAAATTTATATCTGGCTAAAAACAATATATTACTACATTTAAATAACAAAAGAAAAAAAGAAAAGGTCATAGTGACATCTCTGTGTACATATTCTAGAAATAAATAAATAAGAATTAATGTAAAATATAACTTTTACATCTCATTAAAGTAGATACACATATCTCCTCACATAAATTGGCATAATAAAAATAAGCTTACATCGGGCTGGAGAGAATGGAAGTATTGAAAGAGGAGGGATTTAAACGATGATAGGGAAGAAGCATGTTGGATGTTTGACGGGAGAGTATTCCATAAGGCAGTTGAATGGGCTAAAAAGTAGCAATCATATTTTTTGGTTCTGTGGAAAGGAGTTTGGACAGATGGGATCTTGTTTCCTGGTGATGGGTTGAGGATTTAAATACCAGAAGGCTGTAAATATAAAATGGGTGGTGGGAGTTAATGATTTGAAAGAGAAATGATCTAAGGAAATATTGTCTTCAAAAGCTGGGGGATAAAAACTTTAACTCGTCACAAACACAAATCTTAAAAAACAATTCATTATTCTTTTCAACCTTTGAGAGGCCCTTATTTATTCGAGCACCTTTGAGAGGCCGACATATGCCACACAATCCTAGTCAAAGTGGGGGAGAATGACTGATGAAACTAGGAGTTTACAGGTGGATTGTGGGAAGAGGTGGCAGGATCGGTGGAATAATTTTAAGGTACTATGATATGAGCTGCTAGTCTCTTTACAGAACTCTCAGTCTACCCGAAGACCGTTTGCCATGTTTTGTGCAAAGAAGTGCTGCTCTATTGCCACATTCCAAATGAAAGCCAAGGTTCAATAATTTTTTTTTCCCTGTTTTCCTTTGACAATGGACTTATCTGAAAAATATAAAATTATTTTAGGATTAATTTTTTATTATATGATAAATTGTGTGTATTTTATGAGGAAGAGCCTCAAACTTTAATATTTTAACCATTGCGCCATAGTCATCCCAAATTTATATTTAGCTTAGTTGTTTAAAATTGTTCTTAGTATTCAGAGAATGATTTTGAATTTTTTCAAATATTTTCTTCAGGAAAAAAATTAAAATGAAGCTTTAAATTTTATTTTTAGAAATTTTCTTATCTTCACTAAATGGTTCTGCAAACCTCATGGTATATCCTGTGTGATGACACCAATTCCAGGCCTCTACCTAAATACAAAATGTCTTGATTTTTGACAGTCTCAATTTAACAAATGATTATTAATATTTATAAAATTAAGCAGCTCATAACTTATTTTCGACAACTTTGACTATTTTTTAACAAATGAGAATTAAAAACAAGGAGTGCATTTTAAAATTCCTTTCAAGCATTTATCTTCTTTTACCTTAAAGAGAATTTTAAATAATAAAATAAAATAAAAGCCAAATAATGTATTGCTCTTAGTTAATAAAATCATATTGGGCTCTAATATATTTATAGTATCTCAAAAAATTAAAAATGTGTGCCAATCGAATACATCATGGAATCATTTGATGACTAGCTTTATGTTTAAATATTTCTATTTAAAAAGTTAAATTGAATTTTTCAACCATAATGCAATCAATCAAATATTCCTTTCAAGGTGGCGATAGTTAACAATATTTTAAAATAATTACCACAATTTTATTTTGTTTTGACTGTCACCATCTTCTTACAATACTTAAGGGTCTATGTACAGTATTTTTGAAAATTCAGAAGCAGTCCGATTGTTTGTTTTTAATTTTTTTTCTTCTTATAATTGAAGATAACATTGTGAATGATGTTTAAAAAAAAAAAAAAAAAAAAAAATGTGACTATAATATATTTAAAAAAAATTAAACAATATTATTCTGATTTGGAGAAATGACAAGAAATATATGATAAAAAATGTCATTTTGGAGTAAAAAAATGTTAATTTATTTAGTAGTGATGATATTATAAATAATATTGAATTCTACAAAGAGTATCATTTATTAATTTTATGATTTATATATTTTTTTTAATTAATAAGATCATATTAATATACAAGTAAATAAAATATATGTTTTTTGTATTGGTAGATATTACCAAATCCTCTTTAAGGATTCGTAATCATTGATACAACACTGAAAATATTTAGTTCAAAGTATACCCTTGACGTTTTGTGAGGTATTTCATCTTTAAATTAGGTACCTTTTCTTGAAACACAAAAATGAACTACTTTTCGCTTAAAATATTATTTCTATTGAAAAGATACTTTTTAAAATAAGGTGGCGAACCATGGGTAAAGTGGAAACCCCAGTGTTCAATAGATAATGAGCCCTTGAAGGGAATGAATGGCTTTAGTTTCAGATTGCTGAGGTCTCTCAAGAAACCCTTTGTCCCTAAGATTTCCTGTTTCATTCATACTACTTCATCACTTACAATTGTTTCGTCAAGAGTACTTGTTACCTCTTTTAATTCAGTGGATGCTTTTTCCCTGATTTGAGCTCACCCCCAGGAAAAAGACCCATCTTTATTACCATTTATTTTTTATAAATATGATATAATTAATTTTAAAAGGACTAAAGTGGAAAGATAAACTGGCAAATTAGGAAAAATCGAGATATAGTATGTAGAAGTTTTCATGGTAAATAATATATTAACATAATTATTTGAACTTACTAGTAAAACTTTGAACTAAAAAAAAAATGATAATAATAAATTATTGAATCCTTATTTATTAATGTAACGGATTAACTTAAAAATACAATATAAAAATTTCTTAAACATTTATCTCTCAAATTCAAATATATAGCAATAAACGTTTATCAAAGAAAAAAACAGTTATTAGTAAATGGTGTTTCCACATTTCATGTTTGATTTATTAAATCACTTATGACCATAAAAAAAGTTATATAGTATTTTTCTATGATTTTCTTTTCTATTTACTTTAATTAAAGATATCGTTCCAACATTTTAATATAATAAATTAATATTTTAGAAAAATGTTTATTTGCCTATTTGTGAATCCCTTTCATTACTTGTTATTTCTAATGATTTAAGTTTAAATTTCTATTCGTTTCAATAACTTATAAAAATTTCAGTTTCAAATTGCCTTCAAACACAAGTTACTGTTTAAATTATTTGACATAATAAGTAACAGAAGGAAGTTACAAATAGACAGCTATTTATTTTTCAATGTTTCTTCTTTTCTTTTCAGTGGCGCGACAGGCCGTGTAGGCCATGGGCCTCGCGGTGTAAACTCCTGCGAGTTTACACTCACGTTTCACGATGCTATTTTTAGTGTAGGGTCATCACTCCCTACGACTAATTTTGTGAGTGGCCACCCTTTGGCTGACGGGTCTCACATACCTGGGGGAGAGGTTGTGAGTGAATCCCAATTTTTTTACATCCTTATAAAAGCCCCGCTGGGACTGGGATTCGAACTCAGAACCTGTAGCATGAGAGACTAGCGCCTAGCCACTCAGCCATGGGCTTCTCTTTTCAATGCTTAAATATTAATTTTGTGCGTCAAAATTTTGAATTGATATCTTAAATTGAAGTGAATATGAAAATTATTATTTAAATTTTTTTATGGCGCTGAATAGGGTAATAAAACAAACAGAAAATCAAACCACAATTTATTTACGATTTTTTTTTCTTTTAGAAAATAACATTAATTGAATTAGACAAATATCTGTTTTAGATGCTCTTGTTCATTTTAGGAATATTGTTTCTTTGTTTTCCAGTAACTGCCTCAAGTACTGAAAATGGCAATAGATATATTTTAAGTTTATCTTAATGAACATTAAGCACAAAGAGACACAAGTTAGTACTTTATATTTTAGTTTTAATAAAATATAAAGGCTTATTAACCAAAATTAAAACAAATTTAGTTATTTTGAGTATTGATGGAGACTACCATATCTAAGAGACGTTGGTTACTGCTGTCCTCTCGCGGTGAAAATCCAAACTAGGTTCCCGCCGCTCTTACATTTTAAATGTATCAAGTGAATATATTCTTATTAACTTCATATAATCCTTGTGTTATTATTTTTTAAATGAATACTAACCCGTTTTATAGTTTTATATGTAAGAAAATACTTGAAACAATTTGAAAAACGCTACTCATTAATAGTCTTTAGTTTTTAGATATTTTGATGATGAATCAGAGGTTTTAAACGATTTATAGTATGTATCAAGGTGTTATATAACATCTAGATCATCTCAAATCTGATTTAGATAATTTGTTGTCTGATAGCATCTCTATCATATTGTGATATATTGAATAAAATATTTATTTATTAAATATTGTAGCTGAGCTAACAACTTCGATGCTCCGAGTTAGATTCCGGTTTCGGTAGGATAATTATTTATTCTATTATCTTTTTTGTTCTATCATACTTCCTGGGTCCTATCTTGCCTCTACAAAGTGGGTACCCAATTGTAGGCTGAAGTTGTCATGACAATCATATTCCCTGCTTGTACAGATGTTGGCCTAGGAACATTTTGGATTATCACTACATCCTTAAGGCAAGACACTACTTGAGTTATATAGTGTGGTACGTAAATAGGAGGATAATGCTATCTGTATGATAAAATAATAACAATATAAATTCTGATTAAAAACAGCATACAAGAAGGAAATCTTTCTCTTAAAATGTATTGTTTAAACAGTTGTTTTACAATTGTTGACATACTGACGAAATATATCTTCTAGCGTCGGAAGCTGCTATGATAGATGGTTTTAATAAGGTGGAGTTTTATCATATATTTTAGTAAATAGAGCAGATATATTTATTTTACAACGGTTCCATATATTATAATTCACTATCAGAAACATCTCTGAACTGTTGACACAACCAGTTCAAACCCTTCTTAAAATCTATCATTATTATGTATGTAAAAAAATAGCTTGGCCCTTGGATGTATCTATATATTATGAACGTTGAGAATGAATTATATCTATAACTGATAAAACATGAACTTGGAATATATTTTGATCCAGGCTTGAAGAAGGATTTTTGTTAGAGGGTAGTAAAGCTAATTTTTTTTTCAAATAAAATTCATTATAGTATTAATTTCATCATAGTAATTTATTTCGAAATGTATATCTTGTTCGTTTATTCATTTAACGTGACTTTATGCTACTATGGCTGATCGGATAGTGCAACAGTGGAAGTCCTAAATTTTGCCTATTCTTAACTAATCTAAGAACTGCAATGTAAAAGTATGGTGTGTAAATATAGATTTTTTTTCCATTTGTTAAATTATCTGATGCATAAAAATATCTTATTGGTAGTTGTTTTTGTTAGAATATAAACCGTTCGTTAAACCCATATTTAATTGCTGGGACTATTACCGTTAACGGTAGTTAACCTAATGTTAGCTATTAGAGCACGTACGGACGAACGAATTTCTAATCTCTTACGTTGCGGAAAATAATCGCAACTTGTCTCGTTTGACATGTTTTTTCTCAAAGTCATTCACAGGAGAGCGATATATAACTATCCCCTTATTATATATTCACATACTAAGGTATGTATATGTATATACATATATACAGGATGTAATATTAATGATGTCCAGAGGATAAGTAATTATTTCGAATAGAAGAGGAGTATATTTATTATTATTATTTTTATATTGTCACGTTTTCATTGATTAGTAGACGATGACTGAATAACAATCTAAATTTGATAATTGTCGATTTCAGAATCCTAAACTGGACCAAATTTTCTTTAAAATTCATTTAATTATATCGTTATTTTATGAATGATGTTTGTTTTTTTCAAGTTTACTGATTCTCAAATTATATAATAGAAAAAAATCCTTCCATAAAATTTGGTTTATAATCATGCTAAATAACTTAGGCCTGTAACAGAATAATTTGTCATACTCTTTTAGTTTTGTAGTACAATTACATCGGGTGAAATATTTTCACATCACAATAACAGTGTTCTAAAAAAAAAAATGTATATATACCATCAATTATTACAAATATTTTATTCCATTATGTAAAAAGTCATTACTAAGATACACTTTTAAAAAAAATTACAGTGATTCAGATTTTTTTATATATATATTTTTTTGTGTGTTTTATTACTTGATATTCCAAAATTAATCACATTTTAAATAATATAAGATACTTTATAACGTGTTTCCTTTTTTTTTTTTTTTTTTTTTTTTTTTTTCGTTTTAAGAAATGACATTACACGGCAACTAATGAGCTGTCTCGTAAAACGACAGGTTCACGCTTCTTTAATATTAACGTGCAGGAACTGTTAAAGTTTGGAGCAGTTCCAGTTCTATAGTTCAGGCTGCTACCTTTAATGGTTCCAAATCTAAACGAATCTTTAAAGAACAGTTGCAAATGATTTCACTTAAAACTTCTACACAGTTGTTCTGAAACGATGGCTATATTAATTATTAACTCTTTATTATATTAATTTTTATAATATTTTTTACCTGATTCATCATTAATAATTATCTTTTGCATACAACTGTTCTGTAACGTTCCATATACCGAACTACCCTTTTTTGAACTCAATGAACCACTTAGTTACTAGCTTATGATGCGTCACCCCATCTTACTAAATTTCTCGGCCACCTGTTCAGCTTTCATCCCTTTTAGGGTAAAAAAACAAAACATCAAACCTAAAAAATGTGGCTATGAATTTTAATTTTTTTATTTTCCTATAACCTGAAAATTTATACAAAGAATATTTAAAAAAAAATTATAACTTATAAAGATATTTAATTCTTATGTTTTTCCTAGATAGCAATTATTGACTTCGATTTGTGTTGACTTAATTTTCAATTTCCCTAATCCTAAGTTAATTTTTGATACGATTGTATTAAAGTAATGTTTTGGATAAGGAATTTTGCTGCTCTATTTATTATTTGTAAAGAAGAACTAAATCTAAAATATTCCAACATATGTTACCGGATCTTGTTAATAATACCAATATTTAAATTCCCGTTTTTATAATATGACATATTTTAATTACCAGAATGTTTGATATTTCAAAATTTCACTTACCTGTCTTCTATATTGCCATGAAAAATATTATTTAATTTATCAATTCAAGAACGACATTCTATAGAAGGTATATTTTTAATTATTCTTTAAAATGTTTCCAAATTATAAATTTTATTACGAAGTCTATGTTTCAGAAATACAAAGGAATTGTCAATTTTGACTGCATGATGGTCATACCAAGGTTTTTTCTTTTTTTTGCTTTTCCTATTCAAAATGCAATCAATTTAAATATCTGTTTTATCTTGCAAAATACTTAATTTCGTTTTTAAATTATTCAACTTTAAATTGGGCATGGCTTTTTTGAGGTGACAACTTTGATTTTTGTTTTTTTTTAATTCTTATTTATTAATTTCGTGGTTCCCTATTTAAAAGATACCGTTAGAAAGACTTCTGAATGGAATGAATGATGCACTAGATAAAAATGGAGATGCACTAGTGTTTAAATACAATGGTGAATGGAATTGATTTAGTTTGACATTGAATGAAACCTATTTAAAAAGGTCATAAAACATGGTCAGTAGAATTAGTTAATCTTGATGTTTTCGTTCGCCAAAACGTTTCTTCAATAACATAAGATACTAATTCGTTAACAATCTGTGCTCCCATAGTTCAATAACATTTATTGTGATGAAGGCATCCGATCTTGTGATATAGATGTCAGTGACTCAGTTTCTGCTACAGAACATGTTTCTAAGGGCATACAATTGGCGTTATAAGAGACCTATGATAAACTATAATAAAAAAAATAAATACAATTAATATAAAATACAGATTATATCATTTAAGAGAAATAAAAACCAGAGCAAGCTCTAGAAGCTCTTATAGTAAACAATATATTCAAATTTAAAATAAAAATAAAATCAATATATTTCATTAAAATACAAAGAAATATTTTTATCATAGATAAATACGTTGTTAAATATTACCCTAGAAAAAGAATTTATAGTTTATAGTTACCTAAATAGAATAATAAAAATGTTATTAAAACATTAAAAATAACACTAATATTTTTAACAAGACTTTTATTACGTCAGTGTTTTATCTCAGTTTGAAGGAATCCATTTTGTGTTTCAATAGCTAACTTGTAATTGATATCTATATTAATAATAAATTTAATTGCGGCAAATGTCCAAAGAAATATTATTCACTAAACTATATTCTTTATTGTAGACTTCAAAGGAAAAATACAAAAACAATTTTATTTGCATTTTTTGGTACTCTTCTTACAAATATTGTGAACTATACTATTACAAATAAGTAACAAAATTGTGTTAAACTAAAACTTTAACAAAAATTACTTTTTTTTATTTATTTATTTATTAATTTACAACTGTATTTAAGAACACAATAAGTAAACATAAGAAATGAAAAAAAAAGTCATGAAAATGTCTTGAGAAAGAACTACCCAGTGGTAGCACTTCACTAGCTATAACAGAAATACTAAAGAATTCGAATACTATTTTTATGAGATACCTCATATATAAAACAAAGTATGGTGAAATTCAAATAATTATAATAAAATGAAAACTGAATTATGTATTTCTTGCACAAACAATAAAATAAAATTTAAAAAGCTTTAGATATCATTAATATAGCCATAAAACAATTAAAGATCTTAACACAACAGTAATAAAAAGTAAATAAAAAAAAATTCTATGTTTTCAACTCTTCTGTTATCCGCATTATAAAAATTGCCTATTCAAACATGCATTGCAAAAAGATAATATTTAATAACTTAATGATTTTATTTGGTTATTGAGTAAATGTATTCAGTATTATAATAATAAAATATATTCTTTCAATTTCAAATTAAATATGTTTGCTAATAATTAATTTTGTAATTGAATTAATGATCAGATATTATTTTCAATGAAACTGAATATATCAAGCTGAAATATTTAATACTGTAATAAATCAATGTTTTCATTAGATGCAATACATCACGTAATGAGAGCGCCCTCTAATAATTAATTTATTTGAAGCGTCCGTTGCGTAAATCGAAATAAATTCATAACTTGCTCCGTATGCAAATAGCTTTTATTAATAAGCTCTTTGATCACAAACTTTGATTGCAATTCCACACTGCAGCCGCAATATAGTATGGATATGGATAATATTAATTTTACAATTTTGGTTAAAGCATTTATTTAAATTGTTTCTAATTCTTTCATAGTGTAGTGTTTTCCCAATTTTTGTTTGTTGGTTTATTTAAATAATAAATAAATAATAATAATATTATTTAAATAATAATAAATAGTGGATAGAGCGCTAGTTTACTGTGCTCCATGTCCTGGGTTCGAATTCCGGTTATGACGGAATATTATTTATTCTGTTATTTCAGGAGGGGGAGCGACCCTGGGGTATGGAGACCCTCCTGGGGCGTACCCAGACTCTATAAAGTGGGTACCCAAAAATGGGGGAAAACCTGGCGGCTGAGCGTGATCTTGGCCGAATCACCTCATTGCACGGCCGTTGGCCTAGAAACATTACGAATCTCTGAGCCCAAGACCCTTCATGGGTTGTAGCGGTACAGCTTATGCTTCTATGGCTAATCGGACGATGCTACTGTGGGAGTCCTAAATTTTGCCTATCCACATTTAATTAGGATAGGGATCTTTAACGAGTACCTGACATCGCACAGGCTCGGGATCACCTTTAACGTCCCCTCCGAAGGCTGGCATAGCTAAGGAGTTTTTACTCCAATTAAAAAATCCTAGGGCCACCTGCGGGTTTGAACCCGAGAATTTTGGTATAAGAGACTGTTATGCTAACCACCATGCTACAGGTAACCCCTTCCATTTTTTTAAATTATGTAATAAGAGTCTCTTACATATCTTGAAATAAATAAGAACAAAGAATTAATAAATTAAATTTAATTTGTTGATATAATTGGGGTTTCAGAATGCCTAAAAAGACGTTTTAGATTTATCTTTTATTATATTTTTTTTAAATATTTATAATTATAAAAAATATCATTGTTCATAAAAGGTTTTCAACATGTATTGTTTTTTTAAAATGTTTTTATTACTTGTAAAAAATAAATATTTTCCGTTATGTCCTATCCTAAGCGTAGCTATACACAATATTGATTAAATTTGTATTGATATTATAGATAATCTTCCTTATTTAAGTAATATACTCGTCTTTTAAGAATCATAATCTTTTCGATAGAAAATCAGTTTGAAATAGTTATTATTCTTGAATTGATAGTTAATTTTTAGTGTATTATTTTTTCCTAGACTTGGTTCTTCTCATCTCTCTTCATACTAACATTTTGATCAAGAAATTCGAGTAACTTTTAACTATTTTTAGAATAACGTTTTGTAATAAAACAAGAAAGATTTATACAGTATTTAGTCATATTTCGTCCCGCTCTCCTCTTCCCAAAAAATAATACGCTTTTGAATTGTATTAAGGAAGCATCGGTGTTTTGATTTTTCCATTATTTTTAAAATTAAAATTTTTATTTTCTTGCTCTCTTATTCGTAATTGTTCAATTTTTTTATGAGGGATTTATAATTAATTGAAAAAAAATATAATGGGTCTAAAATGATGTTAAATGTGAGTTGTATATCTTTTTAGGTTAAATACCTATTCTACGAAGTTAAATTATCCGTTTCACCATATGTATGTGTGTGTATATACATATACACATAATATAGGAAACCCTCTCCCCCCTCCATCCCAAATTATTAGTTTCATGACTGTGGAAAAAATTTAATATAGAAATATAAAACGGTCTGTGGGCAGAGACAATCATACAATAATAAGATTTTTTTTTTTTAAATAATACTTTAAGTCCTGTGGCGAATAAAATGAATCAAAAGCTAAAACCACATTATTAGATGGACTATTCATTTAAGCTGTGTGTTTAATTCGTACGTTTGGATCCTACTAAAGATGTCAATGATTCGCTAATCTTGTTGTAAATTCGTATCTGGATATTTCTTGTTTCTAATCGGCTGATAGCTTAATTAGGGATTTCGGCTGTTAAATCAAATCACAAATATGTGATTTTCAAAGCCTTTTGAATTAGGTGATATTCTCAGTTTTCTTTGTTTCATATACCTTATATATATAATATATATTATGTATTATCTATGTTATTAATAAGTATTTATATATATTATTGAAATAGAATAACTTTATATTAATGGATAAGGTCCTCTATAAATAACATACGTGAACCAAAAATACAGTTAAAATTCTCTAAAGATAATAAAGCTTAAAATGTTTATAATTATGTTTACGTGACTTACATAGAAAAAAAGATTAAAATGACGCATTATGGATAAATCAAATAAAATAAAAATGAAAAAAAAATTGTGTTAAAAAGTATAAATACTATTCATTTCACATTAATTAGCTTGCTCAAATTAATTAGCATCTGCTTGGGAAGAAATAAGGTGTTTAAAATGAGAGATTTGAAACAGGATTGGTAAGGAGCATGGACAGTGGAGGTGCGCTAATATTTTTTAGTTCTATTGGTAAATCGCTGAGCTTCATATTTAATTTTTTTCTTTTAGTAAATTAATACTCAATTCCTTTTTAATACATCTTCATAATTTCCTGTTGGTAAAAAAGATACTTCAGGCGATTCCAAGAACTTATATTCCAAAATCTGAAGTTTGGTAACGTAAACGTGTTGCTTGATTAAAAACCGAATCTTTGTGTTAGCCAAACTCCTGATAACCTTATCTGTTTTTAAGATTATATTTTAAAATGTAAATTTGGGACCAGGAAAAAACGTTTGAAAAATATCCGTCAGCGTGGAGGTCAAACCACGAAAATAATAATATTTAAATTAAAATTAGCGTCTTGGCAGTGAATAAATCTTACTGTTTGCGGAAACAAAAAAAAAAAAAAAAAAAAAAAAAAAGAAAAGAAATTACATTTATACATAAAATTTAGTAACATTTAATTTAATTTTTAATTAAAAAAAAATGCTTATACCTATGAGTCTCATTATAATACAAGTCAACGACTCTTTAGCATAGGGCATAAATAAATAAATTCTAGAGAATTCCAGTTAATTGTTAATAGTCTTTGGATTAAATCCTCTTCTCCTGGAGCATCCAATTAGCCGTAGAGAGCAATTATAATGGTCTAACATTAAAATGAGTAAAACTTTTATTCTGAAAGGTATAATATCTAATATCACGATAAAAAAATAAAAATAATAGTAAATATAAAGTGTATGACCTTTCATCTCTGATATTTTTAAAATAAAACGGACATTTTTCATAATTTCATAAATGTTTTTTTCTCAAACTTCAAGGACCTAAAATAACGAAGAAAAGTCTCCGAAATTTTTTTTTTTCATAATTTGAATTTTTTTTTTTATTAATTATGTTTTTCAGGTTTTAATGTACATTTAGAGCTTGGTTATTATTGCTAGATTAGAAATATTTTTTACAAGAAAATTTGAAAAATTTATTATTTATTCATATTTAAAACTTTAAAATATGACTTTTTTGTGCTTATATTCTGGACTCTTCAACAGTTTTCTTTTACATTTTTCGATAGTAGGTAAAAGAATAGAACAATTAAAAAAAAAAATTAAATAGGAATTATAATCTCATGTTTAGCGTTTTAAGTTGTTTATTTGTGATAAAAACAATAGGAATCTGTCGTGTTGGTAACTATGATTTGATTATCCATGGCTTCTTATCTGTCTTCAGCATCTGACAGACATCAGTGAAGGAAAAAACACCTGGTTGGAACATGATGTTGACCGTAATGTCTTTAGATAATATAACTGATAACTGGGTCGTTGCTGGCCTGATGCATCAGTTTATTCTTTAAAAATGTGAAATTACGTACTGAAGTTTTCAGGAATTAAATTTTTAAAAAACTGATACATTGCGACAACATTTAAAAAAAAAAATTAAACATAGTGTATTCTGCTTGTACAGACATATACAATATGATGGGAGAATATTAAAATTAAGATGTTTAATACTTTCAAAATTAACGAGAACCTTAAATAATTGAGTAAAAGAGAACTTATTTATTACTTTAGCATGTGCTGACGTTTTGGGATCGTGTTTCCGCAATCAAAACTGTTATATATTACAATAATTTAATTATTTTTATTGTAGTTTAACAATATTACTGTAAACTTTGCCCAAGCTTGACCGTTCGCCCTCCTTGTGAGTTAAAATACGTTTATGCGAGATTTGAAAAGGAGATAATAGCAGGATTCGATCTAATTATAATTAACTTGAGTAATTAATTAGGGGCAGATTTTATATAAATGATTATGTTGAGTGGTATGGAAGGCTTAAAATAATTTTAGCTTGCGTTATTTTACTTTTTATTACTAAATTATCACTGCTGTTATATGACCAAAAATATTTTACATTTGGATACTTCCATCAAATGTTCGACCCGAGCAATACCTACAAAGCTAGAGTGTGTCAAAAACGTTAGATTTTTTAGGTTAAAAAAAGTTACAAAACAGAAAATGAACACGCAGCCAAAAATCATATCCATGTCAGAGAAAAAAATCTGGTGTGGGACAACAAACGACTTTCACTAACTTACGTTGGAAACATGTTTTAGTTTGAATGATTTAACGATATAAAATTGTTATCTACCACAGTAAGGTTATTTTCTCCGCTTTTTATCAATCTCCATTACATTTTGCAGATGTGTGTATAAGATAATATTTTTTCTAAAATCTTTAGCTTTCCAACGGTATATTGTACATATATATTATGGTTCTTATCTTAAAATCACAAAAATTGCATTAAAAAAAAGTTATTTTCTCCTTCAGTTGGATATGAAAATTCGTTCAACATTTATTTTTATTTATTTATTTATTTTTTGGAATGCTAATCAGATGATATGGTTATTTTTATGAAATCTACAAAATTAAATTTTAATTTTAAGGTGTAAAAATTAAAATATCGGCATTTAAGCCCTGACAGATTACTCCAATCAGAATGAAACCTATATTATTTTAAAGCCCGTTAAATTTTACTTCGATATAGCGAGTTTAATTAAAATCGTTAGAGCCGTTTTTGAGAGAATTTTAAAAAGGTACAAAATGCATCGTATAAAGTGGATTTTCTGGTTTGCCGATTTTGATGGAAATGTTGCTTTAAGATCTCAGACATAGACGCTCGTAAAATAGGGAATTTCAGTTCTATACAAGTCAGTTTTTGCAGTAGACTTGCCACACACACGGACTCACTTCTGTGTCTACACACAACCTTTTGCGGGACTTGGTTATTTGGACTCATGGGACCTTAAAACGTGTATTTTCGTTGAAACCTAAAATTTGAAAATTTTCACGATCCCAATACTTTCTGTTACTATATATGCCATATATAGGTAAGTGAAAGTAATATATATTATAAAGTTGGTTTTGAATTTTATAAGCTTGTGAGCATTTTTGGGCTGATTAGACGCATTCGTTTTGAGCATGACCCAAGAAAAGACAAGAATGAACGTGTTGATTCATTTTTATTGCACCTATCAATCTGAAAAATCAAGACTTAAAAGATATTCGATAATATAATGGAAGTGGATTATTTGAAGGGCAATATCCGGATTATAATCTGTGACAGTAGTCACATCGGCCTTGTCTTAAAACAAACATCTTTATACACGCGCAATCGAAAAAAACAGGGAAACATCCATTTCGTCTTAAGAACTGATAAATCTGTCGCTCAATAAATAGCTCAGAACAATAAACGACTATAGGAAAGGAAACAAAAAAAAAAACGACAAAACAAAACAACTCGCTTTTCAATATGCAATAATTAACTAATATTTCTTACTATATTTCTTATATATTACTTTCACTTATATATAGTGTATATACACGTTTTAGGGTCCCCTGAGCCAAAATAACCAAGTTCCGCAAAATGGTCTGAGTGGTGTGTGTGGTAAGTTAAGCGCGAAAACGAAAACTCCTATAAAACTGAAATTTCGCCCGAGATGTTACAGCATCTTTTTCATCAAAATCAGCTAACCAGAAGAAGTACTTAAGAGCAAGAACTAGGCAGAAGAGGCACCATGCATTTTGCACCTATTTACGATTTTCCCAAAAACGGCTCTAGCGATTTTGATTAAACTCTATATCGATGTAAAATTGGACGGACTATAATATCATGTTGGTTTTATTCTGATTCAAATAGTTTATATTTCAAAATTTCTTCTCCCAGAGTACCTTTAATTTTTTGAAATTGACCATATCATGGGATTACCATTGCTAAAGAACAGGTAAATATATAAGTTGAACGAATTCGATATCCAACTACAGTAGAAAAGTGCAAACATATTTTTTAATGCAATTTTTTGTTTTTAAACTTAAGAACACTAATATACATGTATAATATACCGTTAGGGTTTTACTCATTATATATTAGGGGTACTCACTACGTTTGCCATAGCATGCTATTTGTGCTATTGTGCTAAACCCATCAATTTTATACAGGAAATAACTGTAGAAACTCGACGGGTTTAGCAAAATAACACAAATAGCATGCTATAGCAAACGTAGTGAGTACCCCTATTATACATGTATAATACACCATTGGAATGCTAAACATTAAAAAAAAAAAAATATTATCTTATACATACTATTGTAAAAGTTAACGGGGAGTGATGAAAAGTCAATAAAACAAACTGATTGTTGTAATATAATAGATCATTTAATAAAACACATGTTTCTATTAAAATCCAATTTAAATAATACTTTAACAATTTATTTTCCTTTCTAAATTTGTTTAAAAATTCTTAAATTGATATAAATGACGGAGGTAAGTGAAAGTCGTGTGTTGAGCGCACCAGATGTTTCTTAAGAAATATTTTAACAATATTAATTATTATTTTGAATAAAACCTTTATTACATTTAAAAAAACATTTCGGCTGAACACTGCATTGTCAGTAGACAACCTTTGTTATCAATACACTAGCGAACTCTTGTGGCATTTATTCTAACTACATAACTATTCCGAAGTCTCTTATGTTTATTATTTAAATGTTTCACTGCTTCCTTGTTCTTTCTTTTTCGTAGAATTGTAAATTATAGAGGAAATATAACAATATAGATTAAGTGACTTAATAAGATTAAAAAATTGATTATATAATTTTTTATTTTTTAAATTTTGATCTTGTCTAACCGGCTGTAATCAAAAACAGTTTTAATCAGCAGTCATTGTCATAATAATTACAAAAAATATGAATTTACGACTAAATACAAATCGCTGTAGTAACTAGAAATGACACTAGAGTTCGCTAGTGTATCGACGCTAAGGGCTAGACTGTTTATTGATAATGCCGTGTTCATCTGAAGTGATAGGCTGTTTATTTTAATGAACTTTACCATATTTAGTTTTTTAAGCTTCTATTTAAAATAATATTTAATAATCTATTATATTTTTTAAAAAAGTAATATTAAATATCACTATAACTCTATATTAAAAATAATCTCACTTCTCCTCTAATTTGCTGCTGTCTTAAAAGTCTTATCAGATTGAAACTATCTTCGTGTAATGCACCCTTGGAAGTCAGTCAACTAAGACGAATTAAACGTTTCTGAACGCCACGCGTCATCTCTCTCACCTTACCCAAACAGTTTTAAGTACGCTTCCTGAAAATAAATAGAAAATGTTATTACAAGAAATACCCTTTTGACGAATATTAGTGATTAATTACATATTGAAAAGTTTTTTTTTTATACAGTCGTTTAATATTCTGAGTTTGAAGGGTGGTACTGATGTGTGGTGTTCGGCAGAGAGTTTAATAAGAGCTATATAAAAAAACTGGTTACTATATATTTATTGAAAATAGGTTGATAGTTCCATCACATAGGGACTTGTCAGTCACTATCAGTACTGACTTGTCAGACATTTTCATCGTGTAACAAGGCCCTTAAATGTCAGCGACGTGACTGGATTGGCTGAAGTCCCAGTTTTAAACGTACTGTTATAAATTCAACTTAAATTATTTAAATCATACAAACGATTTTGTTGAAAACGTTTCTGACAATTGTTGTAATTGTCAAGTCGTTTTTCACTTCGTGAGATAAAATTAAAATAGTGTTATACTACTCTATCTTCTAAATTTAAATCTTCACTTTCTAATCCCCGCTGGCACAAGCCATTTTATTTCAAGTGAAGCAGTGAAAGGTTGTTTTATATCGATAACATTAAAATCAAAAATATATTTTCGAAATAGTACAAAAATAAAACTGTGATAGATCAGCACTTATATATTTTCATTTCACTTTAGCAAAAGCATTCTTTAAAATAGGAGGAAAAAACTAAACAAAATTTATAGGTTGTTTGAACACAACATACTAGTCAATTTCCCGCAAATCCTTCTATACTTCCATGATCTAAGCTCCTTTGATTTTCCCCCCTAATAAGCTGGTAAATATTCTTCTTGTTAATCTGGGTTCATTTGTACAATGTGCCTATAAAGAAAAATCCTTCTCTTTGGAATATGGTCGGTTATCTTTTCTATATCCGTGTACTGTTCACCGTTGTACTGTCTTCTGTATTCATAATTTTTCTTTAGGTTAAAACAGAACACAAAATCCTTCTTTCTCTAACCTCCAGGCCTTCTATTCATTGCAACACACTCCGTAGCATACAACGCTTCTGGTCTATCGCTTTAAACATGAATATTATATTTAAATAGAAAAAAGCTTTTATTCTGAGTCTTAGTCCCTTGTAAATAACATAAATGTTACAAAATAAAGATAGCACATCTGACTAGAATACATTAGGTAGATTAAATTATTTACGTAGGTAGAAGAGGTAGAGAAAACAATTTATATTATATATATATATATATATATAAAATATATATATTTAAATATGTGCATACACATATCTATGTACAAAATAAAATAAAAACCATAAAGTAAACTAAACAAATACAGTAAATGAAATGTAAGAAAACAACTAATTTCGAACAAAAAAAAAAAAAAAAAAAGGCAAGACATTCATTTATTGCAATGATTGAATTTTAATAAAATATCTAATTTAAAATTTAAGATCAACAAACGTCAGTTAGGGATAATAGGCGTTGGAAAAGGAAGAAGCAGGCGTCCTACGTCAGGACGTATATTCGAAGGAATGAAATTCCAGAATGCAATGGAAAGTTGAAAAAAGGATCGAGCGAAGGCTTTAGTCCTGTGCGACGGGATATAAAGGTCGAAATCGCGCGATCTTGTTTCAAGCAAGTGGAATGAGGATTTAAATTGAAGGAGACTGTAGATATGGGAAGGATGCTGGGATTTTATAATTTAGTAGAGTAATGACCAAAGGAAGTAATGGTAGGTCACGGGAGACCGCCCCGAGATACTGAAAACAAATCTTAAAAAACAATTATTATACTTTATTGTTACAAGCAAAAATACAACAGTTCTCATATCAAGAGGTATAAGCTGTTTCTGACTCATTCATTGACGAATTTCGAAAGTATTTTGATTACTGTTGTCCTAAAACTGTGAAAGAGAATTCTCATCCGGCTGTCGAAGAATTTTCACTGAAACCGCAGAGTTCAAGGGAGATGTTTATTGTGTATTGTTATTTGCTAGCTGTGGCGAACCACCGTACTCCCGACCCAGAAATCTACCAGCTCGTGGATAGGGATTCTGCAATAATATCTTTATCGCAATTACATTTTCTCAATAGGTATTCACACTCGTACCTTACCTTACGGGATGTCTTCGCAACATCATGGGGCTAATGAAACATTTAATGCAATCGGAGTATTTATTTGTGTAAACAAAACATGATGTAGCCAAAAGGTAATTCTGCAAAAATCCAAGGCGGGGTTCGCTGGAGTATTGACAATTTGGATCTATAAGTCACTGTATTCTAAATGTCTGCAGTATTTGAGACAGGATCTGAAACTTTAAGGGTATCCAAGTCCTTCTGTAGCAATGAATTTGTAAAATTGCGCTTTTGCTGTTTTTCACATGGCTTTCGACTGGATCGACTGAATTCATTGAATACTCTGGATTTGCCTAGATCCTAAATCTCTATCCTGCCCACAAATGTTTTATCATTATTTTTGATGTAAAATCATAATTGAGACATTGATTTCCAAAAATTACTAAAGGGCATTTTTTTACAAAATTGATATTTTGATAGATTTGTATTCTCATAATTTAGTTTAATCTAAATATTCTATTTGATTTACTCTAATGAACACTCAAGTCCTTTTAAAACGTGATTTATAAATGCAGTTATTTTCTAAGGTACTAATTACGCATTTAATTTCGATCCAAATCATACTAAAACATTTCATTCCATAACATTAATATAGTGTTATTAATATGGTAAAAAAACAATTCTAGATTTTAATGTGAAAAGAATAAAATAAGATTGTTTTATAATAAAGCAATGTGAGAATTTCGCGCTCCCTGTAAAATTTCCTGTGATGGATATAGTAGATAGTGGATTATTTATTTATTTGGCAATGCTGCCCAAATACATTTGGTTGCTTAAATCACACAGCATACTATAATCCCTTGGACATTTTTCACATACATTTTCAATTTTTTTTTATATTATTTTTTGGTTTTTCCCTATTCTAATACAAATTTCTAATGTTTCCAATTTTCCACTTTTAGTTATTTACATTATTTTATTTTATTTTCTATCAATTTATTAATTTCTCTAAATAAAAAAATAAAAAAACCTGTACCATTACAACCCATGGAGGGTCTTTGGCTGGGTACATATAGAGATTTGTACTGTTTATAGGCCAACAGCCGAGCAATGAGGTGATTAGGCCTTGATCATGGTCAGTCCCCAGGCTTCCCTCCTCCCAATTTTTCGGTTACCCACTTTATATAGGCTGGATCTGCCCCAGGAGGGTCTCCATACTCTAGTGTTGTCACACTTAACTGTCATAAGATTAATCTTTGTGTGTAAATTCTCCAATACTTGGTTTGTAAATTGTACATAACGTGGTTTTTATAGTTACTGTTAATGGCTTTAGATTAAATTACAATTTTTTATATTAATTATTATATTTTTTATTCATTCCCAATTCGTGAGAAGTTATAATCATCTGAAAAATGGTTGCTTGAGCACCTATCAGTTTTCCCTGATTGACTCCATCGCATCTTCATGGCTTGCGTCCTATTTCCCTTTTCATGAACTAGGGTCCTTTTGGCTTAAATCCAGTTACTCTATTTTAAAATGATGTTTATCAAAACTGTTGAAGAACATTTCATCGCGAGGCCAAACCCATATTTTTTTTTCGGGATCCGGTGTCAAAAAATAATCTAATTTATCTCCTCTTAGCTATAAGTGCATATTTATTGGGCTTTGATGGAATGAAGTCACGATTAGAAAATTAGGTTAGCATTTAAAAATATCAATTATTCTGTTTACAGCCTATTTGAGCATTAAATTTAATAGATGAAGAAGGGGCTATACCAAACTTTTGTTTAATTTACTTTCATAAAAGATGACTTAAAAAATCTATAATTAATAAAAAAATTCATTTAATTCAGTTATAACCTCATTCCTAACAATAACTCTCCAAAATACCACTTTTTTGCAGCTCATTCATATAGACTTATTATTTTATTTAATTATAATAACAATTTGGCTTTTATTTTATTTATGGTAGAGTTTAGAAATAAAACTAATGCGACCTGCTTAAGTGGCTTTTCCTCTATTGACATTTATTCTATGTGTCGCAGTAAAGAACGCTTAATAACTCATTATCACCATGATAAACCTTGTCGAAGATCTTGAAATGGGTATGTTTGGCGAATCAATATTTTATTTAATTATTCATAACATTAACAAACGTAAATTTGACGGCATTCTGGGGCGCCTTCGGACAAATTCGTCTTTTCATGTAATTTTTTTTTTTTTAATATCGAAAATGCATTTTTACTGAACCCTATGCTTTTGAAAGTGGAGGAATAAAACAAATCTTTGAAAATAAACTAAAGAGATCTTTCCAGATAGAAAATTTTAATGGTGTTTCTAAAACTTTTTCCAAAAAATTAAAATAATGCTTTAGTTGATTATGGCATCTGTAAGAAGTGGTGAAAATGACCTTTTTAATTGAAAACCCAAATAATATTGAGAATAGAAAATTGATTTTCTTATATATATATATATATATATATATATATATATATATATATATATATATATATATATATATATATAAACTTATTTAGAAAATGAAGGGTAATTTTAGATATAACTTGATTATAAGCCTGGTTTTAGACGAAATCTTTTTTCATATAAATAGCAATTACCTTAGTAATATACACGTCGATGTTTTATTGAAGCGTTAAACTGATTTTAATTACTAGTTATTTGTTATTTTTTAATAATAAGCTTCGAAACATATTAATTAGTATTAACGTGATAGGGGCAGAACCAGAAAAGGGAAAAAAATAAATGTAGAGAATTATTGGCTAATATTAAATACTAATTATTTGCATAAAATTAATTAAAAACTTTTGATAATGAATATATATTTTAACCAGTATTCAAGATAATACACGAAAATAATATTATTTTAAATAATGTTTATTTACGATAAAAAGATATTTTATCGAAAAGAATTCGTTGATATTCATTCGGAAACAAAAATAATTCACAATACATTTAGTGTTACGGAACTATATATATTTACAATACTATTAATCTTTAAATAGCCTATTCGAACCCGTCCGTGACAGAATAAATATTTTTTCAGTTATTTCAGCCGTGGGACAACACTGGGGTGAGGTTGTTGCATTATCAATCTCCTTTTGTAAAGTAGGTATACAAAATTTGGAGAACAACATGACGGTTGAGTATGATTTTTGCCATCTTACCCGGCCGTTATCCTAGAACCAGTACTTATCCCTCATTTACTGAACCCAAGTACATTCGTTGTAGAGCCACAGTTCTTTATTATTTATATAAGTCATGATACTTGCCTTGCTATATAAAATTATTTCGAATTGGATATTATGATTTAGAGATAATATTATTTTTCTAAATGTAAAACAGTCAATGATACTATTAAAATGACACATTGATGACAGAAACGTGAGCTATATAGAAGTACATTTAGAGTAAAATTTAACTCCCTACACAGCTATTTTTATCTAAAGCATGTTATTGACGTCAATGTCTAATAGCAATAATCTTTAATAGCTTAGTAAATTTAAGATGTCTGGATTATTTAGGCATTCGTGAAAAAAATGTCGAACGATTTTAAGTGTTATTGTTCATTAATACCGAACGAAAGTGGTAATTGCATGATTTTTTCAATATAGAAATGTTCTATATGTATGTGTAATTGTTACGTTTTTTTTTTTTTTTTTTATATAAAATAGTACGTGAAATGGATGCAGTTTCGAAACACCTGCTACCAGCCATGTAGGACGTTGATTTGAAAATCTATCACTTGACCTCAAAATATCTATGTAATTTTAATGAGCGTTTACTTTAACTTTACCAACAACCTTATCATTTTTAAAAAAAAAAAAATTTTATTTTATTTTTTTGTTTGTTATTTTCAATAGTTAACTTTTTGGTTTAGATAGATAGATAAATAGATAACGGTTTTTTTATTTTTTATTTCACCATATTACAAAAAAATATAACATATAAAAAAACATTAATAGAACTATGGTCTTTTAGACCGTCTAGTCCGGAGCCGACCTGTTCAATTTTATAATTTATATAACAGTAACTATATTCATATACGATACACTACACAATAACAGTAAAATAATCTCACTCACTGATTCAACTATTTCATTATAAGGCTCAAAACAATAACAATAATAATAAAAAGTTACATAAATATATATATATATATATATATATATATATATATATATATATATTACAATTTTTAAATATAGTTAAACTCTTTTATAAGTTTATATCTGTAGGGCCTTGCTATTTTACAATATTTATACACAGCCATCCAGTTCTGTCCACTAAGATAGTTTATTACTTCATCGGTGTTTAAATAATTCTTTCCGAAACACCTTATTCTAATTTCAGATAAAATAGGACATGTGGCGAGGAAATGAAAGGTATTTTCTACTTCTTTTCTATTACAAAGCGAACACATCACATGGTTATTTGACCAAAATCTATTGTAGTTGAGGTATACCAATTCACATCTAACTTTAAATATCCATTTCGCCCCATTAAAACTTAATTTAGTATCAATGCTTTATTTTGGATTAATGCTATGTACAGTTAGGTTTTGTAACTTTTTGGTTTATTAAGCGACCAAAAAAAAAATTACACTTCATCAAAATTTGAAGGCCTACGTTTTAAAGATACCTAGAACCCAAATAACAAATTTTTAAAAAATACGTTTGTCCACCGTACGCCGTTCGCAGCATTTCTTTGAACTACTGGACTAATTTTTTTGAAATTCGCTATAAAAATACTAGGGATTATCCTAACCCCTAAACGTTGGTATCAGCTGGTTATTTTTACAATAGCGGCCGATCAAAATTGATTTAGTTCAATAACTCAGTTATTTTTGAAGATAGAGAAAAATATGTATTGAGTTTTAGAATCAGTAAAAAAAAAAATAATAAAAAAAATAAAGTAAAAAAAATAAAAAATAAAAGTTCTATCAATTCACAAATTATAACAGGTGTAATCCCACCAAAACTCGGTTTGTTATTATTGAAGATAGAGAAAAATCGAAAATATTGGCAGCAATTAAAACAGCTATACAAACAGTTATACCCTAATATAGTGTAATAATAAAACATTGTGTAATAATTTGTAGCGTTTTTAATAGTCGAAGAAAAAAAATTTAACTTTCCATGAAAATTTGAGGTCTTACTTATCAATATTCGTGAATTACTAATACAGAATCCACTAATGACCACGATGTTTTGTGCCATTGAAAATTTAACCAAATATAGAATCTAAAAATCATCTGCCTTTAGCCCACCACACAGCTTACATTTACAACAATTTAATAACTAACGTGAAACCCGTTTTAATGTTAATAATAAGACCCAAATCAAAATGTCGTGGTGACAGGAATCTCAATGGTTGCTATTGGACACACTCGGCATTTCATTTAGTGTTTTTGAATATAATCCATATCTATGCTAATACTGCTCCGATTTTAATGATTTTAAGTATTAAAATTAATTAGGCAGATTGTATTATATCGATATAATAAAATTATTCAAAAGAGAATATTAAAATATATTTCTCGTGTCCTTATTGAATATTATAAAAACTTTGTGTGATTTAAATTAATTTTCTTTCATTTAATCCAAAAATTACTATATCCTTTAAAGCTAAATAAATTAATAAGCTTTAAGCAAGTTTCATCGAATGGTTGGGGCTGTTGGAGATAGTTCCAAGCAAGTGAAAAATCTATGACAAAAATTAGAATTTCCTGAAAGTAGATTTCAGCACTAAGTTGCCGTAACATTCTAAAATGTATTACTAACTTATTTTATGTTTCATATTTTTATTTATTTATGCATCAAAATGTCAGCTGAATTGTTTAAAAATTAATTAACTTGAATTCATCATTCTACATATTTTCCAAAAAAAGTTTGTAGGTTGAAGACCAATACTACGGAATAAACGTTTCATGAGAAATCATTAAAACTTTTTATTTATTCACTTATTAGTGCTTATCAGACGATTAGTTAAATGGTTATTACCAAGTCAAAAAGCGCATACATATCGAACGCCTTAGAGAAATCTAAAGTTGAAACCGATGGCCACCTTCCATTTTTATGAGGCTGACGCACTCTTATCTTTTTGCTAGGCAGCCGGTGCCCCGATGCCAGCACTGTGATGGAACCCTTACCATTCGGCATATTTTTCAAGAATGCCCTTATTATTCATCACACCTGAATAAAATTGGACAAAGCCCGAATATTTCAGCGGTGCTGGGTGATAGAGAGAAAACCATTGAATTAGTTTTTGATTTTCTTAAGAAGCAGTCATTATTATTGAAATTATAAAGACCATTTCTAGTCAGCATTACTAGTATTAGCTTTTTAAACTATTGTTTACATAAAATATTTTTTTCTTTCTTTATTTTTTATTTATTTATTTATTATTTATTTATTTATTGTATTTTATTTTTATTATTATTATTTTTTTTCCTTTCTTTCTCTCAATCACTCATTACCTTCTTAATAGTTCTTTCTTATAAAGGTTGAATATGCATATAGTGTCTAGGCGTTGATGACCTTAGGGTTTTACGCCTTAAAACCAAAACAAACAAACCTTCCATTTTGAAATAATTCTTAATAAACGTACGATTTTCGTTGCTCGGATGCTATTTGATTATTATATTTTTGGCTAAAAAATTAATTAAAACGTCATTGTTGTTCGATTCGTCGTTTATAATTAATGCCGAACCGTCGACTGGAATCTGACGATAAACAAATTCTAAATTTTATTAAATTCGTTTGATATTAATTAGTGATGGGAAGGTATGTGAAATATGAACAGAGCTGAAGTTAATTAGAAATTCATTTCGAAATTATTACGAGATATAACTTATGGGTTTATTTTGAAAAACAACGCCAATTAGAGTATATTGAATAACAAATCCGTTTATAAATTTTTTTTTTAATTTAATGAGTGCTTCGGATAAATTACTTCTCAGTAAAATATTTTAACCGTGTAGATTTATAATATATTTGCATAAATCACAAATATTTACTTATTAGTTTTGTCTATTTTGATGTATTTTTCATCAAAATATTTTTATAAAAATATTACTATGTTTTTCTCATTCCATGATATAAAATTCCCTTTTTTTTCTTACATTTTGTAATGTTGCGTAGTTTGTATAACGTCATTATTTCCTTATTATTATAAATAAACTTTAAAAAACCATATGTTATTTAATTTTAATAATAATAACCGTTTATAATATTTTTTCTTATTGAAGAAGCTAATTTTTTATTCTAATCGTCTTAAAATATCATATTTAGGGATTAAAATTAAGATTTTTTTGGGGGGTTGCTTATTATGATGGATTATTTTATCTCTGATCATAAATAATTTGGTTGAGGCAAATTCAACATTAAAATTTGAAGTATGTTTTAATTTGTTTTGTTAATAGATTTTTGTTTTGTTTTTCTACGAGGATATGTAAATTTTCTAGGATTTTCTATAATCTATCGCAAAAACCTTCTCATAATATTATTTTAATTCCATTTACATAACTACTAGAATTATATGAAACAATTGTTTTTCGGATTCGAAATTAAACAAGTTAAACAAAAAACTATCGTTTATCAGTGATAGGGATTACAATTTTTTACTTTCACTTACTATATATAGTAAGGGGAAGTATTGCGATCGTAAAAATTTTCGAATTCCAGTTTTCAACGGAAATACACGTTTTAGGGTCCCCCGAGTCCAAATAACCAAGTCCCGCAAAAAGGTCTGTGTGTGTGTGTGTGTGTGTGTGTGTGTGTGTGGTAACTCCCGGGCGGAAACGGTAAGTCCTATGAAACTGAAATTTCATATTTAAGACAACTATACGCCCGAGACGTGACAAAACTTTTTTCATCAAAATGAGCTTATCAGAAGAGGCACTTTATACCATGCATTTTGCACCTTTTTTCGATTTTCTCGAAAACGGTTCCGACGATTTTGATTAAACTCGCTATACCGATGTAAAATTTAATGGACTTTAATATCATGTAGGTTTTATTTGGATAAAAATGGTCTGACAGGGCTTAAATGCCGATATTTTAAATTTTCTTCTTCTAAAGTACCTTTAATTTTGTAGATTCAATAATAATAACTAGATTATCTTGTTAACGCTGATGAAAAACAGGTAAATATATAAATTGAATAAATTCGATACCCAACTAAAGGAGATAACAGAAAAAATATATTTTGTATGCAATTTTTTGTTTTTGAACATAAGAACAGTAATATACATGTATGATATACCGTTGGAAAGCTTGAGATTTTAGAAAAAATATTATCTCATACACAATCAATTGATACAAGTGATTATTTTAGATAATAAGGTAATCGATTTTTATTAAAACACATGTTTTTATAGAAATTCCATTTAATTAATTCTTTAATGATTTCACTCATTTTTATATCTAACTGTATTTGAAAATTCTTTAATTTATTTTAAAAATGGAGGTAAGTGAAAGTTGTATGTTGCTCGCACCAGATTTTTTAAACTTACTTCGTACATTTAATAATTATTATATATATATATATATATATATATATATATATTATATATATATATATATATATATATATAAAGGAACCCTTCGATGGGTATGGTATACAGAATTTTTGTATGTATTTTTTATTTTATTAAATAAAAAAATATATATTTGGAAAATGGTTGTAGACAGACTAGGGAGCTTTCTTATTCAAATCGGTCGTTATTTTTATTTATTTATTTGTGCTAGAAAGGGCGAGAAAAACTGCATAAGAAATAATATACGTCAGGATGCCACAAAACACAGAAATAGCGGATATGCTTCTAAGGCATTACATCAGCCATAATGCTAGCTATAAAATAATAAAATAAAATAAAACATAAAATAATAAAACATGATAACACTTAAAATAATACTGAAATACTAGTGGAGGAGAAGTTGATTGGGATTGTGGTCACCAACAAAACCCACCGCTACGACAAATTTTATGTGTGTGCCGACTTTTTGGCCGTCATCAGGGCTAAAACAAAACCAATAAAAATAATTTGGGCGCATTGATAAAATTGTTTTCTTTTAATTATATCGGTTGT
Source organism: Piezodorus guildinii (assembly GCA_023052935.1). NCBI lineage: Eukaryota > Metazoa > Arthropoda > Insecta > Hemiptera > Pentatomidae > Piezodorus > Piezodorus guildinii. The sequence continues at coordinate 96,527,398 of CM041296.1, read as the reverse complement.
TATCTTTTTTCTTAGCCTAGGTGAATGTGGCCCGAAACGTCGGCTCGCAAATAAAATAAGAAGTACTAATATTCATTTATAAATACAGATAAATTACACATATCTTTAATCTGAACTAGTCCAACTAGAGATATTTTACATTGAAAGAAAAAAAAAACAAAGCGAGATATGAAATCCAGGGGAACAAAGAAAGGCACAATGGAATGGAACGAAGGTCCTTATGGATATAGGAGATAAAGAGAGGATTGGGAAGTTGAGCTCGCTGAAGGTGAAGAAGTTAATGCTCTGCTTCCACTATCCATGACCCAGATCCTTCCGTCATTGTAGGTGTCTTCACAAAATGGAGCGCGGTTCCTCCTCAGCAAAACCGTGGCATTGCCACTAATTAAAACAAGTTGATCCTTTACGCTTCTAGAAAAATAAAATAGGTTTCGCTACACCATAAAATCCAAAGTATCTAGAAGGTTGTCATCTTCCTTTTTATACCATCCTTCGAGAAGAGAATAGTACTATTAAAGGGTTGCCTGGAAAAATCAAAGTGGTGGAAATTCTGTTGCGCGTAAATCATAAATGTAAAGTGCTTTCTTACTTGAAATATATACCTAAAAGATGAGATGGTTCGGGTAGCAATAATAAAAGGATGGAAAAATGTAAAGAACTAAGAGAGGCCTTGATAAAGACCAACAACGTAGGATAATAAACAGTTTTTTTGCTGTTTTCTAATATTTTATTATCCTCACCCGAACTACCTCTTCCTCTATATTCATATATATATATATATATATATATATATAAAATATATATATAATATATATAGATAAAATAGATTAGAATTTTATTTTTATTCTGGGATAGGGCTCTATTGGACAATTGATATTTACAATTAAGATATGCAATGTGCCTGGCCAAAACACCAAAGGATTATAATTAATTATTATATACAATGATATAAAAAGAAAAAGGGAAAACAAAAATTATAATTAACACATATAACAAAATAAAATATTAAAATAAATAAATAAGTCTTACAATACAAAAAATTATAATTAATTCAATAATTAACTTAAATATGAACAATAAATTTTTTGAATGATAAATTTTGTTTCAAATGAAATTTGATTTTTGATTTGAAATATCAGGCTTGTTCAGCGTCTGTTTGGAAAGAAAGTAGGTCCTGGAACAGTTGGGACTTGAATGATGATGAGAAGAAACATGGCGGATATGAGTAGGCAGGGAATTCCAGAGAGTAGTAGAGCGGACAAGAAACAAATGATGTTATTTTTATATTTCAATTTTTCTTTGTTCTATAAATAAATAGATTTCCTAATTATTAAGTTTTTGAGATATTCGTGAATTTCTGTGAGCCACTTAAGTTATTTTTAACTATTTCTTTTGTAGAAACAGTTAAAAATTATTTTAGTCCGTCTACTATCATACATTCAGCAGGCATGAACAAAAAGCTTTGCCTAAACATTTTTATTCTGCTCGCTATTCTTATAAATTTCTATTATTATTAAATTAAATAAATGTGGATGTAAATTTAACAAAAGAGGGTTCAAAGTTGGCAGATTGGCAGATTTAATTATTTTTTTTTAAATTCTTAGTATTTCTTTCTCTCCTTTTTTTTCAATGATTAATGCTAGCAGTTAAGTCTTAATTTGTTATTACTATTTAGCTTTATTGGTTAAGGCTATTTATTGTTTATGTAAACTCTATGACACTCAATTTTAATTTTCATGTTCTGTAATGTTATTTTAATTGAACTTGTACTAGAATAAAGAAAGGACTTTTTATTATATAAAAATATAAATTCGTAGAAAAATTTAGTGTAGAATTTTTAATATAAGTCTTATTAAGTTTTCTAGGAAAAATATTTTCTTTTTTTTTTAAATAATAACATCAGAAATATTAATTCCAATTATTGCTTAACTTTATGTTTAACTTCTACGACTTTCATTTTTTTATGATAATTATTCTAACATGTAAGCTCTCTAACGGTATGTTATACTTGTATATTAATAATCTAATTTCTGAGAAATGAGTTTTCAACCTCATAAAATACTTAGAGTTTTGCGGACAATGGAGACTCATCAGCCAAACTATATTTTGGACATTCCTACTAGTGACGTTTTTTCCTATGGCGGTTATTCCTATACACAAGCAACTCCTCAATTAATCAGTTAGTTTAGCATAGTCCAATATTTGTTCTTAATAAATCACCCATGCAAAATATAAATATTTGATATATGACTATATAAATATTGTCTTTTAGTTGTTTTTTATCGATGATTACACGATTTCCTCCCGTGTCAAAGGAAATGTCGACTTTGAAATCGCAAATTAAATGTATCTTTGACTCTTTTACTGACTGCAAGGGCGGAAAATCAGAGGTTTTTTGCCTCTAAATCGAAGAAGCGGAATCGCCAAATTCGACTGCCAAATGATGCGTTAAAAACCTGTTTAATCGGATATACTACAAAACGTAAATTCCGAATTACTTCTAGATATTAATTTTACTCAAATAAAGAATTACGTTGTAATTTTAATCAATAAAAATTAACGAATGCGAACCATTTAATGTTTTTTTTTTAATGAAAAAATCTTTAAATATATTTTTTTTTTTTAAACATAATTTATTGAAATTTACAACTGTACTTAAAAAAATACATCAAGTAAATATGATATTAGAAAAATGACATGGAAGAGACTTGTAGAAGAACTACCCAATGGTAGCACTCCTGTAACTATTCTAAACTAGAAGGTCTCGGGGCCATCTCCTTTTCAGATCGGAGGATTGTCGGGAATTGAAGAGGAAGAAAGGATTGAAACTAGAGGATTAGGGTGGGAATGGAGTTTGTCATGAAAGGAATGGTATCTAGATCGGGCCAAATCAGCAACATACGGAATATTAAGGTCTTTGTGGAACAGTTTATTAGTTACAAAATAAGGAGCATTGAGGATTTTATGCAGGATTTTGGATTGTAGGGATTGGATACGGGAAGAATTTGATGGTTTAGTAGAGCCCCAAAGCTCTACTCCGCTTTACATATTTAAATATTATTTTATTATAACATTTTGGCTTTTGACTATCTTTTTTTTTATCACATTTTTTTTTCTACCAAATTCAAAATAAAGAGTTTTAAAAAAACAAGATACTATTTAAGGTAATGCTTTTTCAACTTTTAAATTTACTAAATTTTCTTATGAATAAAATAATTAGAATCTTCTCTTCTCTTTTTATTATATTTTTACATAAATAAAACTTTAATGACGTTTCAAGGCTTTTATTTGCCTCAGCCTCAGATTATCCAATAAAAATAATTTTTTTTACCATATTGCATAAAATGATCTCTTTACTTATTTGCATTTATATAAAAATAACTTCGCCATTGATTGAAAAAATACCTCGAAACGTAAAAGTTTTATTTATGTGAAAATCAATAAAAAGAGAAGAGAAAGTTCTAATTATTTTATTTATAATAATATATACTCTTCTTTACTAGCAATTGACATTAAAAACTTAATTTTCTATTTCTAGCTTACGTCCATTTTCTTATGGCCTAGAAATATAATTTAAATTTTTTTAAAATGTAATACATTCTCAACAATTGAAGTTTTGAACAAGTTTAATGATCGGTCAACGGACTTACTTAATTTAAAGTTTATACAAAAAGGAAGTCCTAGAAAAAATACCTGTGTTTACCTGTGTTGTTCCTTCATTATCACTGTTTTCCATTTCGAAACACTACTCATTTTATCAAACTATCAAAAAATATAACGAATCTATTAGAATATGCAAGGGCATACAAGATATAGACAATTACATAATAATAGGTTTAATAGTTATATCAAATGGATAGACTTTAACAATAACTATTCATGAATGCATAACTATTACTATTTGCAATATATAAATATAGCAAAAAAAAAAATATATATATATTTTATTTTTGCTCATTGCTACTATCCTATATGAATACTGAATTAAAAAAAAAAAAAGGTAGTAATATTTATTCATTTTAGATTTTGGTGTCGTGTACCACAACGTTAGGTTAGAGGCACCGTTCATGGGATTAATTACAACAATAAATTTTGTTCTATTTGCGGATTTTATAAATCACTTAATAAAAGTTTATTTATTTAAATATTCTTATATTATTATTTTAAATTATGAGGTTGTCTTTCGATAACATACTATTGCATATAATTTTCTCTTGCAAAATGGCTCGTATTTATTAGATTTGAGCTCTATCCAAAAAATTTGATCCCTAGTCAAAAGGAAATATTAACAAGATTTGTAGGATTTAATTCAGCAAAATTCTCTGCAGAAAAGATTTACAACTTGAAATCATAATCCTGAAAAATTAAAACATTAATTGTGACTCAGGATAAGCGACAGAATTGAGACACGCATTCATTTATTTAAGACTGTTGAGAACTTAATGCCGTGTTTTTAAGATTTGTATTTCTGCTAATATGACGCACCATTGCATTCTCTGGTTCTGTGCCAAGATTTTTTTAAATTATTTTTTATTTTAATATTTCCTTAAAAAAACTTTAAAATAATAAAAAAAACATTTTATTACAATAGTTCAAAAAATGAGATAAAATCAGAAAGTTATTAATTTAATTTTTTGTTCATTTAATAAAAAAAAAAAATATCCTTAATGAGAAAACCCAACATCAGCTTTTGAGTTTGAATTTGAATATTCTTTTATTATAAAATATTTTCCTCACCCAGTAACCATGCTAGAGGGTAGTGTAAACACTATATTATTTAGAAATTTGTTATAAAAATTCTCTAAAACTTTTTAGAAGCAGTATTATATAAATACATATCCTTAACAGAAATATATGAATATTTAGTAAATAGCATAGTCGTTTATGGTTTAGCACTTCACTAACTATTTTAAGGCAGTAGGTCCCCGAGGCCACCTTCTTTTCAATCGCCTCGGAGGGTTATCAGGGATATCTAAGAAAGATAAATTACGGACAAGTGGGTTTGTGTAGGCATGGAGTTTCGAATGAAAAGAGGTTTATCTATGACGGGCTATGTCTGCATCAAATTGGATGTTTAGGTCATTATGGAGGAGTTGATTTGTGACAAAATAAGGGGCATTCAGAATTTTGCGAAGGATTTTGGATTGTAAGAATAGTAATATTAAAGGATGAAAATCATTGCATAGAAACTATTTAAACACTAATAAAACTTAATTATACAGCGTTGGCATACAATAGTGATACAGTTTTTAGAAAGAGCAAATTATAACTGTTTCTTCAAATTCTCCTAATTTTTATGATAAGCTCAGCTCAAAATTTACCGTTTTTTGTACTTGGCAGGCGTGTCAGAAGTAGCTCAGTCTTCCTTCGGTTGCTGTTGGGAAAAACATTTTAAATATCCGTCGTGTTGCGGAACCAGGCAAGGACGAGGCCCGCAAAATAGCCTAGTAAGGAAGGTGAGTGGGGCGGCCCCATTCGATAAGTCCTTGCTCCGACCAGTTACAACTTAATTTCTTCTCGGAAACACCCTTTAATATTAAGCACTTTCAGCTCTAAGTTATGTAACATTAAAATTAAATAAATAATATATATATATATATATATATATATATATATATATATATATAGTATGTATGTATGTATGTGTGTGTGGTGTGAGTCTGTTTGTGACAATACACTTGCTCCTATTAATTAAATTTCAATAAATATCTTATAAGGGAAAATTTTAAAAAAAATTAACTAATTTAATTATTCTTTCTATATAAAAATATATTAATTAAATATCGTTTATATATAAATATATTATTATATATTTTTACATAATAAGGAAACAGCGAGGTCTAGTGGATAGAACACTAGTATACTGTTTTAAAGTCCCGGTTTTAAATCCCGGCTGTTCCAGAATGTTATTTATACATAGTGGTATTTCAGCCGTGGGACGAGCCTCCTTTAGCTTTTATAAAGTGGGTACCTAAAAATGAAACCAGTAGGGTCAAGCGTGATTTCGGCCTAATACCTCATTGCATAGCCGTTGGGTTAGAAACAGAACAAATTTCTATATGTACTGAGCTCTTAATGGGTAGTTAAGATGTAGGTTTCTTTTTTTTAATACATTTTTATTATTTAAATAGCCAAGAATATTAATATTATTATATTATGCGAACATCTAGTTAAAGGAAATTTGTATTCTCTGTATATATATATATATATATATAATATATATATATATATATATATATGTTATATATTGTTTGATTAGTTCTCAACTCTTAATAATTTAATTTTCCACAGGTCTTAAAGTTTAGTAATAAATAAGCAATTTTATTTATGCAACGTTTCGAGAATTTATTGTTCTCATATTCATGCCTTAACAGTGGAAAGAAAAAAAAAAAAAACAGAACAAAATTTTTATACAAATATAATAGATGATTTTATTGTTAGAGAGACAGGAAAGAATAAATATACATTGATTTACTTACAATTTGAGATAAAATAGTGTCATATACAGACATGAGTGTAAACTATAAACTTTTTGAAAAGTTGAAAATGTTTCTGGCAGGTCTTTCCTTAAGATATGATAGAAGTGGTTTGTTTGTATAAAACTAGACAGCTCTTGTTCAGAAGAAATAAATATTTAAGTAAATTAAATCATAAAGAAAATAATTATAAATTAAAAAAAAAAGAATCCTTGTAAAAAGATTTAAATTTGCTTAGTCTAAAGATGAAAAAAGAATTATTAGAAATAATTATTAAATTATTTATCACTCATGAATATGTATTCTTATGAACAAAAAATAAAATATAAAATCTCTTATTACCTTTAATGTTTCTAATGAAAATGGAAAGTTAATGATTTTCCCCTCTGATTTTTTAAAAATATTTATTTTTATTAATAAAAATACCATTAATATTGGAATATTAACCCAAAGTAAATTTATACACCAATACTGGATACTTCTGAGATTTTATTAGTGTATTTTTTACTATATTGTGCTCTTATATATTTAACCAAAGTTATATTTTTTTAAAATATAGAAGGTACTAATTAAAAATTGAAATTGGCTTACGTAAACAAAGAAGATCAAGAAAAAAGAGGAAAAAAAATTCATTCCACACTTAATGCAAAGAGTTAACATTTGTTTTTTTATTATTAGCAACTGATTTTAGGCACTTTAACATGATATTAATTATTTATTATTATTTGTTTCAGGTGAGTTTATTGCTGTATTTTCGTGAGTAAATAAGACATATATTTTATTTATAATAATTTTTTAAAAATGTATACATTTTAGTCTATTAAATTGCGCTAGTACGTTTCTTCGTTTATAAATTCATCAGTTTTGAAATATAGTAATTACATTCTATTTTTTTTCAAAGTATCAAAGGCTTCTTCGAAGTCTATAATTATCTCGCACAGACTTTTATATAGTTGATCGATGTTGCTATTAAGATAGTGCAATTTATTGGATAAATATATATATTATCAAAGGGCATTCTTGTCCTGCCTAAGGTACAATCCCGTCAAAGTTATTTAATAACAGGATACACCCATAAAATGCACCTCCCTCTGATATAACAGGTTTGTTTGTAGGGCAGTTATAAGAGTAGGTCGCCTCTCGTTAGGATTAAGAAATTCGGATAATCACCTCCCAGCAGTTTGCCTTGTATAGCTCCTTTCCTTATTTTGATGGACTCATTTTTATTCCAGAAACTTTTTCTGAAAAAAAGTGTGTTTTTTTCGGTTAGCAGAAAGCTTAAACTCAAATTTGCAGAATATAAACATAAAAAAAATTAGATACTTTCACCTATTAATCGATTAAGAAATACATTAACTTATTCATATGGAATCTAATAGAATGATATGAAAAAGATGAAGAAACACTGCCCATTGGTAGTACTCCAGTAAGAATTCTAATTCAGAAAAGTCCGCGTTCATCTTTTCACTCGCCTCAGAGGATTATCAGGAATCGAAGATTGAAACTAACAGGTTACAATGGGAAGGTAGTTTGTCGTGAAATGGTACTAGGTTTGGACAAATTCAACAACATATAAAACATTAATATCTTTAGGATGAATTAATTAGAGACAAAGTAAGGAACATTAAGCATTTTGGATTGGATACTTGACGAATTTGATGGTTTAGTATAGCCCCATACTCCCCATAAGTCCTTATCGGCTTATGGTAATATAAATGAGCCTTTTGTCTTTAAGTGGAAGGTTTAAACGCCCGAACCTTGTTGAAGTAGTCGAGATACTTATTATTTTAGTTTTCTTTTCTCATTAAAATTCAACATAAAATGCTTTAAGAAAGGAAAATTAGTAATGAAGGATATATTCATGATTTTCGAAAAGAGATTTTGAAATTTCAAAATAATAATTTAGTGCAATTAATTGGTATATTAAAAAAATTGCAACCCATTAGTTGCAATTAATTGTGAACTACGGCAAATCTTCCTTTAAGCACGTGTTTACTTATTTTTTTCATCTCCTGATCTATTATTTTTCTTTTTGAGTGTAATTTTACCTACAAATCAAACTAATATTAAGTTGTACTATTAATAAATTTTAATGACAAAACTGTTTTTGATACTAGGATGTTTCATACGGAATCAGATGTACACATTTTTTTAATTTAAACTTTTTTTAATTAAAAAATAAAATTAAAATCCAAAATATATGGAAAACCAAAAATTTTCATTAAAAGACTAATTTCGTCCTCGTTCCTCCACTTTTTTCAAAATTTTTAGCACACAATGCGAAGCTCTTTATTCGAAGTTTTATTAAAACTATAATAACATACCTTTTAAGTTTTATTTAAGACAATTTATCAGTACAATACTATGAATAAAAAACTTTTTTGTAAAGAGTCAAATTCAAAATGAAGTACGTAATTCAATAATTTTATATTAAAAATTGTATAGGAGTTGTTAATATAGGTATATTTAATATTGTTACTATTAACTGTTAGTTACTTCTGTAGTTAAAGTTCATATTACGTGAATGGTTTTATATTTATTCATTGATATAGTTGTAGTATTACGGCGTGTAACATTGGAAATAAACAATTATGAAACAGCGAGATGAAATTACCTCATGTGGAGATAATGTCTTAATGACTTTTAAAACTTTTCCTACAGTTTTTTCTCAATAATATTTACTTATAGTTCAGTGGCTTTTTAACGAAGGTACTTGTCACATGTTGCTTACGTGCTTTATCGAATAACTTTATTTTCACAGATCATATATATGAATTATGTATTTATATATTTAAAATACCCATGAGTACCTATAAAAAGATCATTCATTATATGGAATATGTATTGTGTTTATTCTGTTATTTCTATAACATTCTAATTTTATTCTTGCTTCTATCCTAATGCAAGACTGAAAAGCAAACAAAAATAAAAACTGCTCGCTGTGTGCTACAACATTAACTAAACAAACGCTCTAATCTTCCAATTAATAACAAAAATCACAATTATATGACTATAATTAAACCTATTTGGACTATTGGACTGGATTAAGGGCTCAACCATCGAATTTATCCCTGTTCATTCCTTACAACCCTATATTATTTTTTTCTTTTTATTAAAGTAGTGAATATCGATACATGACTAGAAAAAAAATTGCTAGTAATAATAGGATTTTCATTATTTTTATTTTATTTTAAATTTTTTTTTAACATTTTTAAAATTCCTTAGCGCCGCCTGTTAGATTTAGAAAAAAAAATTTACAAAAGTTTTAGCACAGTTTAAACCATTTACAGTTTTGTGCTGAAAAAATAGTTAGTGTAAAAATATAAGAATATAGAGTATTTCGATGTTTTCTCATGACTTTCAATGACGAATATACACCGCATGGCTAATTGCATAAAATCAAATCAAATACTCAACAATTTACGTATTATATTCTAATATTTTTCTAAATTTTTCTAAACGACGTGTCGATAGCGAACTATCTAAGGTTGCAAGAATTCATATGTTATTATTTTGAGGAGATTACTTAAATACATCTATTTTTGAGCAATAACACAAAGAGAGATTTTCAGCTTGAATTGAAGAAAAATAAATAAATTTAATCTTTTTTTATTTTAATGATATTAGGGAGGCATATGTACAAGTATTTTTGCATCGATGAATTTGATTTTTATATTTGGCGTACACCTAACAATATAAAAAAAGCTGTAAATTAATACACGATGGTTTATTATTTCCAAATAACTAAATTGGGGTATAACTGTTTATATGTATGTTTATAGCTGCAAATCTTTTCGATTATTCTCTATCTTTAATAATAAGGTAGTTTTGATGGAATTACATCTATTATAATTTGTGACTTAAATAAGTAGATCAATATTTATTTTTTCTTCTTTTTATCGCGCTTTGCTGATTCCAAAACTCTCCACATGTTTTTTTCTATCTTCAAAAAATAACTAAGTTATGGGTGTATTTATGGGTAAAATTTTAACTTTTTTCTATTATTGTTTTGTAATTATTCGCGTTTTTTTTGTTTTGTTTTTTTAAAACTAATAATAAATTTTTTCACCATCTTCAAAAATGACTGAGTTATTGAATTAAATCACTTTTAATCGGCCGCCATTTTCAAAATAATCAGCTGATATCAACGTCTAGGCGTTAGGGTCATCGTTGCTTGACCAAGTATTTTTGTGGTAAATTTAAAGAAAAAATGTTCCAGTTGATATAGAGAAATGCCGCGGACGTCGGACAAACGGCGTTTCTTTTTTATTCCGGTTCTACGTATCTTGAAACGTAAGCCCTCAAATTTTGAGAAGAGGTAATTTTTTTATTTTTGGTCGCTTACAATGGTTCATTATTGAAATAATAAATCAAAATCAAGACAAATAATTTCGTAGTATAGGAGGTAGGTTTTACAAAACTACGAGTTTGTTGATTAGTAAAATTTGCTTGCGGCCTCTCAACATTGCTATCACATACGTTGCTTGGGGCTTCTGTTTAAATCAGATGCATTTTACCGGCTTAACCACTGGCCTACGATATAAATGAATTTCCCTTTAAGTTATCCGTTGACTATTTTCTCAACAAACACTCAGCAAGCTCACACCTACATGGATATCCACCGACGATTGCATTCCTGTTGGGGTAGATCAGACGGATGGCTGAGCCAAGATCTAGGTTTCCGGTCCGGTCGTTGCGAAAGACGCAGAGCCAAAAGGCGGCGGATATGACCCGGGTTTCGTAACCCTCCTAGCGGGCGACCTCGCCCCAAAACCCGGGGAATGGCTTTCACTCCTTCCTCCCTCTCTTCCATCTCTGATATTTCCTACTTCCAGTTCTTCTCAAGGACGGCTTCCCTTCACCTTCCCATCCTGGTGAGCGCTGGCATCATCTAGGACGTGCCTTTTGGAAACCGGAGGTTGTCGGCGGAGAAGATCTCCGGCTTAAAGGAATTCACTTGGAGATTGCCTTATTACTGGCGTTCAGGAATGCATTGGAATCAGATGCACTTCCAATTGGTTAAGATTTATGACTTGATTGAAATTTGTCAAGACAATATGAAAATTTCATGTTTTCTTCTGCTGTAAATACCTTATTCTTGCGGATCAATACAAACTTTGAGTATTTTTTTTCTTTAGGTGAGCGAGTTGTTTTTAAAAAGTATAAGTATATATTAATTTTTAGGAACGATATTGGTTTGAATGAAAAGTCAAGTTTTTCTACATTTTTTGACAAGCTCTAACTCTTCTTTAAGTTCTTTGTAACGTTTTTTTTAACCCTCAAAAATGTAGCTCGGATCGAAAATTCGACTGTAGTTTATTATTTAGACATTTAATGGATAATAATATATTTTTTTTTTTTTATAAAACGTTTTTCGCTAGGTGCTATATTGGTTTGAATGAAAAAAGTAATCCTTAATTGAATTTAAAGATTAAGTTAAGTAATTTTATCTTTTCTAATTCTAAAATGTAAATTGATGAAAAGAATGAAGTATTTGAACATGATTTTGAAATGTAATCTACAGTTGATTTGGACATGATACAAAGACTGATGAGTTCAAAACTCCAGTGGATGAAGATATTAGGAGCATGCCACTAAATTTATTCCTATCCAATTTAATATAATTTACAGTTTATACCATACAATAAATAAATATGTATGCTTACACACATTCCTGTAGGTATATTAAGGTTTCATTTTATTATAATATTGAATCTATATGAATAATTATATTTATTATTGGTGAGATTTTCTTTATAAAATGCCCGCAAAAAAAAAAAAAAAAATATATATATATATATAAAAAACGTGTATAGCGTTTTAGAATCAGTAAAGCGTCATAAAGAAACATAACAAAAACAAGAAAAGAAAAAAATTGGAATATTGCATATATATAAGCTTATAACTCCGTTATTATCGAATAACCATTTTTCATAATAGTAAATAAATAAATAATAGTAAATAGATAAGATAATTAAATATCCTACAAAATGAAGAAAGAATCATTTATATAAATTTTCTTCAATCAATTATATAAATTTTCTTATTCTTTTTGTATTTTATATATATATATATATATATATATATATAGACGATATAACAAAATTCACCAATTTTCTTCAATTTTAAATAAGAATATTTTACTATGGAATTGATGAAGGTGGTTAAACATACCACGGTAAGAGAAGTTTATAATTCATAAAAATCTTTATATTTTATTTATACCTTCATTTTCAAATGTCTATCTGAAATGTTTTCATAAATTTTAAATTTAAATTTACAAAAAAAAAAAAAAAAAAAAAATATACCTTGAGATATTATTTGAAAATGATAGAAAATTTCGCCAATATCCTTGACTCATTGACGCCTTCGTACGAACTTAATGTTCTCAAGATAAAATGGTGTTTATCTAGAGTCGCAATCCTCGGTTTGTTTAGCATATTTTCCAAGAAGATTAAATTTAGTACATGTAAGTGTAATCGCTTTTAGAATTGTTGTTTTATGTCATAAATACGTTCGTTAATCAGATTAAGTACTTAAGAGGAAAAACCTGATCATAAAAATATTAAAACGTAACAGGAAATCATGCTCGTCGTGGGTGTGATTGCTATTTGGTTTTGAATTCGTTATTAAGACTTACCTTTGATTAGTTCTGATAAAGGGTTTATCCTTTATAAACAGTGCTTTCCTGTTATATAAATCGAAAAGAACATTCGACTACTGTATTTGGCCTCTTTTTAGATGATTCCGTATATAAAAGGATTTATTTTAAATTATCAAGATATACGAATATCGCTTCTCATTTGTTTAACCAGATTTTTGGCTTTATTTATAGTAGAAAAAATATCTCATGTTACACTATGAGTGAAATTTTGTTGAGAGTTTACTTTAGTTTTCGAATTTTCTTTTATAGCTGTCCGAAACACTGTAAACCGCGTTTTTCATGTAAAACTTCTGTACGCATATGACTAAAATAATTGAAACGTCTATTGGAGCATTAGTTATTATAGGACTCGTTTAAATGTATACATGGCTTTAAAACGAGATTTTATTGAAATCGAAGTTTTATTGCCTATAAAATCTGTGGTGAAACACGCATTTCGGCTCTTATGCATTCTGTCCAATTATGTAAACAGGCCTCGGAGGAAAAAGTCGTGCCAAAAATGATTATGAAAGTATGGTTTTACAGTCTGAAAGATGATAAGAAACGCTGCAAATTATTACACACGGGTTTATTATTTACTAATACCTATATTAGGGTATAACTGTTTATATAGCTGTTAACAGGCAATTAACTAATATGAAAAAGTATAAATATATCAAAGGAAAATGTATATCACTGCTGCTAAGTTCAAAACGAAATATTTCTGCTAGTTCTCAACCAATTTAAATGATTCTTGTTGTTGTTTTAATTTTAAGGGCAAAAAAACTGCTGATGGTTATTATCGCCTCACATCTTTACAAAAAACCAAAATAAAGGAATAAACGATTTACCAAAATGATGGTATCGGGAAAAAAATTAAGAAAAGAAAAAAACGAACAAAATACTAAAACAAACAAACAATACAGTAACATTCACAAATAATAAAAATAAAACTAAACGAAATTAACGATAATAATAATAACTAAAAATAACTGATAATAACATATAAAACACGAATATAATAAAAATAATCAATAATACAAAAAAAAAAAAAAAAAAAAATATATATATATATATATATATATATATATATATATATAATATATATAAAGTAAAATAAAATAAATAATAATAATGATTTAAGTATTAATAAATAAAATTGAATTTTAGTTTATAATAATATAATATATAATAATATAATATATATAAATATAATTAAATATATATATATAAAACAAAAAGAATAAGAAAATTTATATAATTGATTGAAGAAAATGTATATAAATGATTCTTTCTTCATTTTGTAGGATATTAATTATCTTATCTATTTACTATTATTTATTTATTTACTATTATGAAAAATGGTTATTCGATAATAACGGAGTTATAAGCTTATATATAGGCAATATTCCAATTTTTTTCCTTTTTGTTTTTGTTATGTTTCTTTATGACGCTTTACTGATTCTAAAACGCTTACATGTTTTTCTCTATCTTCAAAAATTAACTGAGTTATGAGCGTATTTATGGGTAAAATTACAAGTTTTTCTCTTTTATATAATTATTCGCGGTTCCTAGGTTGTTATTGATTTAATCACTTTCATCTTCTGCCATTTTAAAATAACCAGCTGATATCAACGTCTAGGTGATAAGATCATTGTTGCATGCCCTAATATTTTTGTGGCTAACAAAGTAATATTTTAATTGGCTAATTTATTCGGGTTCTACGTATCTTTAAACGTAAGCCCTCAAATTTTGGGGGACAAGGAAGTAATATTTTTTTTTGGGTGGGGTTGATTACAATGGTTCATTAATAAAAAAGTAAACCAAAATGAATGAAATGAAATATTTTTAACAATAGTGTTCTATGAGGATATAGTTCTTACTGAGATTACGATATAATTGATATAATACAGAAAAAATAATATTTTATTATTTTTTTCTTTCTATTATTATACTTATGAAATTGTATTAGTAGCCATTTTTTCTGACTAACCTAATCGAAAAACCCTTTTCTACCCTTTAGTATTATCGAGCTTTGGCCAGTGGATGCAGGAAAAATAATAACTGAATTTATTGTTATTTAAAAAAATGTTCCTTAGGCGTCACTCGCAAAGAAACAATTATTTACGATGGGGTAGTGTTTATGAGGGTCTCGAATTTTTCTGAGGGCCATTTTTCACATTTTCAAATAACCTAAACGAGATATTTTTTTTTTTTTAACAACTATAAGATATTAAATGTATTTGGGGAAAGGGTAAACCATTTAAAATCAACCCAATTTAAAAAATAAAAAATAAATAGTCAATTAAGTTTCGGTCGTTACAGCTTTTGTATCGTAAGGAACCTGTTACAGTTACTGAATAAACTTTTTTTTTGTATGTGTTGGTTACGGATATGGTAAATTTTTAAGTAGATTTGTATGGAGGGATATACTTGTTTTGTTTTTCTGATTTATTTATATCTTATTCTCCTTGTTTTCCTATAAACTTTGTTCCGGAGAAAAAAATCAAATCTCTCTCTCTCTCTCTCTCTCTCTCTCTCTATATATATATATATATATATATATATATATATATATATATATATATATATATAAAAAATGCTGATTACCCCCAAAAAATTGAAAATTCAAGAAAAGCAAATAAAAATCAACGAAAAACATTATATAAAATATGTTATAAGTTCAGTCATAAAATCAATTATAATATTAATTTTCAAAATTATGACCACTATTGATTTGTGTCACCGCTGTTTTCTGTAAAATTGTTCCACTTCATGTAACCTCAACGATGTTGTTTCTGATAGCAAAATGCTTAAAATTCACCATAATTAAAATGTTTATTCTAGTAGTAGTTAAAAATACCAAGCAAGAACTAGGAAACGTTATTTTTTTACAAAACATTTCTTTATTTCATTAAGTATATGTTATAAGTGAGTAGACAAAAACAAAAGTATTCGATTGGATCAAATTCAATAAAATAAAAAACATTAGGCATAGGTGATGCAATTTTTGTGACCACGACTGTATATATTTTAATGTAGTAAAATTACATTTATCTACGTAATTCAAGAAATAATAAATCCTTCAGGTGCCTTCTTGGTTGCAGCGTTTAAGTACGGTTTCTATTCTTTCTCTCAGCATGGATGTACCTTCCAAATTTTTCACGAGATTAGGAAGCGAAGAGTAGAAGTACAAAAAAAGAAATAAAAAATAATAATAATTGCAGTCAACAATTATAGACAGATAAGACTAATCCACTGTCTGGCCCCCGTTTCAGTTTTGACGGAATCACTTTTATTGCCGGATGTGAGAAGGGCGAAAAAAAAACTAAATGTTCAAATTAAACAGCTTTGATTCGCCGTCGGTTATCGAGGCGTTAAGATTGCGCCAAGTGTAATCTTTTAAGGATGGAGAGAGAAAACAGATTAAGGGGCAGACCACGTGTTGAGGGACACAGATGGATCTGATGAAGAAGTAAGTGTGCAGTTAGAAAAACTAAGAGGAGGCACATGGTCACCAATGATGGAGGCTCGCGCTGCCTCGAAAGAAACACTCCGCTTCAAGAAGGATGTCGTCCTTTCTTTAGCCTACAATCCTTTCTTCATTTTTTATGTATATTTATTTATCACATCTTGGTAGTTTCCTTGTGCTTTCTTAGGGTATAGAAGAATAAGAAAAAAACTGTATAGAATGCAAATATTATTAATAATGATGTCTCTTGAACTGAGAGAGTCAACTTTGTCGTTCTCATGTAAAAAAATACTACATAAAATATGCTATAAGTATAAGAGGCTTAATGTGCATGTAGAAAATCATTAGTTCTGTTTAAGAAGCATCACTTAAAGTTTATGTACATTTCAAACAACGCTGCAAATTATTACCCATTCGTTTATTATTTCCTAATAAATATATTATGGTATTAAAACCTATGTACCTTGTAGACAATTAACTTTATATATGTATATATATATATATATATATATATATATATATATATATATATATATTATATATATATATAGTTTAATCCATTCGAAATCGTCCAGACCTTGCCATTTTTTATTTTTAATGGTTTTTTTGACCAGTTATTCTCTATCCTTTCATGAATATAAAAACGTAAAAAAATATATTTTTGTTAGCTAATACTTTTAGTGTTGCAGCTATTTTAAGTCAGCTTTGCAGCTAAAAACATGTGTAGAAATCTTTCTAATTCTTATAATTTTTTAGATATCTAGTCAAAACAAAAACTGACAATAAGATATTGTTTATTTATTTTGCCCTTACAACTTTAAAAGTGAAGGAAGAGGTTAAAAAAAAATATTAAAAATTAAAACAAAAAAGAGGCTTTTAAAGAGTTAAAAGTCTATAAAGGAAAATATACTTACCTTTGATAATTATTCAATCCTTAGCATAGTCACATACTTTCTGTAAAATTTTAGATCTTGAGAACATAGCCCTTTTTAGTGTACAAATTTTCAAAAATAGCAAAAACTTGTTTTTCCCGGAGTTATACGGAATATCTCAAAAGGGACTGAGACAAAAATTATGAAACTTACTGGCTACACATCTCATACGTGACATAAATTTCGTGGCAAACTGAGATGGTTCCCGAGTTAAAATTACGTTTTTATTAAAAAATATTAATTCCTGTAATTTTGCATGTTTCAGAGCGAAAAAAAAAAAATAATAACTAGAGTGGTTATGAGAGTATTGTATACAGTTTTAGTCTTTACTACATATTACCTATGTAGCCTGGAAAATTATTTAAAAAATTACAGAAAATTTTCCCAAAATCTGTTTTTAAACCGCGAAGCTGACTTTGGATGTATAAGGCTAGTTAACCTCATTAAATTAAATCTCACTTTTCAATTAATTAGAATAAATTTAATAACAAATTTCTTTGTTTTTTTTTAACACATTTTGAAATAATAATTTACAGATGGAACAATCAAATTTTCACAACATTTTCTTTCTCTATTTATCCAACTGGAATAAATGGCAGAATAGGTGTTTAGTATTTTTGGGTATTATGTTACCCTTCCCCTCCAAAAAATAAAATAAAATAAAAATGGAACTATTTCTGAAGTTTGATTTAATTGTCTATTATTCATCATATAAAAAAAAAAAAAAAAAAAAACTTTTAGTTTAATATTACAGTTTTACTCATTTTAGTAATCATCTTTGGACGTTACCTAAGCGTTTCACCTTAATGTATGTTGTTATTTTATTCATAGTATTATTTTTTTTTTTTTATAAAATCATTACCGTAATTTATGTCAGTATCTGTATTTCCATTTGTATTTGATTGAAGAGCGCATATCTGTGATTGTATTGACAATGGTATTGACTGACTCACCAGAATGGAGGAAGTCTGTCGAGTGCATGACGTCATTTCCACTTCCATAACCTTCTTTTATTTTTCATATATTTATTTCTACTCATAAATTATTTATTTGTAACCTTTTATATTTATAATGCTTTATGAATGAATCTTACTGTTCAAATAGCCGAGTATGTTTTGAAATATAGTTTTATAAATAGAAAAAAAATTGAATTCTAAAACAGTGCTTTATATATATTTGACCATTTATACTTTGGAATTCTATTTTCAGAAGACTAATAATCCCTTTTTGTAATTTAATATCCATTATATTTCATGAGTTTTTAATTTTGATTGGTAATAAAATATTGTATACGTTTCTAATTAAGAAAGGAACGTTTTAAGTTTTTTTTTTAGAGGCTTTGGCGCCTTTTACAGAAACAAAAGTAACTTTTTTTTTTTTTTTTTTATTGAGATATATTACAATTTGTTACAAAATGAACAATAATAATATTGATATGAGACCACATTCGTACTATATGTACAGAAAATAATAATAATTGTCAAATTACATGAAATAGAAAATAAATAAATTCATATATATACAATAAAATAATAATAAATAAAAAAACAAATCAAATCAAAACAACAACCTATTATTGAGATAAATAAAAAGTTTGCAAATAAATAAACATCTTACACACAATCATAACTACAAATTAAATCACACAAAGCACGCGCTTCTCCCTCCACTTGTGGAGAAAAAAGCGGAATCCAAGAGATCCCAGCGTCTCTATCTCAGCCGCATCACTGGTCTGAGCCAGTGGAGGCTGAGTTAGGGCGCTGTAGCCACAAACATACCGTCCATGAGTGGAGGATCTGACCAGTGTCAGAACTCCAGTCAGAAACAAAAGTAACTATGATTTTTTTTTAATTTTTATTTGTTTGGAATTCATTCGGATGAATTTTGTTATATTTGAATAAGTGTATATACCTCTATAACTACTCAATCTCTGTAAAGTAATTATTAAACTTTACTTATTAATTTGCTTTACATCATTTTTTTTTTTTTTTCTTAGCACCTTATTTTCTCTTCTAAAAGCTGCAATACTGGAGGGTTCTCCTTTTTCTGCAATGGTGCATTTTCAGTAGTTACATCTCCTTAACGTAACTTCTGGAGATTAATAACATTTCAAGTAATAAGTCAGGTAATGGGTCTCTTCTTCTAGTTTGTTTCGGCCTTACAACTAAACTTATAATACTTTATTTATTTATTGAGTTTCTGCCATCGCTGAGGTATTTCTGGGGGTTTCAGTTGATTAAATAAAGGCTTAGGTTTTATAAATTTTATAAATTTTGTTGATTCACTTTAGGTTCCTCTCTCTCAAAAATTTTTTAATTGTTGTTGTTATCAACTCTTCATATAATTTCGTTGTTTTTACTCTTTGGAATATCGTTCCTTTTGCAATTCCTCCTAGAATGCCGTTTTGTAGGACACTCTTTTCCGTTTATTTCGCTGCGTGTGGAAAAAGTTGCGAGCCATACAAAAGTGACGGACGAAGAATTGTTTTGTATATCATCACTTTCAATAGGAGAGATGAATTTGGAGATGATATTAAATGGTTAAGCCTAAACAAATTTCGCCTTACAGATTTAATTTTTTTTAGAAAAGTGATATATCTTTTAAAGTGATAATTTTAATCCCTTTGAATAATATTTAAATTAATGGGTAGATATTACAACATTTTTATTTAAAAACTATATATTTTTATTACTGATTTTCTTTATTTTTTTTAGTGTTTAAGTTGAATTTTTTTTATAAGTTTCTGTAGTATATATGTATTATTATATATTCACGATAGTTGGTGAGTATTTATATATTTTTTCTTCTCCGTGTCCGTTGAAGATAGCTAAGAAGGCTTAGAATCGGTTATGTGTGAACCCGGAAAAGACGTAATTGGGGGTTGAAGAAGGAAGTAAGAAATTAAACCATGAATTAAAAGGATGTGAATTTTGTTGAGTCTCTCTTGCGCGACGTCTGATTGTGTACCTGCGCATCCTATTCAACCGTCGCTTCTTCCGTCTTACAAACAGACGAGAACATATATTTTTCTTATATCATAGAAAAAAACAAAAACAACTTTGTTCAACAAAAATATAGCGTGGTTTTAGAATTTTTATTATTTGTATAAATTTTATAAAAATCTGGAGCGCGCATCACGCAACTTTCACTTACTTCCCAACTTGATAAGTTTACATTTAGTATTTTATATTTATATATATTTAAAGTAATTATATTTAATTAGCATAAGTAATCGTATTTTTTTAAATTCTGGCGTCACCTGTGGTGTAGTGCCCAAGGTCGCGGGTTTGAACCCGTTAGGTGGCCTTAGAATTTTTTATTGGTAGTAAAAAATCCTTAGTTATGTCTTCCTTCAGAGGAGACGTAAAACGGTGGTCCGTGACTGTTTGATGTCCTCCCACAGTAGCATTGTCCGATTAGCAACATAAGCATTAAGTGACAAATTTAGCCTTTTTAGTCCCCACACACACATACTCTACTCAAATGTTTGGTCAATTATATACACTACTAAAAAGAAAATCTTGACGTTCACTCGATAGCAAACTACTCATTTACAAGACTTTATGCTTCTAAGGCTAATCGGAAAATGCTACACTAGGGGTCCTTAATTTTGCCTAACTAGGTTTAATTAGGATAGGGACCTTTTACAAATACCTTACATCGCACAGGCTCGGGACTACCTCTTATGTCACCTCCGGAAGACGGCATAACTAAGGATTTTTTACTCCCATTAAAAAGTTCTAGGTCCAGCCTGCAACATCCTGCATTTGAACCCGCGACGTTGGGCATAGAAGGCTGTTATGCCAACTATACCACAGGTGACCACAACCCATAAGATCTTGTGCCAGTGCGATGTCAGGTACTTTTTAAAGATCTCTAATTAAACCTGGATAGGCAAAATTTAGGAATCCAGTTGTAGCATCGTCCGATTACCCATAGTAGCATAAAGTAACGTTAAATGGAGAAACAAAAAACCTTTACAAGACGATACCAAAACCTTTCTGGATCTACGGGCTAGAACTGTAGGGCTATGTACTCAAACATCAAACGCCTTTAATCCTTTCAGTCCAAAGTCCTCCGAACAATAGTTAATGCTCTTTATTATGTCACCAACAATACCCTAAATCATGACTTCATTGTTCCATTTATTGTAGACCCCATTTCATCCAGATTCCATCTGAACCGTATTCATCACCCAAACCCTCTAGCTCAATCCCTATCCAACTCTACCCGTCCCTGCAATCCTGCTAGAAGGTTTAAACGGCAGAGTCCCCGAGACGTTTTGCAAATTTTTATACTGGAGTTCTGATAATGGCCAGATTCTCCTCTTAAGTGTACAGTGCGGCTGGGAAGGAGGCGTTGGGATCTCTCGGATTCTGCTTTTCTCTCTACAAGTAGGGTGAAAAGCTCAGTCCGGGATTTCTCCATCATATTTTATATAAGTAGGAGTGTATTTAGGGTTTTAATTTATTTAATTTATATATACTGTTTTGTTAGTATAAATATTTCAAGTAAGTAACTTCAGCTTTTTTTTTCTTTCTGTAAACATTGTATGAATATGGTCTAAAAGTATTATCATAATTATCCAAACTGTGACAAATTGTAATATTTCTGTATGAACATTTGTTTTTCTAATAACAAAAAAAAAGTTCTCCAGTAATGCTTAGTACCAATTAATAATAATAACTGCCGCACCGTACTCTAAAGCTTCCTTATACCGAGAACTTAGCTATACGCAACACGTGTAAGGTTGAACGGCTCCAAGAATCTAGGTGTACACTGCAGAGGCACATACCGTTAAGATTTGTAACTGTACCGTAAGAAAAGAGTTCAGTGTCATAATTTGTGAGAACAATAGGACCTTATAATTCTCGGCTGTTAGAACAATTAGCCATGCTGTATTGTATTTAATTGCTACAAACTGTTATGTAAGTGCGACAATGAGAGGGGGTTAGAGGCCAGTCTATTCAGTATGGATCCATTTAAGGTCTAAGCCTTACCTCTCTGCTCTCAGCCAGCCTTACACAATTGCGATTCTGTCTTTGAATAGCAGTGCATCGATATGCAGTATTCGAAATGCAAAAACTGATGCACAATATCATTTTTACTCACCTATATACGAAATATGTTGTACGGAAGAGTATTGAGATCTTGAAAATTTTATAATTTGAGACTATAAATACTCGTACACCGCCGGGTCCAAACAACCGAGTTACCTACAAAAGCTGTGCGTGTCGTAAATGTACTTCGAAGTTCGTATGAAACTGCATGAATGGAATTTAATAATTCAAATAAATTGAGTGCTTATAGTCGTCTGTTGAGATAATAATAGAAATAAATAATCAGGAGTCAGTCCGGTAAGCTTTTTATTATAATGATGCAGACTTTTCGGCCCAAACATCTAAGCTACCTTCAGGGCTAGATAAAATCATAAACAAAGATATTACAATTTCGCAACTGGTATATATGAGAATACGGCATAATTACAAGTGGTATAACAGATGGCTACTGAGGCTATACAGACGATGTTTCAGTTCGAGCCCTAAATTTTGTTTATTCAGGTTTAATTAGGATAGGTATCTTTAACGAGAACCTGATATTGCATAGGCTCGGAATCATAATTTTATTTCCCTTCCGAACGACGGCATAATTAATGATTTTTTACTCTTATTAAAAAATCCTAGTTCATATAGACCGCTGCCTTGCTAACTACTACACCACAGGTTACCCCAAACTATGGCATTAAAAGTAATTTATTAGATAAACATCTTAAATAATATAACTGACTATGAGTGTCAAACAAGATAATCGTATTTTTTAAAATTGTTTCCCCTCTGATGGCTCAAATTGTTAGGCCAAAACGTCGGCAACATTATAAAAATAGTTCACTTTGACTTACTCCTCATAATTTCTTCGTCAAAAGGTTCAAACGATTCCTCCTCTTTGAAATATTCTGGTATGGCCGAAATTCCAAATTCGTTTGTATTTCGTCCAATAAATTATCTATTATTTTGTCTTCCGTTGTTAGTAGTAATAGGAAAGGTATAAATATGAAACAGAAAAGAAATTCAATAGTTAATTAGAATAGCCATATTTTTCGGAAAGGGGCGCAGCAACATAGATGTGTGATATACCTATTGGAAGGAAAAATATTTTAGAAAAAATATTATCTCACATATAATGTCGTATGAGGTGACCACTAATGATGAAAATCACCCATACTTTTTTTTTAATTTAAAAAATCTCCATTATCATTATGTACGGATAAAATCGATAAAAATATGATTCTTCTAGGTAAACAAAATTTATTATCTAAATAATATATATTTATATAAGTGTTATAAAAGAAAAGGTTGGAGTTAAAGTGAAATAAAAGAGTGGTGTGCCGAATTCCACCAGGTTCCAAAATAGCCCGAATCCAAATCTAGAAACCGGCGCTAGAAGCAGATTTCCGGCAACTTCCTTCCCTACACAAAGCTAACTTTAGACCAGACGCCCATAAAAGAACTTCCTCTACACGTTGCGAAATTCTTATTACAAGTTTTAAATAAATATTGGAAAAAATAATTCATATACGAAAGCAATCGCCCCTGTGATAAGGAAAACATTGCATATCAACGTTCTTTGGATGGTTAATCCATATCGAAGCTAGGGTTGTTAATTATTTGAAACCGAACATTCAATTTGAATATGATTTTAGAGATTTAATCATCGGGCATAGTATGTTCTTTACTCAATTTTTGTAGTGGGATCCAATACTAAAATTATAATAAACTTTAAAAAGACGACTAAACCAAAAGGCTCACCAACACATGTTCATAATTCAATTCAATATAATTGGATAAACATAAGAAATTATTATAATGACTAATTTCTTAAAATGCCAATTAAAGGAGAAAAAAATCCTCAGGAAGAACATAGATACACAAAATAATTAAATAAGATGCTATGAAAAAAAAGATAATTACAATGATTCAGCATTGATAATTTTGTACGAATCAGGTTTATTTCAATAAAAGGTGTTACATTTTAATTTAATATATAATTTCACACACCTTTTGTTTTTAAATCGGTTTTTATAGAATTAAATATACCACATTGTTGTCAATACTTATACTATTTTGTAATAGTCAAATAGATTCGGACAAGAAACTTCTCTCTTTTTCCATACGTTTTTCATCATCCATATTGTTTTTAGCAAATTTATTTATTTTTTGCTTTTTGAGAGAGGGTGGGAGGAACTATATTAAATAGTTTAATAATTTAGGGGTTAGTTATTTATGGAACAAATAAACACTTACATTATTATAGTACTAGATTTTATATTTATTCTTTTTGTAGTTTGACCCCAACCTTTCGTTTCTATAACAAATCCTAAATCCTTAAACTAATTTTAATTATAATAAAGTTATTTTTTGAAACATTTAAATATCTGATAGTGGACAGATTATACTATAAAAAGTATATAAGTGTTGTATTTCGCAAAACGGCTGTAATATCAGTTAGAAATTACTGATACTGAGGTGTACAGAAATGTCTATGATCCTGGTCATTCTATTTTTCTGATACATATATTACTGGTTTAAAATTAACGATTACTCATAATTGAAACGTTTATTTGCAAAAGGTACTGGCTGACAATTTTTACGAAATAGATATTTTAAGATATTTGTGTTCTAATCGTTGAGTCAAGTCGAAATATTCCGCCTAGTTTCATCATAGAAACCCTTATGTACTTTAAAAACGCTATCCAGGAAAAAAAAAGAAAAAAAAAACATCATTCAAATATACTGCAGAAAGAGAGAAAATACTTTATCAGGCAGTGTTGCCAATGCTATGGGGGTTGCTTAATACACAGCATACTACAATTTATTTGGATTTTATAATAAATAATTATTATAATAAGTATAACATTGATATAACATCCTTTAATTATTTACTTCTCTTTTTTTATCATTTATTTTTAACTTTTTTTTCCATTAAAAAAATTCTTTTAAAAATATATCGAATATCAATATTAGCGTGTTAAAATATACATATACATCTACACATACATGCCTATCTTATACCATTGGTAGTGGATGATAACATTCTCTTTGTTTGTCACATATTTAGTTCCTGAAATATATGCGTTTTCGTTTATTAGAATCAATTATGTTCCTGATCTTTGGAAAATCAAAAGAACCGAAAACGTCGTTAATTTTGATAAATTGCTTTTGGACGTATAATAACTTAAACAGTTATTTATTACAAAGAGCTAAGACGTGTTAAGAAAAAAGTGGAAAGAGGCTGGTTAGGAAATGATGAGACATGAGGTGGGGTGTAGGCATGTGGCTTGCATATGCAGTGACAAGTGCATCCCCTCCTGTACATAGTTATGCTTTTTTGGATCGGCGTATCCACTTTGCCTTCCTCGGCTTTTTTCCATGCCCTTTCTCACCCTGAGGAAGTTTTACATTTTAACCCCGAAACCTCAGCCCCCTAATAGATATATCATGGTAACCATATGCTGCGGTCGCTCTATAGAATATTATGGGAGAAAAAAATCTTTTTTTTTGAGGAGAGGATTTCTATATAAAACTTTGGGTATCTTTATAATCAATTTTCTAAATGCCAAAAGTGATTAATCCACTTTTCATATATCATGTTGTTAATGTTTCCGAACTGTTAACTGATTAAGCCTTCTAAACATAATGAAGCCAATCTGGACCATTCAAACGTAGACTACCGCACATCTCACATCGACAGTTTAAACAAGACGTACTTAAAATAATATATTTAAACTCATATCAATGATACATCATTAACGTTTCGAGGTCTTATCACTTCATCTTCAGAATATCGTATCGAAAAATTGCTTATTGATTATATTCAATAATTGTTGATTCGATATTCTCAAAATGAGGTAATGTTCTAAAATATGGAGTTGGAACACCATATCAAAATCGCTAGAAGAATTTTATTGTTAGAACTAGGAACAATTTTGAGTGAGAAACAAGAAGCAATTTTTAACACGATATTCTGAAGATGAGGTGATAAGACTTCGAAATGTTAATGATGTACAATTGATGTGAGATTAAATATATTAATATAGAAAAGATTGTTATAATTTGAATATAATAATTAATTTATACTTTTCGTAGTTAGTGATTTTAAATTAAAATAATGTATACTGGGAAAGCCGGGGTTTCAGGAATTAATAAATAACCTACTAATTAGAAAAACTTATAATACCTGTGTGCCAATGTGTCAGCCTAAAATTCAGGCCTTCATCAAAGCCAAGAAAAAAACATAACAAGATAACAACCAATCTAATTAAAATTAAAATAATAGTTAGTTAAAATTACAATATTTTCATACCAAGATATCACTTTATATTACTGTCTGTTTCCATCTTTATTCAATGTTTCATACAACTTTCTTCGTAAGAATTTTAATTATATGTCTGTGTAAAGCAATATATTTTAAAATAATTGCATAAATTATAAATTTTAAGACAGTGATAGATTAATTTTATCATTATTATATTGTAGGGTAACTGATGAAGGAGAATTATTTTATTAATAGACTTTCGTCAGGAATAAAATGAACTAGATAACAACCAATACAATTAAAAGAAAAATAATAACAAGTTAACTGTACAATAATAAGATAACATTTATAAAATATGTAAATAAACACTAATATAAAATGATATTTTGGTGTACAAATATTGTGCTATTAACTTAATATTATTTCTCTTTTAATTCTATCAGTTGTTATCTTGTTTTTTTTTCTAAGCTCTTATGAAGGCTTACAATTTAGGCCGAAACGTCGGCACACAAATATAATGATTTTTTAAATTAGTATGTTATTTCTTATGTTAGAACTCCAACGTCTCCATCATATATTCTCTGCGGTGAATAATTATTCCATTTTTTTAAAAGTATACAGGACATATGTATACTTTACTTTCAATTTACCTAGCGTTAATAGGGACAACTTTTTTTTTTCTATATTTTAGGGTCAATTACGTAAACATTAATAATCAAATTTATTTTATTAGATGAATTTTTATCAATAATTTTTCATGGAGTAATATACAAAAACGTTTTAATTTTGGCTTTATTCATATAAAAATTAAAAGTTAATAAATTAATTTAGTTTAACAAATCTTGTTCTTCTTCTTATTATTTTTTTTTTAATTAAAAAAAAACTTTCTTCTGCTACTACTATGAATTTTTAAGCGGAGAAACAGATGCTCCGAGTGCACATAAGACCTCCCCAGAGGACACGTGAACTGTCTGTTTTTAGAAATACCATATTTTTTTAAAGGCGATTCACAGGCAACTTCCTGCCTCTATTTCAGAACTTAACAGAATTATCACGTCTGCCGTAGAGCCAGCCAGCTAGGAAGGGAAGGGGGAGATTTGTGAATAATTGGGGAAAGACAGAAAGGTTCGTTGCTCGTTAGCTTTAGAATATATTTTGGGCAGGCATCCTTCATACTTCATTTAACTTTCAGTGACTACTTCTCAGGGATAAGTAGGTATCTCAATTTCTTTTTTCATAGTTATTCATTCAATAACAAAAAAAAAAAAAAATCACATATAAACACCTTTCTTTAGAAGAATTTTTATATATAAATAAATGTGAGAAGCAATTTTTTTAAATTTCATTATTCTCAATAATCTTAACAAACCTTTGTGATCGACTAAGAAAAAATGAATAACCTCTCCTCGAAATTTCAAGTCTTTCGTTCTAAGATTCCTGTATGTCCACCCTTTACGAATTTCTTATCGACTTATTGGTGTACGGTTTCTTAGTTTTTAAAAATTAATCGAATAAAGTAAATTTTAAATATAATACAAAATGTCATTTCTCTTATGAACCTCCCTTATAAATTTAGTCTTTTCATCATTAAAATTTTAATTAATCCCATTAAATACTACGAATTCAAATCCATTGTATTTAAGCAGATTGAAATGAAATATCTTATGTATATGATCAACATGAAAATTGAGCAGCTCATCCAAATTAAAATTTATAAGAGTAATTTCATTCAAGAAAGTTTTCAAAACGAATAAAAATATTAGAATTGTATGACATTCCATATTTAGCATACGGAATTTAAAAAGTTACAGGTTTAAGCTTCCTGAATGTTTTTTTACTCTACTCCTAATAGCTACTTATAATATAATATTTTTGACATCGGCTAACAAATAAGAAAAAAAAAAGCTTACTAATACATACGCCAATACCTAATAAAAACAGATCCTTTTTGTTTATTATTTTAAATAATAAACATTTCAATCGAGAAAAAAAAAATTACTCCTCAAAATTTAAGGTATCACGTTTCAAGAGTACGTTTCAATACGTAGCACCCGAATGACGAATACGTAATCCGCTATACGAATTTATGAATGCCAAAAAAACTTTTTTTCATTTCCTCTCGTTAGAGCTATTCCATAAAGAATTAATTTTCCTAAAAAGCAAAATAATGAATCATAGATATCGGTTAAGAAGTAGCTGAGATATAAAATAACATAACAGTCGTGATTGCCCATTTCTTTTAGATTAGTTTATCGGTTTTCATATTAGTTAATTGCCTGTAAACTGCTATATAAACTGTTATACCCTAATATAGTTATTTGAAAATAATAAACCATTGTGCAATAATTATCAGCTTTAAACCTTCAACCTTTTTTTATTATTTATTTTATTTTATTAAAAATGTTACTAAAAAAAATAAAAATATTCTTAAATTATGTTATGTGAATTATCAGAACTGAAATTGTCATGGTATAGCGCCCCCTTAACTGTCACGACGTCCTATTCGATAAATCCCGAGCCCACATGCCCATTATACATACGACGTTCCACGGATATTTCCACCGAAATACCGTTTTTGGCAGGGCACGTGTCTCCCCTAGGCCGATGAATGGAAGAAAAACACGACGAAACTATGCATAAGTGTGTCAAGCAGAAACGAAACGAAATCACGAACGGGAATCAAATGGAGCAGACGGAATTATACATGAAGCCTATTGGCGGCCTAGTTGTGTAGCAGTCACGTGTTCATCAGCTAGTCCGTCCTTGCCTCACTTTCTACTCCTTCCTTACACTTTCGATTGCCCCTTCTTCCCGCATTAGCAACCTGACGTTTCGCCACCTCCGTCTTGTTTGCCGATCCGTTTCGCCACGATCTAGACGGATCGTAAGAGCCTAAAATGGATTAAATGCTCAAGGACGCGGTTTTGAAACAGAAAAATCATTAAGCCATTCATATTTAGGCTAAAAACAATATTTCTAAATTAGTAAAGGATATAGTAAGGAAAATACGTAAATTTGGCACACCCTGACATAACCTTCACCAATTACAACATATTGTATTATTAGCAAACAAAACAACTGTACAACATTACAATTGTTTTAAAAATGGATGAAAGAGGCATCAATGCAAATAGTGATGTTGAACCTAAATGTTCTTTTATTCATACTCATCGATTTAACTTTTTTTTTTTAATCCTTGCATCAGATCTGCAAATGTCTCACCAGGCAGATGTTCCAAGACGTTAGGAACAGTTATTCGAACTTCGCTGTTGTGTAAAGCGCAATGCTGTTGGTAATCAATGGGTGCCAATTGCTTATTGACAAAGAGTGGGTAGTAGACTTGCCAAGAAAATATGCCTCAGCAAAGTATCGCATAATGACCTTAGGGCTTGCATAGAATACGGAATCTCCACTTTGCAAAGCTCCCGCTATCGGGGATACGAAATGGGACATCGCCCTAGTCTGGATGGCAAGAAATTTGATGGCGAAAACCAAAAAAAAGAGCCATAATATAAAAACACGTGTTAAGAACAGTGTGTAAGATAACTCACTGGCACAAAGGTTAGGAGCAGTTTCATCAATTTTCCAGAACAATTTCCCCGAAAATTCTACCAGACTGATACACATTATAACCAAATTAGTATTTCAGTAAAAAAGCATGAGTAACACGATAAAATAAATCAGGGAATATATATATATATATATATATATATATATATATATATATATATATATACAAACAAATTTATTAACGTTAAATAGAAATAACCTTGGGGTTCATCGCGATGCATAGACGTTTCTTCACAAAGTAGGCACAAAGATGATTTTTTTTTTTTTTTTTTTATGGAAGATCGAATAAGCAGATTATTATAGAGGAAAGGCGAGAAAACTGGATGATCCCAAGGTGCAGATATTTCATATCTCAACCCGAATCAAAACTATAAAAATGAGCCCAAAATACATGAATATTTTCATGAAATGATATAAATCGGGTAATAGAAGGACAAATATTTGTGACATGTGTACATATCATATTTGTATTTGTATTTTGTGTAAAAATGAAACCAGAGAATATGGAAAAAAAAATATAATATATATATATATATATATATATTGAAATATAATAATACTGAACACATTTTAAGAGAGAGAAATGCTCTGTTTTTATTTATTTAATTACAGTTCTAGATGCCATGCACAACTACAAAGGTTAGAGGCATCTTGGTCCATAAATTATTACAGGGATGAGAACAATTAATTTTGCTCTTTTTTAAACAATGTTTAGGTTTTCATTTCATGAAAATATTCATGTATATTCTCTCTTGGTTTTGAACTGGGCTCATTTTTATAGTTTTGATTCGGGTTGAGATATGAAATATCTGCACCTTGGGATCATCCAGTTTTCTCGCCTTGCCTCTATAATAATTTGCTGATTCGATCTTCCATAAAAAAAAAATAAAAAAAATCATCTTTGTGCCTACTTTGTGAAGAAACGTCTATGTATCGCGATGAACCCACGCTTATTTCTATTTAACGATAATAAACATTTTTGTATATATAAATCACTGCACTATTAACCTTTCAAGGGCTTCTATGCCTTCATTTATCAATTACAAAATGGGAGGGACCATTCTTCAGTATTATTTATATTTATTTAATCAATACATATCTGTGTAAGCAATGAAATAACTTACATGGGAATTTGGTTTGCAAATAGGAAAAGAAAAGTCTGTCCCACTACCGATCTCGTTCAATTTGTTTTTGCAAGGAATTACTATTATTACCTATTTTTTATTCAGGCATTTCCTCGTTTGGCTTTGTTTTCTATTTATCTTTAAACCGTTGTGATATATATACACTCATATACTAAAAGATATTTATTATTAAAAATTAACCCTACAGCCCTCATACCTTAAATTCGAGGAATCTATATCTTGCATGAGGTAGGGAACTAGGAATATATATCTGTTGAATTATAGTTTTTGATCACCCCTTTTTTATGAATCGGATTCGAAAACATTGTCATATTTTCTATATTATAGAACTAGAAGATGATTGGAGGTACGGTAAGTGAGATGATAGCCTTATATTAACAGTCTAATTTTTAGACCTTTTTAATAAGAGTTTATATAATATTTTTAGATTGCTAAGTTTTTTTGAATAGGTCGGGATCATTGTGAATTCCCTGCCATATCCTCAGGAATTGTTTTAAGACGGCGCAGATATGATAAGGTGGGTAGCGGTGATTTATAGGGGCCGATAAGAAGGGGGGGTCGTTGTCCTAGGTCATGGCTAGAGACGGTGCCACGGGTTCCCTCCCCCCCTTCCCGCCCCCTCCATCCCCTACCATCCATCCCCCTCAACCCCTAAGAAAAAATATCAAAATTTCCTCCGGCAGTGGTTTGTTTTTGAGGATGTCCCTTTTTCAGACGCCGGCATCTAATAATTTTCACAGTTTTTTCTTCCCTTTTTCGTCGGCACTTTTTGGTGTCCCGTTAACCCCTTGCCCTCAGCCCAAATGGCCCTACCTACATCCTTTAGGGCCCTCTCGCCTATAAATATAAACTTTAAACGAAAGGCTATTAGATTTTTTTTTTTACCTGCAGTATATGGCTGTAGATTTTCTTTGTTTAGAGTTCCGTTAGTTAATATTTAAATATATATATATATCAATTAATTTTGCAATAGCGATAGATCATGGAGCGGCTTGGTCTAGTGGATAAAGCTATAGTTTACTGTTCTCCAGGTCCCGGGTTCAAAATCCGGCTTTGGCATAATATATATAAAAACAAGCATTATTATTATTAATTGTCAGTATAATCTCAGGAGTTTAATTGGTAATTTAAAAAATCTAATACTTTCACTTACCTAGACTGTTAAAATAAATTTAAAGGCTATTAAATATACTTCAATTTGAAAAATATTTTAAGTTGATTTTAATAAATACGTGTATTCATTTCCGTTGGAAACATATGATTTAGAGTAAATAATATAACTATATAAAATTGTTTATCATTAATAGGTTTATTCCCTATTAGTCACTTTATATTACATTTTACAACTATGTGTATCAGATTATATTTTTTCCAAAATCTTTCTCTTTCCAACGGTATATTATAGGTCATTTAGCCGTCCTTTATCAATGTTATTAATATGATATGATCAATTTCATAGAAACTACAAAATTAATGATACTTTAGATGAAGAAATTTTGAAATATCGGCCTGTCAGACTATTTCAATCGGAATGAAACCTACATGCTATTAAAGCCTATTAAATTTTACATGGATATAGATAGTTTAGTCAAAATCGTTAGAGCCATTTTAGAAAAATCGTAAATAGGTGTAAAATGCATGATATAAAGTGGTTCTTCTGGTTAGCTAATTTTAATGAAAACGTTGCTGTAACATCTCGGGCGTATATTTGTTTTAAATATAAAATTTCAGTTTCATAGGACTTTTCGTTTTCGCGTTGGACTTACCATACACACATTTTGCGAGACTTATTCATTTGGACTCAGGGGGCCCTAAAACGTGTGCTTCCGTTAAAAACTGGAATTCGAAAATGTTCACGATCGCAATAACTTCCCTTACTTTATATTTCATATATAGGTAAGTGAAAGTAAAAATTAAAATAAATAATTTATGTGTATTATAAATGCCAACTGGCCAAGAATGTATTTATGTTATTTAAAGATTATTAATTATTGAACTTTTTTTATTTCCTCCATCGTAATTTGGGAAACTTCCTTATTAACTATACACATTTATATCTATATATCTATACTTACAAAATACATAGATATATATTTATTTAAAAACTTCTTAATTACCATTCTAGGATTGAAGCGATAGAAAGTACAAACCATTAACGCCAATTCAACCGTTGGATCAGCAAATTGCTGTCGTAAAAAATTAACTATCGATGCTGAAAAGTGATATTATATAATATAATTATTCTATTATATTATACCAAATTTGAGAGAGAGAGGCGAGTATAATTTAAAAAAAAAAAAAAAAAATTGCCCTTGTTCTACTGATTTGGATTTTTAGCTTTACTTTAATGTCTGAAAAACAAACCCTGAGAAGTTCAATAATTGCTTTTGATTAGTGATTTACTGTTGATTGTATGAATGAAAAATATGCCTACATTTTTAAAGTATATATTTAAATAAATGTGATAATGATAAAAAAAAATCTTAAAATAATTAGCTGTACACAATACAAATAGAACCAACCTACTGCTCTGTTCAGAATTTATGATGCGTGCACGTGTTGAGTCTCAGTAGCAAGGGGGACATGAGGATTTTTTTAAGCGACGTTTGGAATCCAAAATAAAATTAAAAAAGATAATTATTTATGTTTCTGTTTCCTTTCTTTCTTTTTTTTTTTTTTTATACTTCTGGAAGACTAGGTAAAAATTTAACTATCTAAAATTATCTGATTCATATTAATATACACGATTTATAATTAGATAATTGTATTTTTACAAATATACCAAAATTGATGTAACTATTGCATACTTTAATATAAGTTTTATCAAGTTTAATTCCTCACTCCTGATATACGCTGATGATAATACACAGAAAGGTAAAAACGTTGGGACTTGTTTATCATTTGTTTTTTATCCTTAGCTCATAATGAACATCTCCACATTCTTTCATAATTAACAAAAGATGTCATATAAATAAATGAGCAACCTAATTAATGAAACAAAAATATAAAAAAACTTAACATCAGTATAATAATTAAAATGTTTTCATTATTAGTATCCTTTGTATTAATTTTAATTCAAATCAAATTTTCATTTTTATTAAATCCTGAATTGTATTTTCATTTTATTCTCCAGAACAATCTCTTAATGATGAATAAGTCGAAGGCTTCATGTACTGATTTATTAATATTACTTGTAATTAGTGCTACTTAACTTATATTTAAACATTATTTATGCTAAATTGGCCACATTACTTTGCATACTTGAAATGCATTTTTTATATCTATCTAGTATATAAAATATCAAGATTTTTATTTATTTTATTTTATTTTTTTTACCGAAGAATGACTGTTTTGATTTGATAAACTGTAACAAATTACGGTTATCTTTTATTTTATTAGAAACTATTCCTTAAAATGTTTAATAATTACACTAGTAATTATTCAAAATACATGTTCACTAAAACTTTAACTTTTTTTCTTAATCTTCTAATTATTTTATTGTTCTTTAAATAAATAGAAGCATTAGAAGAAGAAAAAAACTCACTCTACATCTTTAGATTATCATTTTTTTTTTTCAAAAATAAATATGTGTGGATTGACAAACATTATTAACATTAATTTACCTAAATATTATTTCATAATTTAATATTTTTTTGTCTGCCTGTTAAGAGTCATTGGCGTGATCAAAAGAATTGTTAGATTTAATAATTACTAAACAGTAGTAATTTATCAATTTAACCTTTTACTAATCTTTTCATCATTTTCTTTTCAGAATTTAATTAATTTGCTTTTTATTGACATAATATTGTGTTTTCATAGGAAAAATTATTATTGGGAAACCTGTGAAAATTGATGAAAAATTAAAAGTTTTAAATCTACTCTTTCTCAATAAATTATAAAATACCCCCTATATTATTCTTCACTATCTTAAACAAACAATTACGTATTTTTTTTTTATTATTTTGTTCAATAACTATAATTTTTTTGGCAACATTAAAAATACTTTGTTAGCCACAAACTATAATCTAATATATGTTGCTCGAATTGATATCAAAGAAAAAGTTGAGAAAAGTAGTAATGAAAAGATGGAGCTGAAGTAATTTGAAAAGTTCTTCTTAACCAGACTTTCACTCTCCGAATATAAGTTTTCCCGTTCCTTTAGTAGAAGAATTTTCAAGGAGAAAAGCACCTTTCCTTAGTAACTGTATAAAGGTAAAGGGACTCCTAGTCTTTGGAATAGTATAAGGCCCTTATGCCCTTCTATCCACTTTTTGGAAGAAAAAAATTTCTTATGCATTATCAATATATATATATGTATATATATATATTTATTTATTTCTGTAGTTTTCCTGAGTATTTTTTTTTTTTTTTTTTGTGTGTGCTACTGAGGAGTAGAGCTTCTTTATAAGCACTGTCAAGTTTTATTTCTTACATAGGAATAAATATACAGTATTTAATTGATGTATTATTGCTACTTTCATTTACATTATATAAAATTATGAAATAATTGTTTTCACTGGAAACACACGTGATGATGGTCCCCATGTGTACAAATGACCAAGTCCCGCAAAATACTTTGTGTATGTGGTAAGTCTAGCTCGAAAACGATATGTTGTATAAGACTGAAATTTAATATTCTAGATGCGTTTATGGCTGAGATCTTACAGAAACTTTTTCATAGTTTATACTATTAATTTAGCACCTTATTACAATTTTAAAACGGCTCTTACGATTTTGATTAAACTTCGCATTCAAAAACTACTACACCAAAACATTTTTTTTTTATAACAGTTTAGAAAAAAATATTAAATTAAATCAAAGTTTTTTTATTTTTTATTTATGCGAATATGTATATATATATATATATATATATATATATATATATATATATATATATTTACCTCTCAAATATATAGTTATATATACTCAATATATATACTCAAAGGGGAGATGAGGAAGGAGACGGTAGTCAAATGGAATCGTTCCTGGGCAGCTTCACTGAAGTCACCAAACCTTCATAGATTTGTTCCCCATATCACACTAAACAACTACAAACACATACTAAGTAGTAATTACAAGGTGACACAATTTCTGACTGAACATGGACAAACAAAACAATACCTAAAACGCTTTAACATACTACAAGAAGACAAATGTCCATACGATGGTAACATACACAATTTTCGACACCTACTATTCGACTTTAAGAAATTAGACAGCATTCGAGCTAAACTTATACAGGACGTTATATTAGAGCACGGGGCTTGGCCAGAAACAGAACAGAGACTAATGACAAAATAAAAAAATTATTTTATATATTTCGTAAACAAAATAGACTTCAACCAACTTAATACTGATTGTAGGAAGGCAGTTCAGTCTATGTAATTCTTGTTGTGCTAAATTCATTCTTTTTTGTTTTTATATATTTAGTTGATTTATTCTAATTTTGAAAAATATTGAAAGGTGTAATTAACATTATGTTTAAGTTATTTTCTTTTGTTAGTTATTTTTGATTGATGTTATATTAATCTTATTTTTGTTATTTTTCCATATATTTAATGTTTAAAATGAAGATCAAAATAATGTAAACTTAATAATTTCTGAAATATAACATAGATTACGTGTAGTGTGCCTAAGAATAGGCATGGAACATGAATATAAAAAAAAAATTAATAAACTCTTCTTCTTTGGGGTTACCATAGGAGGAAAAGATAAAAATATATATATATTATGGCCGTTCCCCTCTTCTCCCGAATCATTTCATCCATTATATTTAACACCGGGTAAACTATTTAATTTTCAAAAATAAGTATACTAAAAAGAAATAACCATCAAAATACTTTTATTTTATATCAGAAATTAGAAAAAAAACAACTAATAAATATGGATTTATTTCAATTTTCATTAATAAAATATATAATGGCAATCACCGGAATCGTCTTATCCGTAATATTTAATACACGGTCAAATATGTAATCTTAAAAAATAAATACACTAAAAAGAAAGAGCCAAAACTAAATTCTAAAAGAAAAATATTGATTTAAATCAAATTTTTATTTTATTTTATAATTTGTGTGAATATGTATTTATTTCGATTTTTATTAAATATACATTTTATGGCCACGACCTGAATCATCTTATCCTTCATATTTAACACATGGTAAATTATAATAATCTTCAAAAAGAAATATACTAAAAATGAATAACCATCAAAATATCTTTCTATCTTCGTTGCTGCGCATCCAGTGAATGTGAGATGTTATTTTTCTCTTGATCAGCGTCCTGAATTTTCTTCTCTCTCAGCCATCGTCTTTTAAGTCTTCTTTGGATCTGATAACAGGGAGAAAGAAAGGGAAGAAACAAGTTGATTAGGATGGTGGTTGAAGAGTATAGAGATATAAAACGGGTTATATTTGTCGTGAATGTAAGAATTTACTGTTGGAATGCTTGTGTCATTGTGTATCGTGTGATTCGAAACATACCATAGTGCGTGTACAATTTTTCGTAAAGTTTTGGACTGAGTCTTAGTCGTAAAGTTTTAGCCCAATATAGAAAAAAAATCAAATCAATTTTTAAAAAAATACTTTTTATGTTTGTGAATATGTATTTATTTCTATTTTTATAAGTCATTCTTTTATTATTATTGATTCTTTTATTGGTGAAAGTATTTATTTAAATTTTTATTAAATATATATTTAATAAATATATTTTATTAACTTTTTTGAAAATTAAATATATCATATATATTGTGATTACCCTCGAATCATCATAAATAACTATAAAAAAAAAATTTTTTTTTAAATAATATTAATTCAAACCAAAATTTTTATGATTAGTGTAAATATGTATTTATTTCAATTTATATATGTATATACTTATATATTCAGGTGTGATATAATTACATATATCGATAGGCGAAATCTGAATCTTTTCGCATACAGAGATAATTTATAAAGTAGGTCAGGCGTGTAGCCTAACACGGGGGATGGGGTGGGGGTGCACGAGTCTACCCCACCTGCATAGCAACAGGAGGCTGTCCCTTTATTCATAATTGGGCCCATCCTCTTTATGCCTTATAATTGATGCTCATTTCACATTAAGTTATCAGTTTTTATTATTTTTTAATTTACGATTTTATTAAAAAAAAAAAAAAAAAAAATTCTCGACCTGTCATATCAAGGGGGTGCTCATGGAAACCGTTCAAGGACAGCTCTACAGGGGATATTCAACCCCTTCTTATTTATGGATAATATATTTTAATATAAAATTGATAGGGTTATATAGAGAGGGATGATGTTATAGCGTTAGGGGTGGTGGGGGCGGATCAATACGGGGCGGTGGAGTGACCTTGGTCGGGGGCGGGGGTTGTGTCACGGGGTCGCCGTCCCCGCTCAAGGCCGGCCTCTCCCTCTCCGACGAGAAAAACCGGAGCCCTCAAGGGTACCCTATGTATTATACCCCTCTGTATCACTTTTATATATATTATATATCTTATCGTATATCACGCAATAATATCATAACACCATCCATATATATCTTCAGGCTCATGCTAATTTTACTTTATAAAATAAATAAATAAAACAAAACAAGCGAAAGTGATTTTCAACCCATCTGAACCCTTGATGAACTAGCAACGTTGTAGCTTCCGTTTAATGTATTCATACTTTAAAATAAATAAATAAATATAAAACTTGATATAATTCATGAACAATTATTAGCGCTGTATTAAATAAACATATAGGGTGTATGAAAAAAAAAAAAAAAAAAAAAAAAACGCTGCAAATTATTACACAATGGTTTATTATTTCCAAATAACAATATTAGGGTATAACTGTTTATATAGCTGTTAATAGGCAATTAAGTAATATGAAAAGGACTAATTCAAAGTATCATATCATAACATTATCACTGATTTCAAAACGCAATATCTAAGCTAGTTGTTAACAAAATTAAATGATTCTTTTTTTCATTTCGTCCAAAATTTAATTCTCTGTCAAATTTTTGGTTTTTATTAATTTATTAGTAGAAATGGATTGTTTTTTATTCGTTATTCGGATTCTACGCATCTTGAAACGTAAGCTCTCAAATTTTGAGGAGGGTTTATATTATTTTTTGGTCGATTATAAAGGTTCATTATTGAAAATAATAAACCAAAACGACCGTTTTATCAAATTCAAGTTTACGAAGGACTGTAAATATTTTAGTCCTATTTAATACTTACCAAAACTTAACAATCTGTTTAGAGCAGTTGTTCCCTTTATGCAAACAGTACAGAGATAAGATCCCTCAAATTAAAAAAAAGTCGTCCATATGTATTATATATTCATGTATAAATCCCTCATCCAACTCTATAAAAATATCACCAAAGTTCTTTTGATTTTATTCTTTGAATTACCTATCCAAAAGTTACAATGTTCTTATTTAATTTTGTTTCAAAGTATACTAAAACATTTCCTTTCATAACGTAAAAAACTAAATATAAGAAGTTATTAATATATTATAAAAACATGATCAAATACATTCATTCATACTTAATATTTCCTAAAATTAATATAGCACATCACCGCCTTAATTTTAAGATGGAGCCGAATAACAGAACTTTTTGTTCAATTGCATTAAATCAAATCCTTCTATAAATAAAGATCTAACGATTTAGTGACCGAGATTTCAATAAATTGTCAAAAATAACCCGAAAGAGTATATGCTAAGACCCAGGCTCTAAAAGCCGACTACAATCCGAGAAACATTATACGCTCTGATTTACTTATATTTAGAATTATAGTAAGGTAATATTTTCCATCAAATACCATACGAAATTCAATTTATGCGTGCAATGTGAAATTGATTTTAGTACCAAGCCAAGACTAACCAAATATATGTCATTAGGGTAATTTAAAGTAATTTCTCAATGACATCTCGCGGACCCCCTATCGTCTAATATATCTAATAATAATAATGCCGTATACGATAATAAGTTTTAAATTTAATTTTACTATAAGAAATAATAAAAAGGTAATTAAGGATGAAAGTGCCTTTTGGGTCACCTGTGGTGTAATAACTAGTATAATTGTATGTCCAATGTTGATGGTCCAAACCCGGAAGATGGCAGGATTTTTTTAATGTAGTGAAAAATCTTTGCATATGCCGTCCATCGTCAGGGACACAAAAATCCCAGCCTGTGCGATGTCAGGTACTCGTTAAAGATCCCTATCCTAATTAAACCTGGATAGGCAAAAATTAGTATTCCCACTGTAGCATAGTGCGATTAGCCACAGTAGTATAAATTGACATTGAGTGAATTAAAAAAATTGACTTTGGATACATCAGAATTCTTAAACTAAATAACTAGATTTTCAGATTTCCATGTGGCTTTTTTTTAGCTAGTTTTTTTTCCCGTTAGTTATTTTCAATAATTAAATAAAAAAATAACTTCTTCCCTTTCAAAAGTTGATGTTTCACGTTTCATGACATCTATATGATGTATGATGATATGGAATTAACGTTTTAATACAGATATAATTATTTGTTTTATCCCAATATACCTCCTAAACCGTAAAGTTTTCTCCCTACATTTAGCTTGATTTAAAAGAATTTAAAATATTTTGTTATAACACATGCGGAGGTTAGCATATAATAGTTGTACTTTATTTTATTTATTTATCGCAGGTTTGTTCTTTTTAAGAGAATAGCATAGTTTAAAAAAAAATCATCAAGTCAACTTTTGAATATATTAAAAAATCTTTTTTGCTACTTTCGATTTTTTTTTTCAGTGACGCATATGTGTTTAGATTTTAAATATCTAATCCGCAACACACCCTATAATGATTTTTATATTTCTATAACGATTAAAATGAGGGCATCCTGATGGAATGCCCACTGTATAGTTAAGGCAGAGCATGGCCTCTTCTACAAAGTTATAAGGAAACAATGGACCAAAAGAATCAAGGAATTCGTTCATTTTTCTGAAAAAAAAAATAAATTGTACTCATGTTTGTAAATAGTTTATGACCACGGTGCCTTTAACCTTTGTAGTTGTACATAGCACCTAAAACTGCAATCAAATAAAATATAATGATTTTTAACATTTAAAATATTCAACATATAAATACCATAAAAAATGCCATTCCAGTAGAAATTCTTTACTTTATCTATATACAATTTTATTATAATAAATAATTAAAGAGCATTTTATAAATAAAACATCCGAATTATTCAATAAAATTTTACTTTATGATAATTTCAGAATATAAAGGGATACCTTTCAAGATTCTTTCCGAGAAAGAGAAATTAATTTTGAGATCTTTTTATCGTATAAAATTTCGCTTTCCTCTCATCGTTGACCTCGTTTCTTTCCTATAATAGCTTGATGTTAGTATTTAAACAAATACAAAATCGTTAGTATCCGCATTTAAAAAAAATAATAAATCAGTGAAAACATCATTTTATTTATCTTAATTTGTTTTTCTGATAAAAGATGGAATATAAGTTCTCGAACAAATTTTCCATTTCGAAGAAGAGTATTTTCTTTTTAAATATAAACTTTTTGACAAGATTTTCTCGTAAATGATATTTAAGAATCCTTTCGAATTTTCAACCAAATAAACCGGATGGATTCTTGGAATGAATGGATTGTGCCTCAATGAAAAGCCCTTGTGGCATTCATTCTTCTTAGAGCAATCAATACTGATAGCGAGGTTCCAAAATTTAATTCATTATTTAATCCGAAATTTCTCATTAAATTTTTTAAAGGGAATGACCAAATATATACAATTTTTACTATTTTGAGGTCTTAAATAATATTTCTAAAATCATACTTAAAAGTGAAAAAAAAATTTCCGTCGCCAAGTGTTTCAAAATATTTAATTTCTTTTATTTTACGTTTTTTTTTTGTTTTTGCTTTAATGGTAGTCATGTACATTTAGAGATACATCACACGAGTTATAGAGGACCTTCAAGGCATATGTTAATTTTATTTTATATAAATCCAAAGTTGCCAACTTAAGGCTTATAGGTTTCATAGTTGAACGACAACTTTGTTTTTTTTTAACTTTAAAGAAATATATATATATATATAAATTGATATTTAGAACTGCACATTGTATAAATACAATAAGTAAAAGTGATAAATTATAATTTTGAAAAAGTCTTGTGAAGAAATCATCCAGCGGTAGCACTTCTTCTTCGACCACCTTCTTTTCAATTGTCTCGGAGGATTGTCAAGAATATGTGGGAATGATGAAGTTGCAGACTAGAGGATTTCTGTGGGTAGGAAGATTGGAATTAAAAAGGCATATCTATTTCTGGATAAGTCTGCTACAAAAGGGAAATTGAGGTCATTATGGATGATTTTATCTGTGACAATAATAAGGAGTATTTAGGATTTGGGAATGTAAGGACTAAATGCGGGAGAATTTTTTTAATTTAAATTTTTACTTTTAACTAACATGAACAGAACAAAAATACAAATATATTTGAATCCAAATATACACAAATCTTGATATCTGCTAGCAAAATATCTTATATTTAATATTTTGGATACAATGAAAACTCAGTTATTAGAACCCTTATACCTAAGTAAAATGAAAATGAAATTTTATATTTTGCCAATTATATCTTCTTAGCAGCATTATTTTTATAAGGAATGTATTTAAGGAAAATTTTATTTAATAATAAGTGAAATCTATGTATATATATATATATCAATTCCTTATTATCAATACCCATTGAATTTTTTCAAATAATTAGAAATAAAATTATAATGTTAAATTTCTTAAAGAAATAATTGGGATTTGAAATTTTATGGTACTTAATTTTATTATTATTGACCAAAATATAATCTATCAGATAAGTTTGTTCATTTTGGTTTTTTAATAAATAGATTTTATCTGACTGACTTTTAAAAATCCAAACTTGCTAACTCAGGGTTTATAGATTTCATAGATACAAACTAAGTTTTAATGACATCCTTGTTTAGAATTGATAGGGCATGTTCTGTGACAAATATATAAGCAAAAATGTCGCCTACCTTATAGGAGATTTTCATTTTCCCTCACGAACTCTTTCGATAGTTATACTATCAGGTGCTGTGTGACCAAAAAGGATCGGCCATCAAGAAATATCACGTATTTTCGAAAAGA
Source organism: Piezodorus guildinii (assembly GCA_023052935.1). Classification (NCBI taxonomy): domain Eukaryota; kingdom Metazoa; phylum Arthropoda; class Insecta; order Hemiptera; family Pentatomidae; genus Piezodorus; species Piezodorus guildinii. The sequence goes on along the minus strand of CM041296.1, from coordinate 96,483,711 downwards.
GGTTTCAGCTCTTTCGATTCTACTAAATATAGCTAGGAGTGCGCCTATTTTGAAAAACATGAGGTTTCCTGACGTAGGTTTTTCGATCGAAACTCGGTCATATAATTTTGGTCAGCGGAAACTGTTTCGCTGAGCAATCAAATCAATAATACAATTTATTTGTTACAAGAGAATAGATAGGAACGGCTTTTCCTATTGACCATCTGTCCACCTAATAATGAATATTTCCATGGAAAAATAATTACCGAATTATATATGTTTCACGTAATCAGTTCAGTAATATAATGTTTAAAATAAATTTAATATGGAACGTATTCACTATCAATAAAGAAAAATATCATAAAAATAAATTTAAATTATAAAAATTCTCATTAACTACAATATTTTCATTCCAGATTCAATAATGCAAAACACTTATAATTTTTAGAATTTTATTGTTTGTACGAACCTTAGTCTAGATGGAATGAGATACATGTGTAGTATTAAAAAATAATTAATTTTTATTCAGTGCCAAACTTTTCAATACTATAAACGTCAAAATCAAATACTCGCTGAAAATTTTCTCTTTCTTTAATCGACCAAGTAATCGATTTTAGCATTATTTCTAGCAAAATAACTCACTAATTTAATAAATATTAATCAAAGAAACAGTTAAGTGTTCATAATTACGCGTAAAGCGAATCTCTTCATTAATTGTATTCCTTAAGTATTATAATAAATTTTGTTAGTTTATCTGTAGGTATTTATTGTTACAAAAAATATTGTCACAAAATATTCTGCTGTTTGATATTTAGTACCATATGTTAATTAAAAATCTTTTACAAAAAAAAATTTAATTGTTAACAAAACATAAAATACGCCATTTCTCATAACATTGCTTACGGTCCTAAAATGTTAATATGAAATCTGAAGCATATTAAATAGTTGACCATAAAATCAATATGAAGGAAGAGATAGTTCCGATGGTGGTTAAAACAATTAGAAAATAATAAAAAACTGTTTATTATCCAACGTTTCGACCAATGTTACGGGTCTTCTTCAGGACTTCCAGGCAAGAGTAAAAAAGAAACAGCCTACCTGCCTGCAAATCGGCAGATTGAACATTGTTTTTCACCGTTTTTTTAAGACCACTCGAACAATCCCATCCTTCGTGTTAGTATGAAATGTTGGACCCTAAGTCAATATTTTTGTTTCCTATTTAAGCATTTGCGCTAACAGTCTAAGGTTAATAAAATAAAGGAAATAAGTTGTTATTAGTTATTTAAAATGTATTAGCAACAATATAATGCACATTTTCCGCCCTATTTTTAAATAGTGTAATTCTTGGTCTGAAGAAAAAAGAATCTTATATATATATATATATATATATATATATATATATATATATATATATATATATATATATATATATATATATGTGTGTGTGTGTGTGTGTGTGATATCTTTAAGATATTCTTTCCATTTAATGAGTGAAAATAATTTATTTGTTATTTATTGAAATAATCGTTATGCATACACAATGAAATTACATTTTTATGTGTATGTTACATTTGAAATATATTTTTCACAATAAGTTAACTTTTAATTTCTTTTCTTTTTTAATTTTTTTTTTGGAAGTTTTCTTAATATAAACATTTAAAAAAAGCACACACTGCCTTCCATTCCTCACCCAATCACTTTATTTCATAAGCTTTTTATCAGTTTTTCATACTAGTCGACGTTTCGGGGCTGTTTCCCCATTTTCAAGACTTATTCCTTTTCCATTATATAATTACTATATCATATTTCACCCTTCATTCCATCTCATAGCACACTGCTACTTGTCCATATTGGTGTTCATTGGCTCACTGAAAGTGAGTTTTTTTTTAACTTTTAAGTGGTTTTTGGATCGATAAAAGTATGTACTGAATATTTTTATATACAAGATTTTCATGTTCATCATGTACTTCACTGATGTATATTCAAAGATCCGGCTCATATATTTATCGACGTACATAATTGTAAATCAAGTGAAAAAAAAGGAAAAATATATTAATTATTAAAGTAGTTAAGAGTGCTGCAACCCATACAGTGTTATGTTAAATTGGATAAATAATTAAGAACCATTTCTTTTATGTTCGGTTGTTCAAAACAGTGCACGGTACTTTTGTTTATTATAGGATCACTATAATTACTAATAGTGAACATTTATACTAGTGGATATAAGTAGTGTGGGGCTATGATGCCCGAAGAGGACAGAAGTATGGAACTGCTACAAGAGGCAGGTCCTTCTGCCTCTACTGAGGAGAACAACGAATGGGAAGTGGTGACGGGAAGAAAACGGCCTTGTTCTTCAGGAGAGCTAAGAAAAATCACCAAAAAAATTAACAACATTGAAACTACAAACAGGTATGACCCACTTTTAAAAATCAATAATACAGAAGCCTACAACCAACCAAATGAAACAGACAGTAAACAAGTAAAACCGCCTCCTATATTTTTAAATGGAATTCAAAATATAGAAGCCTTAATTTCATTTTTAAAGAAAGAAATAGGCCACAATCACTTCAACATTAAATCAACAGTTAGGCATGTGATACTTTACCCAGCCTCGCCGGAATCATACAGATCGGCCGTACGCAGTTTAAAAAAAGTGAATGCCGATTTTCACACTTATCAGTTGTCAGAAGATAAGAACCCGAGAGTGGTTATTAAGGGTCTCCATGCATCTACTCCAGAATCGATTATCAAAGAGGAATTAAAAACATTGGGGTATGACGTTTCCAACGTTACCAATTCCATATCAGCCCGAACTAAATTGCCACTAAATATGTTTTTTGTTGATATAACAAAAAATACATATAATGAAAAAATATTCGACTTAAATTATATTTATTACACCAAAATAAAAATTGAAGAGATCCGAAAAAAAGAGAGAAATTCCACAATGCTTTCGGTGCCAGGGCTTTGCCCACACCAAATCTTACTGCTACCACCAGCCACGTTGTGTACGATGCGGAGAGGCCCACGAAACATCGGCATGCCTCAAAACTAGAAATACTCCTGCCAAATGTGCCAACTGTGAAGGGGCACACCCAGCCAATTACCGGGGATGCCAGGCCCTCAAGAACCTGAGAGCACAGCGAGCCCAGAAGTACCGTCCTCCGCCGGTGACTGTCGAACCTCCACCAGACTTAGAGCAGTACCCACCTCTACCAAACAGCCCTTGTCAACAGCAGCCTTCGGAACCTTTCACTTTACTTCCAAGAATGGAGCGCCCGAACTGTCCTCGACCAAACTTAGAGACTCATCAGCCTAAGCCATATCCAAGATCAGGTATGAGGGAAGATAGTTGTCAGCTGGTGCAACCAGCTGCGTCTTTACCTTCCCAACAAACAAATTTATTAAATAATTTAAGTGCCATCCATTTATTAAATAATTTAAGTGTCATCCAGCCCCTTTTGACCCTAATGAATCAAATATCACAACTAACACAAGCCCTAACTGCTACTTATGGACATTAGTTCTCTGACTGTTGGCTCCTTGTCAATCCTTCTTTGGAACACAAACGGAATACTTCGACATAAAACTGAACTGGAAATTTATATGCAACAAAAACGTATTGACATTGTACTTCTGACGGAAACACATCTAACTTCACGTAACAAACTTTACATACCAAATTATACTTTGTACAGAACAGACCATCCAGACAATACTGCCCACGGAGGGACAGCCATACTAATTAAATCTAACCTTAAACATTATCCAATACACGTAAACTCGACGGCTCAAATACAAATAACAGGAATACAGCTACAGACCAACCACAGAAACATAACAATTGCTTCTATCTACTGTCCCCCTAAATATTTTTTAACAGAGCAAATGTTCGTAGAACTCTTTCAATCATTTGGTAGAACATTCCTTGCTGGAGGCGACTTCAATGCGAAACATCAACACTGGGGTTCACGTTTATGCACACCAAGAGGCAGGAGACTCATGTCTGCTGTTACTCAGTTGTCATTAAATGTATTTGCCCCCGACAAACCAACTTACTTACCAAATTCTCAGTACAAAAAACCTGACGTACTTGACATATTTGTAGCCAAAGATTTGACAACTCTACCAATTACCATTATTACCGAAACAGATCTTGGCTCGGACCATTTACCGGTAACCCTGATGTTGGGGGTAGAAAAATTCTTTGCAGAAAGGAGACCATCACTCACTTACGGCGTCATGAATTGGGACATCTTTAATAAATATATTTAATGACCAGCTTACCGTGCCTAAAGCATTAAAAACCGAAAAGGATTTAGAAGAAGCGGTTGAACTTTTCACCTCAACCATCCAAGAAGCTGCCTGGTCCTCACAAGAAATAAAAAGAAGGCAAGGAGTAAGTTTACCGTCCTACCCTCAATACATCAGGGACCTAATAAGACCCAAGAGACGATCACGAAAACAATGGCAAACTAACAGACTTCCTTCAGACAGACGAACCTTCAACAAACTTAATAATGAACTGAAGCGAGAAATACGAAAATTTAAACAAACTAACTTTGACAAATATCTGGAAAACTTGACAACGGACGACAGCAGTCTTTGGCGACATACCAAGCGCCTCCTAAAACATCGCGAAGTGTCCGTCCCATTGAGAAAAGATGATGGTTCTTGGGCTGTGTCGGACAAAGATAAATCTGTAATTTTTGCTGACTATCTTTTAACTGTTTTTAAAACTCACACAGACTTAACAGACATACAACACGAAAATTATGTGCAGAAAGTCTTAGACTCACCTCTTCCTATGTCCTTTCCGCCAAAAACCTTTACTCCTTCTGAAGTATCAAGACAGATTATGAAAATGCCAAAAAAGAAGACTGGTTATGACCTTATCACAGAGATGGGCAAAATCGCATTCGGATATACGAATACGAATGCATTCGGGAAGATCGAGTTTTGAAAATACGAATACGAATGCAATCGTATTTCAAAAAAGAATACGAATGCATTCGTATTTCGAAAAAATATACGAATACGAATAGACTCACAGATGTAGACAGGTATACGCCCGAATTTCACAGGTATGCAAAGGGATACGGTCATATTCCACTGGTCTAAAAACGTATACGTTCCTGTGTACAAGTCATTATTATTTAACATTTTCTGTAAAATCTGTTGCTTTATAACGGTCTATTATGCTTTTCTAATATGCGAATAGAAAAATAATAACCTGGAAAAAGTTTATTTTTATATTCTTTATTTCTCCAGTTAATTTAAGTTTCTTTAATATTTATCCATTTATTCTTAACACTAGCAACAAGAAATGGTGAGATAGTTAAAATAAAGAAAATTAACAATAAAAAAGGTATTTTTTTATTTCATCAGAATAAACTTAAATCTATAGATTTAAAAGTGAATATGTAACAATTAATGATATAAATATTAATAATTATTTCATATTCATTTTTATTCGCGCTTTACTTCACTTCATTATAACCAATTATTTTTTTTATACTACTTTAATGTTTTAGGATATACTACATTCATTTTCATAGGAAATAGAAACAGGGTCATGAATTATTTTCTAAAATTGCCTCTACGGCAAAGGGTATTCCTAGTCCATTTAGATTTTTTTACACTCTATTGTGAAAATTGTTTAGTTGGTTCTTAATTAATTTAGGAACTTCCTTTTGCTTTTGAGTCTTGCAATATTTTCTAAGAAGTTTGTCACATATTTAGCATCTTTTAATAGGCTCAAAGTCCCAGGGCAGGTATCATGGTAAAATTCCCGTGGTAAAGTTCCCGATGTCCCGTGGTTCTAAGGCGGCTTTATATTACGTCTTATCTTTAAACAAAGAACATTAAAAAAAGAATTATACTGAATTTCGATTAAAGCATTTATTTTAGATCAAATTACTAATAAGAATAAATTAAAATTAATATAGTATATACGATAATAACTAAAGTTTTTTGCGGTTATCATCACTCTCAATTACAGCTTTGAATGTTACATAAGTACTTTTATTAGCGCTTTACTTCACTTCATTATAAAGAATTAGTTTTATTATTATTATAACTTTTAATGTTTTGGAATAATAGCAAACTTCTAAACTTAAAAAATAGAAACATAATCATGAAAAACCAATGAGTCATTCCATACCTGGTTTACCTAAACACTTAACTGTAAATGCTTAAAATTCAACATTTTACCTATTCTTGAATGCGTAGTGATTATTTTCACATAGTTGGTTTGAAAAGTTAAAATATTTACTGAACTTTACTTTCAATATATAAGATTGTAAGCTCAAGAAAAATATATCATAGGGATAATATTTCTTTTCTGTTTTAATATAATTTATAAGCCCATTACTGCATTAATGTTTTTCATTTTCCACAAATTAATAAATTTTAAGAAATATTTGTTAAATTATTTCATTATAGAGAAGAGAACTGTATGAGAGTAGATATATGTAAATAAATAGATATTCGTATTTAAAGAAGTTCAACAATATTTGAATCATATTTAAAAAAAAATATATAAATATTAAATTTTATGTCTTTTAATTCACTTCTGCAAAGGCGCACATATTGACTTGTACACAGGCCCGTATACGTTTTTAGACCAGTGGAATACGGCCCACACCAGTGGAATATGACCGTATCCCTTTGCATACCTGTGAAATTCGGGCGTATACCTGTCTACATCTGTGAGTATATTCGTATTCGTATATTTTTTCGAAATACGAATGCATTCGTATTCTTTTTTGAAATACGATTGCATTCGTATTCGTATTTTCAAAACTCGATCTTCCCGAATGCATTCGTATTCGTATATCCGAATGCGATTTTGCCCATCTCTGCCTTATCACTGCTGAGATACTACAAAAAATCCCCAGAAAAGCTTTAGTCTTCCTTACAACACTGTACAATGCTATACTTAGGACAACTAAATTCCCTATCCAATGGAAATATTCTTCAATTTCAATGGTACATAAACCTAACAAAGACAAACATAGACCTGACTCTTATAGACCTATTAGCCTTCTTCCGGTATGTTCGAAAATATTTGAAAAACTGTTGTACGAACGGATTATTAACATACTGACAGACCACGACATATTACCAGATCACCAATTCGGATTTCGCTCTTTTCATTCCACAACACAACAGCTACACAGAGTACCGACTACATTACTACTGCACTAGAACTGAAACAGTACACATCTGGGGCTTTTTTGGATGTTACTCAGGCTTTTGATAGAGTATGGCACCAGGGTCTTCTTTTTAAACTAAAACCTATACTTCCAAGCACATATTACTTAGTTTTACAATCTTTTCTCTATGACCGTTTCTTCTCTGTCCGACATGGTTCTGAGACCTCATCAATAAAACCAATCTCTGCAGGTGTACCCCAAGGTTCTATCCTGGCCCCTCTTCTCTACTTAATATACACATATGACTTACCAACAGACCAAAACATCTTAACTGCGACATATGCCGACGACACTGCAATTATTACGAGAAACACAGACCCTATACAAACCAGTATGATATTACAACACCATTTGGACAACGTACAAAACTGGTGTAAGAAATGGAAGTTAAAAATTAACCATGACAAGTCACTACATATTACATTTACACTTAGACGCGGAATCTGCCCTTCAGTTTACATAGACAATCACCCTTTACCGCAAACAAATACAGTAACGTACTTAGGACTAATATTTGACAAAAGATTGACATGGGGCCCACACGTCAAGACAAAACGTAAAACACTAAACTTTCGACTTAGACTATTATATTCAATATTACATAGACGTTCTAAATTATCCACCAGACAGAAACTAAATGTTTACACTTATTTATTAAAACCAATATGGACTTACGCTTGCCAAATATACGGACCCGCTAAAAAGACACATATACGAAAAATACAAACCTTTCAATCGCAATTTTTAAGACTAGCAATGAACTCACCACCATATGTATCAAACGATACCCTACACACTGACTTACGTATTCCAACTACTATAAACCACATTCGACTGACTTATAAACGATTTCACGACAAACTAAATGGACATAGAAACAAACTTGTACAAAACATGGCTACAACTGACATACCATACATAACTCGGCGTAGGCTGAAAAGGAGTTGGATGAGGGACCTCCTAGCCTGAAAAAATAGTTTGTTTTTTGAATGTCAGGAGTACGCACCACTGGGTACTATCTCCCTCATGCCAACCCATGCTATGTTTATAATGTATAACTCATTTGCTGATTGTAACATATACAGGTGCAAATAAAAATATTAAGTTTAAAAAAAAAAAAAAAAAAAAAAAAAAAAAAAAAAAATTAAAGTAGTTAAGTACTCCCATTTATTACGGCCTGAAAATTTAGTTGAATTAAATTATAATATTATAATAAATCATATTCTTGGAAAATAGCATTACGTATTATCAAATAACGACACACAATGCGCTTTATTTATGTGAGCCATAAGATACTTTTGGTTGGCAGATCCCGTTATAATATTACCGTCTACTAAAGTTAATGTCAAACATTTATTAAATAACCCCCTAAGCTTCCAAATCATCACAAAGAGGGCACACGGGGTTGAGCTTTGAGGCTCCAGTGAACCATTCAATTTCTCCAGCATCCAATCCTCACGATCAAAAAACCTTTCCTGGAATCCTTAACGTTTCTTATTTGATCTAATATTGATCCGATATACCACTAAAACCTTCGGATGCTAGTTCCTAATCTCTCTCCAATTTATTCCCGATGATCTTGACGTTTGAAAACGACTTATCTTCAAGTCCAACAAATTTTAAACTACCGTCAGTCTATCCAAAAACCACTGACATAGCATGGAAAGCTGCGTTTGGTTAGCTTTAGATCTGCCTGTTCTGACCATCCCTGAATATCTGTAATTGTTCTGCAGTTCTGATTGTCAAGGAATAGCCGAAACCTGAAATGATTCCCAAAATGCTTACAGTATGTTTAATTTCTACCACAGGTCTGTTAATGTTTTAATTAGAATGAACTTTATGAGGAAGAACATGAATTTTCATATTAACTGAAGCACCTCCTACATCAATCAATAGAAATGGTAGCACAACGCTAAAAATATTTTTATGTATAACGAACATTATACTGGGGTTAAATTATTCATAGAAGCCCACATGCTGTTTCCTTTAATACACATTCCTTGTCTAACTATTAAAATCTCTGAATTTCGAAATCATGACTTCTTTCTCATTATTTTTTATTTGGCGATAGCGGAAAAGTATTCTTGCTTATGACGCAAATAATGAATTAGTTCTTGGTCCTGGCAAAACATCTCAAAGTCTGAAGTATTGTATAAAAGTACTATATTTGCTTTCCTATGCTATTTCTAGAGGCTTCCTTCTATATTAAACTATACCGGATCAAGAGGAATGTTCTTTCAAAATGAGCTTTGAGAAAAAGATGTGGCAGCTTAAGAGTGCAACTATATATTCTCATATCTGAGGCATATAACCTTAGTTAGCAACGTTGAATAAAGAGACACCGGTTGGGAGCAGTCTAAGATTGTTGAAGTGTTGTTCGCCGAACCTCTATCTTCTCAGTTCTAGCTAGGCTGGATTGGTAACCTTCTTGAATCCGAATCACCCATCCTTTTTAGCTTGGTTAGAGTCGGTTAGGGCGTTATTTCCTCTTCTTCCTCTTCCAACCTAAGAAGAAGCTATTTATGAATGTGCACTGCGAATCACTCCAACCTTTTGATTGATCATACATAGTGTAAGATAGAGAAGAAGTCACTTGAGGTGTAGTGGCTAGCATATCAGCCTTCTATGCTCTAGGTCGCGGGTTAAAATCTGACAGATGGCCCTATATTTTTTTAATTGGGGTTAAAAATCGTTATTTTTGTTATAGAGGACTTAAAAGATGGTCCCGGGCCTGTGCGATCTTTCGATCCGATCTTTATCCAAATTAAATCTAGATATGCAAAAATTAGTATTCCCACTGTAGCATAGTTCGATTAGCCACATTAGTATAAATAGACATCGAGTGGATAAACAAATTGGATTTGGATACATCAGAACCCTCATATTAAATAATTAGATTATCAGATTTTTTTTTCGTTTATTGTTTTCAATATTGAATATAAAAAATAACACCCTTCTTTTCAAAATTTGATGTTCAAATTTCAAGATATATTTATGATGTAAGAGAATATGTCATTATCGTTTTAATGCTGATATAATTATTTATTTAATCCTTAGTATCATAAAAGTGACGTTAAATAAATAAATAATAAAGACGGAAAAGTCGGTTGAGGGTGCTATCATTAAGAAAGATACAGTAATAAGGTAACTTATTTTATTGTGTGCCGATGTTTCGGTCTACATGATGGGACTTGATTGTGAGATTATCTCAGAAGTCTTTTGTGATCTCATCAGTGAGTTTTTCTAGATGACTGCGCTCTCAAACTACTTTTTCCATTATATATACCTAACTCTTAACAATACCTGCATCATTACAGCATATTAATGTATTGTATTGTATTATAGTTTTGAGGGAAAAACGGGTAACAATTATTTGGTGTTTTATTTAGTCTCGTTTTAGATTTAATTAGCCCTAGAATTGAACAACTTTCCATAGCCTATTATAACAAAAGCTTCAACAAAGAGGTCGAGCGAAGCAATAAAGACAAAAAGGAGCGAGGACAAGGACGAGGGACGGAGGCGGCAGAAGAAGGGCGACGATAAGGGTAGAAAGGGAAAGGGGAGGGGGAGCTTCAAGGCCTCTAGGGGTGGGGGCGGTGGAAAATAAAACCACCCCCTCGCTGAAATTTCCCTTTTCCTCAGCGAGAGGGAAAGTCTGGCAAACTAGGACGAGCCGGTTGCCATGGCGGCGAGATGGGCGCGCGACGCCATAGGTCAGGGCCGTCTAGACGGCTCGCTATCGACCCTTTCCTCACCACTTTCACTGTCTCGCACTTTTCACCTGTAGCCTCGCTTCACAATTGTATAATTAATTATATAGCTATCGGTTATGTACGGTGGATCATATGCAAAGCGAGGGAGGAAGTTATGTAACTGATGCCTAGAGTATATTTGGGATAACATGCAATGGTAGGATGGGTCGAATTCTTCAATGCTAAAGTACTGACAAATTCTGTACAGTCATATCGTTCGTACTAAAGCATAATTTATCAATCATGAGATCAGGAGAACTTTATGTAAACTTAGAAACAACTTCTTCAAATTTTAAAATCCTTTGTCTTTTTTATCCTCATTTAACTTATTTCTTAATATAACTTCTATTTTTGGAGTGCTGCCAAAAACTACTATCTCTGCAAGTTTATCATAACATTGCTTTATCGTTCCCTCAAATTTACCAGATGTATTTATTGTAATACAGTTTTAGTGGGCGGGTTCCGAATGGGTTGCGCGCGTTGCTATGTATAATGGTCGTCCTGCAAACAGAACACCAAAAACTTAGAATAATAAAATAATTAAGCTTAACCGTTAGCTTCTCGGTGCCGAGAAGCTTTTGACTCGGCATTAATCCTCCTCGTCCGAGAAATCCTCTATAGCCATCAAAGGCGAAGTAGTAAAGAAAAAAACATTTGTCCATGTATTAAAAAAAAATTTATCCATACGCACTGATTTTAAAATTTTAAGGATTAAGTAATTACATTTTTTTAAAATTATTTATGAAATAATATTAGTAATAAATTCACATAAAAACACTTTATGCAGTAGCGAAGTACAATAGACAAAATTCGAGATTGGATTAGATCAAATTTTTTCGTACACTAGTAATGTTATAGTTACAAATATATATTTTAATTGATGCAATAATTAAGTGTCAAAGGGGGAAAATTTTAGCATTTCGATGACTGGAAAATGTAAAAAAACACTTTAATATATATTCCTACTCTTTCTGAAAATCATTATTCCGACCCTTGTCCATTAAATCAGTGTTTCGGAGAAAGTGTATTTAGATAAAACAAGTTTTCGAATTCGACTTCTCTTTTTATGGGACCTATTCTAGGAATATTCTACTGTGGTTTTACTTAATGATATAATTTAAGATAAAGTAGTAAAAAAAATTTATTTTTATTTATTATTTATATATTTATTATTTTATATTATAATAATTAACCCGTGTATATATATATATATTATAATAATATATAATATTAAACGATATAAAAATATTATATATTTATAAACTCTTTATGATTTAGTTAATGCTTTGTTAAAATTTATAATAGAAACTAGGAAGGCTACGGTAAATGTTTCATGTCTATAGATTCGGCCGATATTCAGGGTCGCCTCCTATGAATTAATCATCCGGCACTCCCTCAGTCCTTCACTACCTACCATTTTATTTATGCCCTTTCAACAACTTCGCAGTTTTTTTT